>CM069906.1:138913705-139258443 GCA_036172215.1 Camellia granthamiana | reverse complement strand
GTCCTATTATACGGACTTATGCACCATTAAATCTACAAATATTTGTGTATACCAAAAAGTCGTTACTCCTTTCTTCTTCTCTTTCTCTTGATTGGTGACCATTGGCCGCTATCTCTTGCCGCAATTGCTCCTCCGTCTCACCTCCTTAGTTGTCAGTGAACCCCTCTCCGTGTTCTTTTACACTCCCTCTGTCTTTTTTTGCTTGACATTACTGACATGAGCTCCACTATCATCATTGTCTATCAGATTTAGACTAGATCTGATCAGATCTATATTAGATTCTACCAAATCTAAACCAAAAATAGTTGTCGGAGTATAATCATCTTTCTATATCTATCTCCCTCTTTCGATCTCACTTTTTATTCTTTTTCTCTGCAACACACTTTTTTTTTTCTTGTTTAAATGAAATTTTTTTTTAAGTTTGAACAAATAATTTCTCAGTATTAATTATAGGCTGTGAAAACTGGAAAATTTTACAGTTTTGAAAATATGCTTTTGCTTTTCTCTATGACTCTACTCTTTTTTTCCCCTTTATTAAATAACCAAAAAAAAAAAAAACAAATATTGACAAATTGAAAAGTTACAAAACCTTAGAAACTACTGATTTGAGATCTCCGCCATCTCCATGATGTGAAATTCTATTTTGATAAATTGCAAATGAGCAAATTGATAATTTTTACAGTTTTGAAACTGCAAATTTATACAGTTTGATGAACAATAAATTAAACTCCAAATTTTACAATTTTGTGAATTGAAAATTATGTATGATTGGGTTTTTTTCTTTCATGTTTTGTGATGTTGGAGAGGATATGGTTAAATTTTGTTATGCTTGCACTCTAATTTCTCTCTTTATTCTTCCTTCTTTCCCCCCCCCCCCCAGTAATGTTCTCAACGTCCGATGACGTTCTGGACATTCCAACAATTTTTCAGCAACTTTTCAGTGATGTTTTGAACTTTCCAACAAGTTTTCAATGACTGTCCGACGAAAGTCCAACAATGGTCTAGCGGTAATGGATGTGGCAGCAACTATGACAGTGGAACATAAGGGTATTTTGATCTTTAAATTTTAAAAAATAAACAGGACTTTTGGTGTACTAAAAAATCATGAGGACTTATTGATACGCCCATCTCTCTAACAAAACTTTTCAATCAGCCTTCCAAAATATAAAAATAAATAAATAATGTGATTTCTCACTTATTTTATTTGGTTATAGATAGATAAATTAGAGAGATAATATAAATGGATGGTTTCTCTTCAGTACCTATCAAATCCAACATCACCCTCTAATTGATTTTCCCAACTAGAGAGAAGCTTCTCCCATGATAGAAATGGCGGTGTCTGTGATCAAGATAACTTATTGTCTTAAAACTTCATATCATGTACAAAGTTGTCTTTTACTTTTTTTTTTTTTTTTTTTTTTTACATAGGAAATTTCAATTTTATAAAAAATTATTGAAAATTACAAAAAAAAAAAAAAAAAAAAAGGAGTTTGACCCTTATAATAAAATAAATCCTAAATTTTTAATTTTGTCAATTTAAATCCTAATTTTTTTTTTATTATTTTCAATCTAAACCATTTATGTGTTTTCGTTTGATGGAAAAATGGATAGTTTAGTTATTAAACTCAATAAAAAATGGTATTCTAGACATTTTATATAGGAAAATTTGTTATGAAATCCACTTTCAAGTAGTTATATCTGAATTAGTTCATAACATATTCTTATATTCCAATAAGTCCTATTATTTAGAGTTAGGCAGCGAGTTGCTCGACCCGCACAACTTGCCCAATCCAACCCCACTGATAAGGTTTTGAGCGGTTTCGAGAGATAGATAAGGTCGGATGCGGGTTGAGTTTTAGATAAAATTGTGGGTTGACCCCCCACATGAGTTGTTCATTTTCTCAAATCTTTGTATCTCAATTTCATTATCTTTCCCCACTTATATGAAGCCTTATGTAAAGTAATAAAAACTTTTATATATATATATATATTTTAAGTCCACTTGTAGTTGTCCCACATCAAAAAAATAAATAAATAAATACTTGAATCATTCTCAACTCCTATAAAAGTGTGTCAATCCTATCAATTTGCTTTAAGCAATAAGTAATAAGCAAGCAATGCATTAAGAGCTTTGGGTGGGAGCTCGAAAAGGGGTGCACCGAATCCCCCGAAAATTTCATTTTGGGTAAAAAAAAAAAAATACAAGGCAAAAAAAAAAAAAAAAAAAAAACAGTTTACCTAAAATGGAAATTAGGGGTATTGTGTGCACAAATATTAGGGGCACCCGATGCATTAATTGTATGTAAATTTACAAATTATTTACAAATAAAAATTGCTTGAAAGTAAAGCGCAAGTTTGACTTATTTTGTAATTGAACAAGTTTGAATGAGTTACAAATTAGGAGTTTTCTTAGGTGTGCAACCCACAAAAAGTGTAAGTGGGTTGCACACCATGTGCCACTCACACAAAAGGTGTAAGTGTAAGGTGTAAGTGTAAGTGAAAGGTATAAATGAAATGTATAAGTTGCACACCATGTGCCACTTACACAAAAGGTGTAAGTGCAAGGTAAAATAGGTGTAAGTGTAAGGTGTAAGTGAACACAAAAAGGTATAAGGTGTAAGTTGCACACTATAGCATTACCCTACAAATTATTAAGTTTCATGAATAGCTTGAATTTTTTATTTTATTTTATTTTATTTTTTGTGTGTGTGGTTATAATGAAATTTCAACCCGCACAATTGAATGCACCCACCCGCACAAACTACAAATCACATTGCGAGCGGTTGCGAGTCCAATTTTTTGAACCCACATTGTTGTGGGTAGGTCCAACCCACAACCTAAACTGACCGAAACCAACCCACAACCACCCCTATTATTATTTGGACATTTGATCCACTAAATTTGACTAAACAAACTAGGGACCCTCTTTCTTTCTTTCCCTTTTTTTTATTTTTTATTTTTTATTTTTTGGTCAAGATATTTAAATTTTGAGAGAGCTTCCACAAAGGAAAGGAAGAAGAGAGTAGCATAACCGGGGTTAGATCGGGCTTGCATTACATTATAAAAACATATGTGTCATCTTAAATTCGATCTCGTCTGTGACTTGGTATAATTTGACTATCTTAAACTCCACTTTAAAAAACTTACGAAATTCTAAATTCATCCACGTAAACTATATGCATTTTATTTTTATTTGTTTTTTTCTCGGATGGCTATAAATTGAGTTGACCAAGTGGGACAACTCAATGGAGTAATCAAGGAACCTTCCTAACATAACCCAAAGAGGACCACCTCATTGGATGAAAATGACTCTCATTATAGAGGCCCAGTTCAGATCATGGGCCTTTTGAAAGATTGCATTGATTATTGATATGTGGATCTCTAATTTTACCACCATGAAGCTTTTGGACCATCATCAATGGTTAAAATTACTTGGGGAAATTACCCACAGGTACTGTGTGGAACGTGTGAGCACCATTTAATTTCATAACTTTTTTAGTATACCCAAAAGTCTTTTCCTCTCTCTCTCTCTGCTTTTTGCTTCCCTTCCTCTCTCGTTTTTTTTTCTGCATTTTTCTCTCATCGTCTTTGTCATGGACGACGACCGGTGATCATGTCTTTCTCCATTGATCGGGGTTCACTGATAACTGCCAACTATCGAAATCAACTCGTGACTTCACTCTCACCGACGACGAAGATAATATATTTCCGACGAAGAGATGATATATTTCCGACGAAGAAGATGAGTGGATCTACTTAAATCTGATATTGATCTACTCAGATCTACATCAGATCTGAGTAGATCTAAACAAAAAATAGTTGCCGGAGTACAATCCTCTCTCTACATGCGCCTTTCTCCTTCGATCTCTTTTTTTTTTTTTTCTCTGCTATACACTTCTGTTTTTCTGTTCTAATGGAGAAAATTTTCGAATTCTGAACAAGTAGTTTTCGAGTTTTAGTTACAGGCGGTGAAAACTGTAAAATTTTGCAGTTTCAAATTTTTTTGGTGTTGGATGAATCATGGTATAAAACTGTAAAATTTTACAGTTTCATAACATGTTTTTCAGTTTGATTAATAAAGATAAATGCTTAATAGATTTTTGTTTTGAAACTGTAACATTTTACAGTTTCAAAACTTACTTTTCAGTTTGATCACTATTTAGAGATTATTTGCTTGAACCTTACAAAAATTGAAAAATAACATATGTTTTCCCCATTGTTGCTGTTTTTTGTCGTTTCATTTTTTTTCCTTTTAGTTTATCAATATTTAGCACATTTTGCTATGTTTTTTTTGCTATAATTTATCCATTTATTCTTTTTTTTTTCCGGCAATATTCTAGACATTCCGGTGAGTCTCCAGTGATGTTCTTAACGTCCAGTGAACGTTCTGAACATTCCGGCGACTTCCATTAACGTTCTTAACACTCCGGCGAACTTCCGGCGAAACTCCGGCGAATTTCCGGTGATACTCCGGCGACTTCCCGGCGATGTTGAATATTCCGACGAGTCTCCGGCGACCGTTTGACGGAAGTCCTACGGTAGTAAGATGTGAACAGTGTCTCTAAATTTTAAAAAAAAAAAAAAAGATTTTTGGTAACAATTAAAAATGTATTGGACTAATTGGTGCAAGTATTTTGTTTTGGAATTAGCTGGATTTTGAACTTGGTACATGAGACTTATCAGTAAGTTCCCCAAATTACTTGTTAGAGTGTACAATGATGAAGTCCAACTCTCAAGCTACAACAGTACAATGGATTAGCATCAAGAGAAAATTATAATTCAGTGTATATTTTAAAAAATTATTATTAATCAGTAATAAATTTTATAAATATTAATAATTTAATTTTTAAAATTTTCTCATTAATTTGTAAATGCCACTGAGTAGTAATTTTTCCTAATATCAATGGAGTTAGTCAAACTTCATAGGTGTTTGAAGAAAGTCAATCTAACCAGGCAAAGTTGAATTGGGTTGAGCACTCATTTGGAGCTAACATATTAATTTCATAAAATTCATTTTGTATATTAATTAATTGAGCTAGTTTAGTTAGCCACACTCCAATAAATTCTGAACTAAAAGGTCAAGAGTCAGCCGTTACCAAAAACAAGAATAATTATTTATTTCCCATTCTAGAGGTCTTTCTTTGGTTATTTGTTTCTTACCCATTATGAACTATTTTATGTACGATGTTGGTGTAGGGATGCCAATACGTATTGTTAGACTTTCTTGAATAATTCATTGTCCAATTTGACACAACTGTCATAATATTTGTAAAATTGTAAGATCCTTCTATTGATTGACAAAAATAAATAAGTAAAAATCATGTTATATATCAATATATTAGTGACACGTCAAAGTAGGTTCTAAAATTTGATATTTAGTCACCTTAGCATTATTGTTTGAAATTTTTATTTCTTGGGCTTAATATTTTCTGCTCTAAGGTACTATATATGCCTCGTAAGGTTGGCAATTTTAAATTCTACACACAAAAAAGTAAGGGGTTGTTTGGGGTGTCCTAAATAAGTGTACTTTTTGACTTTTTGGATTAAAAAGTTAAGGGAAAAAAGATGGTTGTTTGGGTTAACTTTTTAATTTTTTATGAAAAAAAACGTATTAAAATATTGTATAAATTAGTGAAATTACAATTTTACCCATATAAATCCGCGTGTATGTCAGTACGGATCTGTGTGTACAGGAAAAAGTTAGAATTTTTTTTTCTGCCCGTTCTTTTCCACCGTGGTCTAGTACAATATTTGAAAATTTGTTTTTTATTTTTATTTTTTATTTTGTTTGGACATGTGTGGCAGTGATACATGTCTCCATCAATGATATAAAAAATTGTTTTAAATTTTTTTTTTTGCTTTGGACCCTTGATGGGTACTGTTCTGATATAATATTTTTATTTTTGTTTTGTGCCATTAAAATATTGTGAATAGTGTTAACTTTTTTGTTTTTTTAGTAACTTTTTGACTTTTTATCTTTTTCTCAGGTTGCCAAACTAGGCCTAAATCATTGATTTGCATTGGGAAGTGACCTATTGGATTGGGCCATAATTTTTTTTGTGGACCATGTCTAAGTTGTTTTTTCTGTTGTTGGGTCATCAGTGTTGGGCTTGGCCCTCCTTACCAATAAGTCTTCTTCCAAATCATCATTTCACAAATACAAAGCACACATTTAAAAAATCTTAAATTAATAATAATAATAAAAAAACACAATTATTATGTTTTTCACTATCTTATTTGAATAAAAAATAAAAGGGGTCACAGGTCCTATAATAAGTACTTATGCACCATTAAAATCCCACAAATATTTGTGTATACCAAAAAGTCATCACTCCTTTATTCTTCTCTTTCTCTTGACTAGTGACCATTGGCCACTATCTCTTGCCACAATTGCTCATCCGCCTCACCTCCTTCGTTGTCAGTGAACCCCTCTCCATGTTCTCTTATACTCCCTTTGTCTTTTTTCGCTTAACATTGTTGACATAAACTCCATAATCATCGTTGTCTATCAGATTTAGACCAGATCTGATTAGATTTACATTAGATTCTACCAAATTTAAACTAAAAATAGTTGTCGGAATATAATCATCTTTATATGTCTATCTCCCTCATTCGATCTCTCACTTTTTATTCTTTTTCTCTGCAACATACTTTTTTTTCTTGTTTAAATGAAGAAAACTTTTAAGTTTTGAACAAATAATTTCTCAGTATTAATTATAGATCGTGAAAACTGAAAAATTTTACAGTTTTGAAAATATGCTTTTGTTTTTCTCCATGACTCTACCCTTTTTCTCCCCTTTATTAAATAACAAAATATATATATATATTGACAAACTGAAAAGTTACAAATCCTTAGAAACTACTGATCTGAGATCTCCGCCACCTCCATGATGTGAAATTCTATTTTGATAAATTGCAAATGAACAAACCAATAATTTTTACAATTTTGAAACTGCAAATTTATACAGTTTGATAAACAATAAATTCAAACTCCAAATTTTTACAATTTTGTGAACTGAAAATTATGTATGATTGGGCTTCTTTTTTTTTTTTTTTTTTTCCCGTGTTCTGTGGTGTTGGAGAGGATATGGTTAATTTTTTTTTGTGCTTGCACTCTAATTTCTCCCTTTATTCTTTTTCTTTTTTTTCCCGATAATGTTCTCAACGTTTGGTGACGTTCTGGACATTCCAACAAATTTTCAGCAACTTTCCAGTGATGTTTTGAACTTTCCGGCAAGTTTTCGGTGATTGTCTGACGGAAGTCCAACAATGGTCTAGCAGTAATGGATGTGACAGCAACTGTGACAGTGGAACATAAGGGTATTTTGATCTTTAAATTTTAAAAAACAAACAAGACTCTTGGTGTACTAAGAAATCATGAGAACTTATTGGCACGCCCATCTCTCTAACATAACTTTTCAATCAGCCTTCCAAAATATAAAAATAAATAAATAATGTGATTTCTCACTTATTTTATTTGGTTATAGATAGATAAATTAGAGAAATAATATAAAGGGATGGTTTCTCTCCAGTACATATCAAGGCCCAACATCACCCTCTAATTGATTTTCCCAACCAGAGAGAAGCTTCTCCTATAATAGAAATGACGATGTCTGTGATCAAAATAACTTATCATCTTAAAACTTCATATTATGTACAAAGTTGTCTTTTACTTTTTTTTTATCTTTTTTTTTTTTTTTTTAACATGGAAAATTTTAGTTTTATAAAAAATTATTGAAAATTACCAAAAAAAAAACAAAAAAACAAAAAAACAAAAAAAACATAGTTTGACCCTTATAATAAAATAAATCCTAAATTTTTAATTTCGTCAATTTAAATCCTAATTTTTTTATTTTATTTATTTTTCAATCCAAACCATTTGTGTATTTTTGTTTGATGAAAAAATAGGTAGTTTAGTTATTAAACTCAATAAAAAAAAAATGGTATTCTAGACATTTTATATAGGAAAATTTGTTAAGAAATCCACTTTCAAGTAGTTATATCTGAATTAGTTCATAACATATTCTTATATTCCAATAAGTCATATTATTTAGAGTTGGGTAACAAGTTGCTCGACCTGCACAACCTGCCCAATTAGACCTTATCTACAAGGTTTTGGGCGGTTTCGAGAGATAGATAAGGTCGGATGCGGGTTGAGTTTTAGATAAAATTGTGGGTTGACCTCCCACATGGGTTGTTCATTTTCTCAAACCTTTTTATCTCAATTTCATTATCTTTCCCCACTTATATGAAGCCTTTGTGCCTATTGAAAATACTAAAAACACAATGTCAGATGTAAAATAATAAAAACTTATACATATATATATATATATTTTAAGTCCACTTGTAGTTGTCCCACATCAAAATAAAAATAAAAATAAATACATGAATCATTTTCAACTCCTATAAAAGGGTGGCAATCCTATCAATTTGCCTTAAGCAATATGTAATAAGCAAGCAATGCATAAATTGTATGTAAATTTACAAATTATTTACAAATAAAAATTGCTTGAAAGTAAAGCGCAAGTTTGACTTATGTTGTAATTGAACAAGTTGAATGAGTTACAAATTATTGAGCTTCATGAATAGCTTCAATTTATTTTATTTAATTTTTTGTGTGTGGTTATAATGAAATTTCAACCTGCACAACTGAATGCACCCACCCGCACAAACTACAAATCACATTGCGAGCGGTTGCGAGTCCAATTTTTTCAACCCACATGGTTGTGGGCAGGTCCAACCCACAACCTAAACCGACCGAAACCAGCCGGCAACCACCCCTACTATTATTTGGACATTTGATCCACTAAATTCTAATTCTCATATTTAAAAATTCTAGAGTGTTACAAAATCAAGGCTTATCATCACTTTTGAGTCTAAACATCAGTACATAGAGATGCCTCCTAAAAGTTATGAGCAATAGGATCAAAGTGGCAAGTCTCTCTCTTCTAACTCAACCACAATAACAAAGTGATCGAGTTGGGCAACTCCCGTTAAAACGGGCCCCCGATTAACAAGATTAAACACAAATGGTCACAGATACCTATAACGAGTCACAAGAACATAACAGTTCTACGAACTTGAATGTCAAACAAGAGTCTCACTATCATGTCCTACATTACTCGCTTCTCAAATAGATTCAACTACAAGGAATATAACTCTCAGTCGCCTCAAGACAGAAATTGAACTCCCACAACACATACAACTACTAAGAAACAATTAAATACAATGGAGTATTCTCTAAGACTTAACAAACCATCCTGGAATTTAAATCAATTCAACTAGCCCAATGGCAAGGAAAAGTGAACTTAGTTCTTGAAGCTACCCAAATTGCATAACGATGATACCAATTTTCTCTCCTAATTGCATATGGTCAAAACAACCTAAAACTTAGATTACACCATTGAATCATCACTCTCATTGAGGCATCCCAAACTAGGCAAATCAACCAAACACAAGATGCTCACAAAAGAAAAACACAATCATAGAGCAAGACTAGCCCATTCCCATAAATAACTCTCTTACCAACATTTTGTTATGGACGATTGGGTCCATAACAAAATTTTGATTTCAACAGAATAAGGTCTTACTGTATAAGGGAAATTCCATTCCGAACTCTTTCCTCAATCAAGACATAACTAATGACTCTCAACCGTCCTTCAACCAATGACCCCATCACTCTTGCTGTGATGTCTCAACTCATCTCCAATTATAGAAATCACACACAACCAACCCGAGACATGCATCAATTACTTAACACAACTAGTCACTCCCGTCAATGACATAAGCGCGAACTAGTAAGTCTCATTGCTACGACTCATTTCCGAAGTCTTTGGCCTACTCACTTCTATCCAAAATATAAGGTACAATCACGAGTTATAATACCACCCACGTTAAGGGGATTTCTTACACCAACAACGGTAAATTCAAAATAATTTCCCAGATTTGTAAAGGATAGGAGCGTCTCCTATCAATTTATTTTCTTTTCAACGAGAGATCTGGCAAAAATATTCTTTGAGGGTAGCATTGCGACAAGTATGATGAAATGAGGAAAATTAGAATAAGGAATCATCCCCTGTCAAGCGAACTTAAACATCTCTTAATCAAAATTACTAGTAATCGTTCAAGGTCAAATGCACCTAACTTAACTCAATAATAATGCCAGATCAAAATATTAACTCCAAAATTTTTTACCTCACCTACAATGGTACAAGAGTTTCAATATGAAAAGTCCACAACTATCACAACATAGACGTAAAGCAATTCTTAAAATTAAAAGGCAGGTAACACAAGCTAATCTCCATTTCAATTGTATGAACACACCGACACCACACATCAAACTTACTCCGACATATTCACGTGTACCTCCGATCTTAAAAGGATCTTAACTTGTAATGGTAATTATAGAGAATAACACCAATCATTGTTAGTGGATCAAGATAATTTCTATGAAAATACCAAAGTACGCTAACCATTCGACAACCATCCACACTCGGCACAAAGCACTGACAACACCCTAACACTATTCACCCTCACTTGGGATTTCTACACCGTTCCACATATCCTTTAAGTCACAGCTGGACTCTTCGAGACCGAACTCTACAACTCTCATTCTTAAGTGGAAACATTATGATATTCATGCCTAAGTGGAAATCACACATTTTACAAGAAGATCAATAAGATTAATGATAAACTCACTACTCACCCCAATCCCAACATTTAAGGTAATCAGCACAAACACCACTCCAATCACTACATGATACAAATCTCACACTCCCTCTAAGGACATTCTCAATGATGTACCAAGAATTCTCACTACTACAGTAAGACTCCAATAGGTCATGCTACCCCAAACCATACACACTTAAGTGTTATGACTCTATCTTACGGTATTCCAATACTAATCGCAACAAGCCACAATTTACTCATACCTAGAAACAAATCCAAATCAAAATAATGCCCGCAAGCCATCACTTGCTCAACTCACGAAACATACGAAACAATAAACAGATAAATAATATAAAACTAGAATTGCCAACCTCGACAACGATTTCTCAAATCATGAAAGTTTATAATACATTACAAGTCCATATCATTGAAATAAACAGACAAACGCATATATAAACAAGTAGTTAGTATGTCTTAACATTCCACAACGTATCAGTTATAGAAATAGAATAACAACACAAAATCCCTCCGTCGATCTCTACCAGTATCTCCATTCCTATCTAGACTACTAAGACTGGCTTCCTCAAACCCCAAGACACCTCGAATACTCTTACATCAAGGAGAATACTCTTATATCGAGGACAAAGAAGACTGATATGCCCTAATTGGCCACACTTGAAGCAAACACGGGACTCCTTAATTCATGACTGAGAAATTAACCCCCATAAGGCCCTTGAAGCATGGCCTGCTTAGTTCTGATACTGGTATTATCCCTGACCGGAAGGATATGTTTGAGTTTAATTGCGTTCTGAAACACCCAAAGACATTACGTGATGAGGGAAAAAATGCCTAATATGGCCTGACTGGTTACACGTAGATCAAGTATATGATCATTTATTAAGTGGTTAGTTCAAAATCGGATTAAGTAATAGTTGTAGTGGTTGTTCCCCTTGTGAGAACTCGATCACCTTGAGCCTCAATTGACTAGATGGTTCTGGAGGTACAAATGTTGGTTAGGTTGTAATCTTGCTTTCCTCCTTTGCTGCTTACTAGGTCTATAGTACCCCTGAACTGTAGGAGTCGCCGATGTGGCCTCCTCCTTATTCCAACCCATATCTGTAACCATAGCCTCTACATGGGATGTCGCCTTTACAAGCATGCAATAACTTCTATGCAAGTATCCGACAACCTTTCCCTGAATATCATCATATAACCTCATCTCAAACTCACAACAATGAAGCTCATCTATTGTTACCAACTTCGGAGCAAACCTCGATAGATCAGTAAACCTCACTTCAAACTGTGCCAGAGGTGTGGCACCTTGGCGCAACTCATCAAATTGTTTCCTCAATCGTTCCCATGTAGAAGGAGGAGAATACACATATCCTCGCCTAGACATCCTAACCAAGAATAAGCAACAATGAAGCTCATCTATTGCTACTAACTTCGGAGCAAACCTCGATAGATCAGTAAACCTCGCTTCAAACTGTGCCAGAGGTGTGGCACCTTGGCGCAACTCATCAAATTGTTTCCTCAATCGTTCCCACATAGAAGGAGGAGAATACACATGTCCTCGTCTAGACATCCTAACAAAGAATAAGTACAACTGATTTAATACCAAGTAAATGTGTTCATAACTGAGTCTTACAAATGTAACAACCCTGACCTCTAATTAACGTTGATCCATGATTAATTATGCCTAATTAGTAATTAAGGCAAAATTCTGAATTAAAACGCATGTGTGTGTTGCATTGTTGTGTTTATATATGTTAGGAATAGAAAGATTTGTTCATGTTTTAGTTTCGAATTGCGAATTGAAAGCCTTATCGGCGACTGATTCAGGAATTGATTAGTGTTATGTGCTAATTAGGATTTATATGATTTTATGGTAAATTTAATTAAAATCCAATTTGGAATGATTCAATCAGATTAAATAATGTTAAACTAATTGAACCTAGGTAATTGCACTTATGCCATTGAGTGGTTTAATTCAAGGCCACTACTTCTCACACTTTACATTTGTTTAGTATCATTCTTCATTTCCTCAGACCAAACCGTGAGAGAGAGGGTGCATAGGGGAAAATTGAATTCTTCAAGGAATTTTGCTTGAATTTGGAAGGAATTGAAGAAACTTTGATGAATTGTTCATTTGCTCAAGAACCTTGCTTAAGTAAAGCTTAATTGAAAAGCCTAGGTAAGAACTCAACCCTTTAATCTTGTTTTTGGGCCACCTAGAGCTTAGGTATGAATGAAATAGGTGAATTCATAGGTTAATTAAGCTAGAATTTGTAATAGTCAAGTGAATTCATACACTGTAGACACCCCATTTTTGACCGACCTTAAGGCTCAGATGTCACTGATTGAGCGATTGGTGATATTGCATATTGTGTTCGTTCTGAGGTTGCGGAGTCACGGCTGCGAGCCTTGCCTCCGGACTTCCGGACTCTTTTGTGCCTTGCCTCGGTTTGCGAACCAGGTCTTGTTTTCTCTGTTTTCTCTTCCTGAAGGGAGGGAGAGGTCTCGTAGATCATCTCTCAGTGGCCGTAGGCTACGTTTCGTGGTCGTAGGCCATTTTTCCCATTTCGGAGCTCAGTTCCCGGTTTTCGACGCCGTCGGCCGTGTGCCTCGGTTCGGGACCGCTTAACCACCTCCGTTTGTTCCGGTTTTTAGCATACATCTTATTTACTCCCTTTCAAGGGACATTGAGGCTCGAGAGACCAACTTCGTGGTCAAACGCCACCTTCGGTGCTTAACAGTCAGTTTTCGGGGCCTCGGGCTGCGTGTTTCGGCCCCCGAACCTTCGTTTTGCATCGGTTTCAGTTCATTTTTGGCAGGGACCTTATTTTCATGGTTAGGAAGCTTGTAGAAGGGTGGGAGGCCAGCAATTATTCTGAAGGCCAGCTTTATTCCCTCATCGCTCTCCGTCGCCCGTTTTTCTCGCTAGAAAGCTGATGTTGACCATTCCCGGGCCACTTTCTTTGACCCTCAACCACATATTTGTGTTGTACACACCTGGGAGGCCACCAATATGCCATGGCCGGCCAGCAATTCATCCTGACCCTTTTGAACCCCTCTAAAAAGTTGGCTTTTCTCTCTCCTGGTTCACATTTTCAGGGTTTTTCTCCACATAATTGTGTTGTGCACACATGGGAGGCCACCAATATGGGGTGGCCAGCCAACAATTTTCATTGACCCTTTTGACCCTGGCCGGTCGGCCAGGGGAGGTGGCCGGCCGGCCACTTGAACCCTCAAAACCTGGCCGGCCTTGTTCCTCTCTGCAGGTACATTACAGATATGCCCTCTTTTTCCCCCCAGATCCTGTATCCGGGGGGGTCTTTTGGGAGGGAAATTTGAATTTGATTTTCCCCCCCTTTCCTCCACTCCTTTTCCTATATAACCAGCACCCCCAGCTGCATTTTGGAAGGTTACAAAAACTTGTTTCAAGCTCTTGCATTCAACCTCTCTTCCTCTCTATTCCAACCCTCAAAACACCCTTGGTTCTTGGCCATTTCTATACCAATCCATAGCACCACACCTCCACACTCCATTCCAGCAACTTGAGGCTGTTTTTTAGAGGATAGGAGCACCATTTCTTGGTCCAAAGGCTGCTGGTTCATTGCTCTTCAAGGGTAAGCACACTTTTTCCCTTTTCTAGCATTTTCTTGGTTCATTTATAAGCCTTGCTTGAAAGCATTTTTGGGCTCCGACCCAAACTGTAAATAGTCATATTTTGAGCTCCTTTTCATGTTTGATTAAGGGTCTTTCTCTGTTTGAGGTCTCCTCCTCACCCTTTGTGTTTAAGCTCTCTTTTAGGCCTATTTTTGCATGATATTTTAGGCTTATTTGTGAGCTGTTTTGGACTTGGTCATAAACTGTGAAATATCTTTTTTTGAGCCCCTCTTCAACTTTGTTGAAGGGCTCTCCTCTGTTTGAGGTCAGTTGCTACCACTTGTCTCTTTATCCCTCTTTTAGGCCTTTTTCTTGCATGATAGTTTAGCCCTATTTGTGATCATTTTTGTGGCTTGATATAAACTATAAAGTGCCATGTTTTGAGCCCCTCTTCAACTTTGTTGAAGGTCTCTTTTCCATTTGGGGCCAGCTTCTGTCCCTTGTCTCTAACCTCTCTTTTTGGGCCATTTTTGCATGATAGTTTAGCCCTATTTTTGTTCATTTTTGGGGTTTGTCATAAACTGAAAAATATTTTGTTTAATCTCATCTTCAAGTTTTTTTAAGGTTCCATTTTTGTTTGAGGTCACATGCTTCTTTGTATGCTTGATTCCTTCTCATTTTGAGCCTTTCACCTAAGCTTTTGTGGCATGCTTTGTTTGGCCTTCTAGCCACTGGAATCCAGTGGATTTCCAGTGGCTTTGATGCTGTTTTGAGCCTCCAAATCAGAGGGGGGTGACCCCCTCTCACCTTGACTTGTTTGATGGCCATTTTGGCCTTTCAAAGAGACCCCTCTTTACATGTTTTTAAGCCACATTTCAGGGTCAATTTGATTAGTTTTGGGACTACCATATTTGATTTCTAGAGTTTTTTTGGTCATGCTTCATGTCTATCTTGCATGTGCTTAATAACCCCTTTGTATGCCCTCTAAAGGAGCCCCTCATTTGTGCATGTGTTGGCTGCATTTCCATGGTTATTTGGGCATATTTTTGCATATTTTATTCACTGATTTTTGCTGGTTTGGTGAGTGCTCACTTGCTTCATGTACTTGCCATGTAATCCATGTTTGATAGTCAAAATTGCATGCTATGTTAGGCCATCTTGCTAGCACCTTTTGGCCTTGTTTTGAACTAAGAAAGTTCATGTTTTGGGACTCCCTTGACTCTGTCTTCATGCTTCATGTTCAAATAGTGCATGCTTTGTATAGCTATAGGTCATTGCGCATGCCTAGTTTTGAGTTTCGGGGTTCGTCTCACGCATCGGGTGCCGTATTGCCATGTTTCGGGGCTGTTTAGCATCATATTTTAGCGCTGAAATTTGCATGTTCATATGCCATATACCATGCCTTGCCATGCTTTGGTAGAGTGGCATTCGTGCCTTAGGATCGGTCCTCGGTTTGCGTGCATGTGTGCACGCATCTCGAGTGTCTCATTTTCATCTTATGGCCTCTGATGTGAGTGTGGCTGAGGTCCACTCATGTTAGTGTAAGCCCATATTGCATTGTGTATGCCATTTCATTTCATAGCATTGTATATGTTAGATTGTATGTTAGCGCATTGTGTATACCATGTTACCTCGTGCATCGCGTATGCCATCTCATAGCATTGTGCATGTTAGGTTGTATCTTAGATTGCATCCATGCATATCATGCATATTGCACTGTGCTTGGGATAGGAGTTAGCCCGAGCACGGGAACGAGGGACGTTTCGTACTCCAAGTGACGAAACGTGTCTCAATTCCCGGTCACCGACACTCCGGATTATCCATGATGGAGTCTCGGTCTTGTTGTGTTTATATGTGCATTCATTTCATATTGAGTCGTGCAATTCGACTCCTCAGCCATCATGCATCGAGATGCGTGATTGGTGGCACGAGGATCGAGGCATGCATACATATGTGAAAATACATTGCTATGCCCCTCTCTTGCTCTCTGTTGCAGCAAATCAGAAATCAGCAGCTTTTAAAAGCCTTGCACAACATTCCGACATCAATTGCAAACAGAGGCTAATTGGGGCATCGCGATGGATTCCCATGCCAAGCAACCCGAACATGCATCATTCATCATTCGGAGCAGAGTCGAGGCAGTCCCTAGCTTGCATGCTAGTTTACAGCTTTCCTAGTTTAATTTGTTAATTAATTAGGATTTTGTATTTATTCGGACTGTAACTATTTATTTGGGACTGTATATTATTTATTCGGACCCTCCGAGCGAGGGCAATGTTGCAATAAGTGTGCGTGCGTGTGATGTATGTCTTCCAACCCCACGTCTTTCTCCCTTTTATTTACCAGCTTATGATGGTTAGGTTAGGGCATGTTTCAATTAGCATACAGTATGATAGCATGTTTGCATTCATTCATCTGTCTTGCATGCATTGGGCTCGGCGCATCATACTAACTGTATTTGTATTTCAATTCCAAGTTGAATACTTGTTAGCTGTTGCATCTCATATGCCATGTCTAGAATAGCCGAGCCTGCTATAGTTGCATTTTTGCATGTGTTGCATTAGGCATTTCTGTATAGTTAGGATCATGCATGGATTTCTAATTAGCTTCTGTTTTGGCTTGGAGTACTTGGTAAGTTTTATGCTTTAGCATCCTTGCATGCGTGTGAGTGACTGCCATGATAGCATGCTTACCATGAGGCTATGTGCTTATGTGATATAACTGCCTGAATGTCTGTGGGTGAAGGTTGGGTTATTTGGATTGGAACAATTCATTCACTGTGAGTTTTAAGCCCACTAGATAGTGGCAAAACCATCTTTTCTAAGCCCACCCGAGGGTGGCAAAAATCTGCATTTTAAGCCTACTTGCGAGTAGCAAACCGTTTTCAAAAACAAACATGAAATGTTTTGTTCCAATTCAGGCGATCCAGTCTATACTTGTATGCTGTGCGCATCACATAGTAAATCTAGGCTAATAACCGGAATAAGAATGCATAATGTTTTCAAAACTAGATATCATGATTAGTAGAGGCCGATCTTTGATCGGGCGGGCGGGGGTGCTCACGAAGTGACCTTTCCCAATCGTACCCAAGTTCCCGAGCCGAGGCAACTTTGGTGATGACGGACACGTGGCCTTAGGCAACAAGTCAGGGTTTCCTAAATTTCCCAAAATAAAATATTTAGGTGGCGACTCTGTATCTGGCAAAGCAATCCATGTTTGGCACTTCTTTCTAAAAATCTGTTTTCTCAAAACGATTTGCCGGATTTGGACTCTTTGGTTCAGATTAAGAACCGTAACAATTTTGAGTCCTGAACTGTAGTTGAGGCCCTAGGGCGCGTCTACATACATGCATGTACATGTCCTTGAATTTTGAAGTTGTTTTGCATAAAATTTCCACATGCATGTCTAGATTATGGTTGTAATCTTAGAATTTACCATGTTCTTGAGCTCAATCTTGCATTTGATCATGTTTTGGAGCATTAGAGTTCATGAGAACTCATGCATGTTATGTCCTTGCATCGTTCTTCAAGTTTCATTGATAATTGTGTTCAATTGGCATACTTCTGGGCTTTGATTTTGTAAAATGATCTTCAAAACATGTTGTTTAATGAGTTTTCATGTATTTCCTCAAGCTTTGGCCCAGAAAAATGGGTTTTGATTGCTTCAAAGTTGAATTTGAGCTTGGTGATCAAATCTGGAATTCCCAGAAATTTGATCCACGCTCGAGCAGGGAATTTCACGCTTGAGCGTGCACTCTGAGTACATGCACTTCTGCTCGAGCGACGAAGGTTACGCTCGAGCGTAAAATGCATATACCCAGAAGTTCTTGTGTTTTGCAGTCCGCTCGAGCGAGGGAATCCACGCTCAAGCGAAGGTCGAGCGTCTGTCGAGCATGAAAAACATGCAACCAATACTTTCAAGAGTTTATAGTCCGCTCGAGCGGGGAAAGTCACGCTCGAGCGGAGCTTCATTGTCTGCATGTCCGCTCGAGCGGAGAAAGCCACGCTCGAGCGTGGACCTTATTTTCAGCAAGTTTCAAGAAATGTTTTCCAATGCATTCTTGCATCCTCATTCCATCTTAGGCATTCCTAGGCCATGTTTAAGATTCCACAATGGGAATTAAAGGTTAGAAACACACTAAGAGCCGACAAAGTAAGTTATGTACAATTAGAACGTGTGTTTCAACTGTGTGTCTGTTATGTGTTATGTAGGTCACGTGCCGCGTACCGTTTGACCAATCTGCTCCGTCTATCTGTCTCAAGGCCAACTATGAGTAATAACATAGTAAAGCTATGTTCAACCTTATTTATTTTCTGTATGATGAAATAAGAATTGTTTTCTGAAATGTTATGTTTTGTACAATGAATGATTGTCCAATTTTTGATATGTATTCGTGACATCCTTAGTATCATGTGATATGTGTTGGTTGTTACCCGGTATCGGAGGTTCCATCATGGAGCTTAATCTGTCGACACTCTGTTACCCGTACCAGAGGCCCCATCATGGGGCTCAGCGTGTTTATTCTCTGTTACCCAAATCTGGAGGTTCCTTTATGGAACTGGTTATTCGTAACCCTCATGTGTCTACATCTGTTCTGTATCTGCTCTATTAATGCTAATGGATGTATCACGTATACTTAAGCATACCTCATGATTTCTGTATATGATCTAGACAAATTATGAATTTGATACGAAACTGAATTATGATTTCTGAACTTGTACAAACTCATTCATTGAAACCCATTTACTCTATTATTGTTCACTGAGTTTTCGTTCACAGTTTATATTATGTATGTAGGTGAGCCGGCGAGTGATCAGGGTCAGAGTTGATGGTCTTCGTTTCTGTTTTTGTCAGCCAACCGTTGTGCCTCCCGAGGAGGTTCCGATCGAAGTCTAGTTACATGGCTGTTTTTGTATTTATGCTAGTCTCTGTCTGTTTTGTAAAGTCAGGTCCTGGGAATTACACTTTTGTAAATGTTTTGTAAATATTGTTGTCCATCGACCGACATGTTTATGTATATGCAAGTTTTGAAACCTTCTGTCCTATGTATGTTATCACAGCTCATTGGACTTTATCTATTTTGTATAATTACTTCCACAGCCCCTTATTATGTGCTTATCTGTTAAGAGGCCTTTGGTAATCCACGAATTACTGGCCGGTTACGATGCTAAACCTACAGGGGCGGGTTTGGGTCGTGACAACAAATGAATAAGGCAAATAGCACGAAATTTCATTCCATACAAGCATTTAGTCACATAATCACAAACGATTTACACTCTCAAGATAAAATTGGTTCCATAAAACTTTAATAATTCTTATTAGAATGAATATTGATCAGGTGCCCTTCTAATAAAACTTCAAAGGATTTAATAGACGCCAATAACATCCTAAAAGTTTAATCATATACCCACTTAGTCACATAAGTATGTTATCACATATCAAATAGAACATTGAACATTTCCTTATTAGCGAAATGAACCCATTGTGGTAATAATCACTTCCCGCGAACCCCAAGTATTCAAACCCGATAGCTCTGATATCAAGTTGTAACGCCCAAAATTGTTAACATCTGATAACTCTAATTAACTCATCAATAATCCTTAATCCTCATTAATTATGAATCCTTCACAATTAATAATCATATATGTATATTTAAGACATTTATTTTAGAGATGTAAAGGTCCTGCATACCTTTATATATTCATAATTTCTAAGATAATAATTTACAACATGTAACGAGAATTCAACAGAAATTAAAACAAAATAATACCCGTACGGGCTACACATTTCGAGGCTTAAGCTCGGTCACAGGTAAGTGGTTTTCTAACCATACAAATATAGTCATTGGCTTATCAAAATAAAACAACAAGATATAAGAGCCTCGTGCTCCGAAAACAATTCTCCACACCTCTACTTTGGCGGGACCACAATAGCTTTTTCTACAACAAATCCACTAGGGGTGAGCACAAAGCTCAGTAGAGAATTTTTAACAAAGTATATACATTTTATACAATCTCATGAGATGGATGCACATACTATGTCATGCTATGCTCAAAATAGTTTTTCTCTTTTGAAAATCTCATGCACAATGCTCGTTCAAAAATATAATCAATCTAATGATTTTCATATATCAATAAGGGATGGTAAATATGACTCAGGCAAATCCCAAAGGCTAGTGTCTGCAAGTAGGCATATCAAGTACTACCAAATCCTACCTTACCAGCTTCTAACCGGAGGGCTTAGGCACCCGCACGCGCACGTTTCTGGTCTTACACCAAGGGCACTCACACCAACTTAATTGTCAAACTACACCCCCTAATCGGATTTCCTATTGTATTTACCCCAAAATGGTTCAATAACAACATTCGATCCACAAAATCATTTCCCTTTCAAAAGTGATCTCAACAATGCCAGTTCAAAAGAAAACAGTGAACACAAAATGAAATGCCAATGCAATATATACCTATATTAATACCTTGGATTTTCTCAATTTTCTTAATACTTTTTCATTTCATCCACACAATCTTCCATTGTGATCAAGTTTTACATATCTACTCAATATATATTCCAAGACTTAAATAAAACGCATCATCAAATACATTTATTTTCTCTTTTAATTAAAGAAATCTCAACATGATAATCATCATTCCCAATCTTGATCTTTTCAAGATAAGTATAACAATATATTTTTCACTGTATTCTCAACATCAATTTCTCTCTCATATGGAATTTCTGCAAAAGGGATGAATTTATCAATTTCTTCATTATTTCTCAAAAATGAATCTCAACAATTCATGATTTCACAAAATTTTAACCTTTTTTTTTCCCCCAAAATTTCAAAATCTGGGGTTTTTACAAATATATATACATATATATAGAGTTTCTCATTTTGAAAGATTTTAATTAGAAACCCCAACTATCTTACAACTCATATTTTTAATCAATACAACATTTTTCTCAACTTCCTCAAGCCTAGGGTTTTCACAAAATCATGGTTTCCTCATTTTTCTTAAAACGGTTGTTGCTCATAAAACTCCCAAAACATTCTCATGGTTCATAAATTAAAAGATTTGGAGAACGATTTGAGAAAATCCCTTTCTGAGCAAAACACAATTTCATAAAAATCAAACCCTGACTCAACACACTCCAAACAATATCAAAATAACCATTGACTTGCAAAAAGTATGCATAACTTAAACAAAATCCCTATCTCAAGCTCTAGGAAGAAGATAAGAAGAAAACCCCAAATTTGACGGCGTTGGAAATCGATCTTCACTGCACAAAATGAACCTCTTAATGAGCTCTCCAAACTTCCCCAAAGGACTAGGGTCAAAATCATAATGGATTGGGAGTAATCAAAGAAATAGTGAGTTTTGGTGAGATTAGGTAGAAAGAATGATGAAAAAAGATGAGTATAGATATATATATATATATATAAGGGAAAAGTGAAGGGTAAGAAAAAAAGGATCAAATTTTATAAGAAAGTGACTTAAATTTTGAAGTTGAATCTGACATTTCCGCACGTGCTTTTTTTCAAAATACAATCCCAGAAAGTCAATCCTTCACCGCACGTACAGCCCTTCTTCCTGCACATGCGGCTCTTTACCCACACATGCGGTTTTGTTTACTGAACAAGTTTACCAAGATAAGCTAGGTGTTCTCCACCCTAGTTCTGTCTCCACACTCGAAACAAGAAATTTCCAAACTTAAAAATAGTTTAGGAAAAACCACACGCGAAAATCACAAAGTGTGACGAACTCACATAGCTGATGGACTCACTAGACGCATCACATTTATTATTTGTTCAATTTGTTCACTTATCTATTATCTATCTGTTCAATTTTTTTATATGTTTAATAAATAAAAAATTATCTATTTAAATTTTTTTTTATCTATTCAAATGTTAAACATATTTTATTATCTACTCAAATTTTGAACAGATCTGTCATATCTGTCATTTTTTTTTTAATTTGTTGCAATATGTTTTATCATCGTCAACATCAACAACAACAACAACAACAACAATAACAAACATAAGCAGATTTGAGCCAATAATTTAAAAAAGAAAATACAACAAAAACAAATGGATTTGAAGAGTATCAATAGATCAGTTCAAATCATTACACTGATCACTTGTTTCTTGATATTTCTCTCTCATTTAGATCTCAAAACAATTATACAGATCTCTATAGTTAGATCATCTCAAAGGATAAATCTCTAATTCTCCATCAAAATCTCAAAGAAAAACTCTTTAGATCTTATATATATATATATACATACATCTATAAATCTTATACATACATATATATTTGGTACATATATATATATATATTATATAGGTCATAATTTCGAAACCTCGAGTTGTGGTGATAGCACCAAGCACGATTTGGAAGGCGATTGGGACAATGAAGAACCAAACAAGCATCAACATCGTGAAAGTGGCAAGCAATGTAGCGCCAGACCTAGAGGTCTTGATTGTGAAGGCCATAAGCCACACTTTGTAGTCTATATATATATATATATATAGAGAGAGAGAGAGAGAGAGAGAAAGAAAGCTCTATATACACACAACTTTCAGTAGATCCATCATGGTGGTGGCACTGGATGGCGATACAGATTTTTGTAGCGATTGTGGTGAAGAAGGGCTGCCAGTGCTGGTGCTTCATGACTCTGGTCCTTATCATTGTAGAAAATAGAGTGTGATTGTAAGTGTGATTGTAAGAGTGAAAGTGAGTGTACTTAGTATGAGTAATATCTTGGATGCATTGTCTGATCTGCTACCAAAAGTGTAACCCTTTGTAATTTTTCTTTTCTTTGTACTCTTATATTTCTGAATTTAATATAAGTGTAATGTTTGTTTATTATGCTTTTGATTTCTGAATTACGTGTTGAGATTAATGATAACATTCAATATATTCCTGATTTATAAAAAGAATTATCTAATCTAAGATTGTTATTATCTCTTGCATCAGAACAATCAATTATTAATTATAGTCAAAGAATTTCTACATTAAAAAGAAAAATCAAAGATGAATAAGCTTCTCTAAACTGCCTTCAAAAACAGTTACAATCTTTAACTTGCATCTAATTTGAATCACCAAAATTATATACCTAGGTCTCCTGTTGGTATCAGAGCCAAGTTAGTCTAGAGATGATTTTAATTTCTTCTCATTTAACCGATGTGGCACCCAAGTCGCAAAAACTTGTAAGCCATTAGGTTGTTAAGCAAGAGGCCGCTGTTGACCATTTGAGTTTAGGCAGAACCACCTATTGATAGCTACAGTTATAATGGCAAGATGATTTAAATCATTCTTTAATCTAGTCTCTAGCGAAGGTTCCTCAATGAAACCAGTTATTATTAATCAAAGTAATTTAGAAATGGGTAAATTACATTGACACCCCTTGAGGTTTGGTCCAATTACTATCCACCCCCTGACATTTTGAAAATTACATTCCCATCCCTGTGGTTAATAGTCTCATTTCACAAACCCCCTTGCTTATATAAAAGTAACAACTCCTAGTAGAAAAACAGAGGAAATTACATTAAAAAAAAAAAAGTAAAGAAAAGAGGGGAAAAAAAGAGAAAGTAAAGCAAAGCAAAAAAAGAGAGAGTGCATGAGTTCAATATTTTCATTCCGTCTAAATAATTACAATGACAGGGGGTTAGTGTAATTTCCCAAACGACAAAGGGTGATATGTATTAAATCCAAACCTCAGGGGGTGTAAGTGTAATTTACCCTTTAGAAATAGAAAAGATTGAAGAGTGTCTTAAGAATTCGAACTACCCACCAAAGATATTGATTGTTTACATGATAAAAAATTCAAACTCAAACAAACTTATAAGATTAAAACTGTTGAACAAACCTTACTTGTTACCCAAGATAATCAAAATTTCCAATTACTTGATTGCAACACAAATCTCAAATTCTAGAAAAAAAATTTAATTTCTTACATTTTGGTCATATCCAAGTAGGTCTCAAACCTATGATGCGTACGCATCTTAATAAGTCTGTCTTATGTATTTTTAGAGATATGTGACACCATGATAATAATGATTCATTGTTAGGTGTTATTAAATCTAGTCTTGCTCATGGACCTATTTATTTTGAACGTTTTCCAATTTTGAGGTATCATTAATAGATCCCACTATTCTCAAGACCCTTACTCTTAATATTCAAACCAAACATTACAAAATTGATTTCCCATATGGTTTGTTATCGTGTATATCTCAAGGCTATGGCCACTTGCTACCCTGGCTTTAAATATATTGCATCAAAACCCTAAACAATCCACAATTTTATTTCATGCTCACCAAGAGAATGCTGAGGTTATGGTTCCTCAAGTCATAACCTGGGAAGAGGTTTTACAAGCTGATGCTGAAGACGACGAAGATACGTGGGTAATTCCTAACACTGTCCCAGCTCTTACCTCTCAACCTCATACCAATCCAAACAGTATTTTCCAAAACCCAAACAATTCGGTTGTACTACGCTTCCAAAGATCCAGGTCAGTTCGTACCCAATCACAAATCTTTTCACAAACACCTTCCACAAGATATCATACTCCCGCACAAACTCCTCAACATCCTCATCGCCACTCCATTGACATACCTTTACATCCTACTCGTCGACAACCTAATCAAATTCCACATACAAACTATGTTGATTTTAGTCGCTTTCCTCAAGATATAGACTTTGACATCGATTCTTTATCAATCAACGTTATTCAAAATGATTTCACGATTAATCATGACTTACTCAAAAGAATACAATGCTCTTTATAATTCTTATAATAGAATTTATTTTAAGCGAAACCATACTACCACTCAATAACAAATTATTCGATTTGAATATTTTCTCACCTTACAACAATTAAACAACATATACCTTTCTTCCATTGGTATTTTCACCACTACTGTCCTCGTCACCAAATAATAATTTCACAAAAACTCTTATCAGCTCATTTCAATGTCATCCAGAAAAACTGGCCTGTCCTTAGTGGCGAACCCATTCAATCTGTACATCCTCCTAGCAAAACTTGTATCCTTCGTGGTGCTGGTTTCTCCTTTTATGCTAAGCCTTATAATCGACCTCCTATGGATGGTACCCAATCCTCCAAAACGACCCCTTCAACAAGCTATGACAGTGGTCAAGTATATGAACAATTAAATTATACAAATATACATATCCAAACGATTGGTGAACAAACTACTCGATTGAAGAAAGAGTTCACAAACTTTATCCCTTTGTTCCTCCAGACCAAGCCCGACAACCTCCTTTAATTCGAAACCTACCATATCTGGCCTAATCTTTTACCAGTCCTTCAAATGAGTTCTTAGCAGAACTTAATAAACGAAAATACACACTTATCAAAGTTCTCAATGACAATGAGCCAATCCATTATCCTACAATTGATACCTCTAATCCACCCACTCCTAAACGAGAAGGCAAAGACATGGCTGCTCATAGTGAAACAATCAATGTCCTACAAGATGATACAATGTAACAAGATGATACAATGTTACAAAATCAATATGAACAATTCACGTCAAATACTCCAACCCAAGTCCAAGAAACTTCAATGGTCTCTATCCAACCACCAATCCAAAATTATTATCCTCAACCTACTCTAATTGACCTCCAATTGGAAGAACGACATTTCAATGCTCCTTTTTCTTATTCCAGAAGTGATCTCCAAAAATGGAATATTGACGGAAAATCTGATTATCAGATCCTTAATTATTAATTAGACTATAAACTTTTACTAGTTAATTTACATGTGTGAATGTAAGAACGTATGTATGTTTCACAAGATTGTTGTACTTAGATGACCATTAATCCAATGTTCAACATATATGCAGTTGAAATTTTGTGAAAGTTTTACCTAAGTTTACCTAATGAATCATGTCTTCACATAAGATTATTTTATGAAAACCTTAATTTTTAATAAAATTTCTAAGACAAGAAATCTAATTTGACTTTCACTAATGCATTATACCCCTAGCTGGGGGTGACCCCCAGTGAGATGTCACCCCGGGAGTGGACCAAAGAAAACTGTTTTTTTTTTTTTTTTTTTTTTTTTGAATTTCAGCAAGTAAGGGACAGCCATCTCACTGGGGGTCGACCCCCAGTGGGTATATGTAGCACGGTTGTTTGACTTTTCAATGCAGCGAGGCTATTCACATGATTTCAATCATTGAGTAAACCTTTTTAAAATTTATTTTACAAAGAGAAAATTAATCATCAGTGCACCAGTGAAAAAGTTATTATATATTGATAAAGAATTTTATATCTTTAATTATTACTATTTATAAAATTTATTATTTATTTGTATTTTTTTTTTAAGGGCTACCCTGTATTGAAATTTCCCTTTTTGAAAACAAGGTACGGCAATCTTTCCACCAAAACCCAACCCCCGTAGTTCACCAACCTAACCACGGCGCCAAGCCCAACACCACCACATCATAACTACTCCACAGTTCAAGTCAATGGCCCTGTTTGGTATAACTTATTTTCAACTTTTAGTTTAATTTAAGTTATTTTGATATGTTTGGTTCAGCTTAATAATACAGCTTATACCTTTTTGTAAGTTAAAAATCAACTTATTCTTTGAGTGAGGAAGGAGAAACTTAATTTATAAGTCAAAAATTAGTTTATATTCACAGTTATAAGTTATAAGCTATTAGGCTATAAGTTATAATCACTTTCCCACAACTTTATCAAACGGGCCAATATACCATAGGCAGGTGCCACAATTGTTGAGGGGAACAGTGTCATAAAGGAACAAAACAAGGTCCTTAATTGCTTCCTTTGAGAAAAAATTCAAATGTATGTTTACTGGGCAAAGCATAAAGATGAGATTTTCTCTGAGAAAGAACATTATGGGGTGTTTGGCAAGTTAGATTTTAGATTTTTTTTTTTTGTTAAAATTTATAAAAAGATAAAATAAGTTAAAATAGTTAATAAGATAAAATGACATTATCTATAATCATTTCACTTTTTTTCTCACAAACATTACATTCAATTACAAAAAAATTCAATTATCTTTCCAAGCACAAAAATTTTAACCTACTAAAATAATCAAAAATTAAAGTAGCTACTAAAATTAAGGGGGATTGTAATCCATCAAACTGTCAGTCCTGGGATACATTGTCCCCGGACTAGTTGGTTGGATTGGATCTGTATCCTATTTTTATTTAGTCATTGCATTAGATGTCTGGATTAGACTATTTTTAGTGAATCCAATGTTTAGTTAGACGGACTAGATAAGGATAAATGTTCAAAAGACTATTTTACCCTTATAATTTATAATTTATATTTAATATATAATTTTAAATTTGTAATCTATAATTTATAATTTATAATTTAACAACACTAAAAATTTTTAATTTATAAGGCCATAATTTATAATTTATTATTTTCAATTAAATTAAAATTTTAATTTATAATTTATATTTTTTATTTAATATATAATTTAAATTAACAACACTAAAAAAATAATTTTATTTAATACATAAATTTAATTTTTTAACAACACTAAAAAAATTCAATTTACAAGGCCATAATTTTTAATTTATTTTTTAAAATTAAATTAAATTAAATTTAAAATTTATATTTTTTATTTAATATATAATTTTCAATTAACAACACTAAAAAAATAATTTTATTTAATATATAAATTTAATTTTTTAACAACACTAAAAAAAATTTAATTTATAAGGCCATAATTTTTAATTTATTATTTTTAATTAAATTTAATTTATAATTTATAATTTATATTTTTTATTTAATATATTATTTTAAATTAACAACAAAAAAAAAAAATTTATTTAATATATAAATTTAATTTTTTAACAACACTAAAAAAATTATAATGCCATAATTTTTAATTAAATTTAATTTATAATTTATAATTTATTATTTATATTTAATATATAATTTTAAATTAACAACACTAAAAAAATAATTTATAAATATTCAAAAGACTATTTTACTTTTTTTCAATTGTTTATTAAGTAATAGCATGAGGGTAAAATGGATATTTCACATATTAGTCCCGTAGGATGCTAATCCCATGGAAATAATCTCACCCATCCCTCTAGGATACAATAATCCCTTATAT
This sequence comes from Camellia granthamiana, assembly GCA_036172215.1. Taxonomy (NCBI): domain Eukaryota; kingdom Viridiplantae; phylum Streptophyta; class Magnoliopsida; order Ericales; family Theaceae; genus Camellia; species Camellia granthamiana. The sequence goes on along the minus strand of CM069906.1, from coordinate 139,230,045 downwards.
GAGGGACTAATAGTCCTACGGGACTATTAATCCAGAGTAAAAAAATTGAATCAAACAATGCACTATTAATCCGGATAGACTAACAGTCCAATCCCATGGAATAATCCCTCAAAACAAACACACTCTTACTATGGCCTATTTTGAGAAGTAAGTTAAAAGTCACTTCTCAACTTTTACCCATTTTCCTCTTTCACAAAAAAATTAAAAAATAACTTTTAACCATCTTCTTAAAACACCCTTACATTGGGCGTTTGTTTTTTCCAAATGGGATGGAAGAGGGTTTATTTTTCTTGCTTTCTCTTTAAGGGGGGTGACAGAGGATTCATCTTTCTTGCTTTCTCTTAAGATTTGGTCTGAGAATAAGTTATGGTAATAATTTTTTGGTTAAAATATTAGGGGTGTTTGGAAATTGGATTGGGCCAAAATAGCTAACTAAAAAATAAAATAAGTTGAAATAATTAATAAGGCAAATTTTTACATCCAACCTATAAACATTTTACTTTTTCTCTTATAACTATTAAATCAACTAAAAAAAAAAAAGCCAACTAACTTTTCAAATACAGCTATTTTAGTTTGGTTAAAATAAAAATTAAAAAAAAAAAACAAATAGCCAACTTTCCAAACAAGGCTATTATGTGGGAAAAAAAAAAAAAAAAAGGGGATTTTTGGTGAAAAGCCCCTTTTATGGGTTTTTTTTTTTGTTTTTTTGTTTTTTTTGTGTGTGATGCCCACCGAATAAAATAATAGTTTCAAAAGTCCCTCAAATAAAAAAATATGATGAAAAGGCTGAAATACCCTTCCATATAATCCAAAACCCTAGTTGAACCATTTCTTTTCTTTTCTTTTATTTTCTATCTCCACATTACTGGTATCCTCTCTCTTCCCTTTATTTTCTCTCTTTCTAAACCCTAAACCCTAAACCCTTTTGATCTCCATCTTCGATCCATCTCACAAAATCAAAATCTTGAAATCTTCCATTGAAATCCATCACCATATCAGATTTGATACCTATGAACTCATGTTTGAGATCAATAATTTCAGATATGAGATAAAATGACCTCATATATGTCAAAAAAATAATAAATTGATATATTATAATAGAAAATCGAGAGTTTTTTTGTTTGTTTTTTCATAGATCTAAAATAAAATTCGACTATAATTCATTTATCTAGTATGTACTCTGTTTTCACAACAGTAAAATTTTACTTTGGTTAATGAAAAATAAAGTTTATTCTCTTATGCATAGACAAACATTCAACAACACAGTAAAATTTTACTTTAAGATTCAGATTAAATTTTACTCTGAAATACAGTAAAATTTACTAGAAAACAAATCAGAAACTGCATAGACAAACATTCAACAACATAGTAAAATGTTACTTTCAATTCAGAGTAAATTTTACTCTGAAATAAAGTAAAATTTTACTTGAAGATTCAAAGTAAATTTTACTCTGAAGATTTAGAGTAAATTTTACTAGAAAACAAATCAGAAACTGCATAGACAAACATTCAACAACACAGTAAAATTTTACTTTCAATTCAGAGTAAATTTTACTCTGAAATACAGTAAAAATTTACTTTAATATTGTCACGACCCGCTCCCCGTACCCAAGGGTTAAGTATCGTGATGGCCAGTAACTGAGGTTACCTCCGGCCAATTCTTAACAAATTAATAAACGCGAGCAGAAGTAAAATTTAAGGATACCAAAATAATCATTGGAGTTTCTATTTTTATTACAAAATGTACTAACCAAAAAGGCCGATATTTACATATAAAAAATATCATAAAAATGTTGTGTGTGTCTATTCCGCAGCCCCGTGTCTAAGACTTTCTAGAAGTTATTTCTGAATTGCATGTTTCTCGAAAATTGATAAACAACTATAAGCACATGGCAGAGTGAGAAATATTATACAAAGAGTATAAGGGACACGAAATGACCATGGATAGTTAGTTAGGCCAAAACATTTAAGATAACTTAGTCGGAACAAATAATCCTTTAAGTAGCAAAACTGAGATTATATAAACAAATCATTTAAGTGGCAGAAACTGAAATACAGATATTATGTAAATATATAATCATAACCACGGTACAGAACATAACAGAACAGAGGTCACAGGAGTGACAGTCAGAACAAAGGTACGGATTCAAGAGGTGGCTCATACGGATTCTAGAGGTGGCTCCAACAATAGTGTAGCACTTAGCTCCGCACAGCACTTTGGTCCGCACAGAACAGACGTACGGATTCAAGAAGTGGCTCGTACGGATTCTAAAGGTGGCTTCCACAATAGTGTAGCACTTAACTCCGCACAGCACTTTGGTCCGCACAGAACAGAGGTCAATGGATCCATGACAAATAGAGGACCACAAAGTGGTCAAACAGTGGCCAATAGTTATTTAAGTCCCCCAAGGCGTGGGACTCCCGTGGTGGTACTTACAAAACATAATTGTATATAAGGTTATAACCAAATATTCTTTAAAATATAAACAAACATATTCATGGGTTTCCTTTTAAGCAAATAGGGTTCAGAAATTAAACAAGTAACTGAAACCTTTATAAAACATAACTTTTATTAATATATTAATAAAACATAATTTGTGTAAAATAGATTTTGGTAAGTCAAAACATACGTAAAATATATTTTGGTAACTCAAGGTATAATATAACTCACATTAACTTTAATACCTTACCATTTCTTTCTACTATCAAAGACCCTCTCGACTTCCACTATTTTTCCTTCATTCCCTCTCTTTCTCTTCTTTCTTTCTTTCTTCCTTTCTTTTCCTTTCTTCTTTTTCTTTCTTCTTTCTGTTTTCTCTCCAGGCGTGACACGCCTCCCTATTTATAGGGGAATAAGGCGTTACGTGACAGATTCGAAAATGATTTCACAGATTCGTTCTTATCCTTAATAGATATTTAAGATAATTACCTTTTAACCTAATATTTTAATATAATTATATAAATAAATTAATTTTTAATTAAATTACACTTTATCTTATACTAACAAAAAATTAATTATTTATTTTGCTATCACACCCATTATTATTATTATTTATATTTTGACCCCTAAACTTTTAATAATTATATTATTTTATAAAATTACGCATAATATATAATAAATTATATATTTTCCTAACTGCGATTAAATAATATTAATATAAATTCTACAGAATAGTTAAAAATCTGGGTTATTACAAAAATAAAGTAAAATTTTACTTGCATGTTAAGAAAACAGAATAGATAACACCAGAGTAAAATTTTACTCTCATTCTGTCAAACAAAAACAGAGCACAAACCAGAGTAAAATTTTACTCTCATTCTGTCAAACAAAAACAGAGTACAAATCAGAGTAAAATTTTACTTTCATTATGTCAAAAAAAAAAAAAATAGAGCACACACCTGATTGAACTTGGCAAATCAACAAAAATAAATAAAAAATAACAACAGATTTATACAACTTTGCAACGTAATCTCTCATTTAATCGAAAGTGTTGATATTGGATGGTGAGATCGTGTAGTGTTGACTAAGGGTGAGATCGTCGGCGGTGAGATCTTCAGACTTTGAAATTGTCTTCATGGATTTCATAGATCATCTTCACGTCGCAGATCGTCTTCAAGATCGATATGCATGAGTTGAGATTGTTCAAATATATGATATGATATATATATATATATATATATGAGGGCAATATGGTCAAAAAAAATATAAATTATAGAATATCCTTATTGAGCTGGGCTTCTCTTACCGAGGGGCTTTTTGAAGGAAAATTCATTGAGTTGCCCTTTATCCTAAAAAAAAGGCCCAAAAAAGGGGGTTTTACCAAAAATTCCAAAAAACATTAGATGTTTGGGATTTTTTTATTTAAAAAAAGTACAAAAAGTAGAGAAGAAATAAAATTTTTGACTTTTTTTTTTATATATTTTTTTGATAACTTTTTAACTATTTAAAAAAAATTTCAAACTTACCCTTAATCTCCCTTGGGTGTTTTTTTCCCTCACCTAAGATGCCATTTCCTCTCTTCTCCAATTCAATTTATGATTTGTGTTTTGATTTGGATTGCAATATGGGTTCTGATTGATGGTTTTTGCCACCAAGGTAGGAAGAAAAAAGTGGATGACGAAATGACATATTTGAGGAGGCATGTTAAAAGATAATTTTTTTGATTTTTTTTAAATGTGTAAAAAAATTAGATATGTGGTATGATTTTAAAAAATTAAAAAAAATAATAAACTCACATTTTTAAAAATAGGCCGAAGTCTTGTGTAAAAAAGAGATAATATTATTTTATTTATTTATTTAACTCACGAATTAAAGATTAAAAAAAGAAAATTAACTATCATATGCATTATAATTTTTTAGAAATCTAATATAATTCTAATCAAATTTCTAGGAGTTATTCTATTTTTTTTCTTCTTGGAAAATTTATGTTTTGGGAAGTTGGATTAAAATAATCGATAACGACAAAATAGACTCAAATAGTTAATAAAATAAAATATCATATTCAAATCATAATTATTTTATTTTATTTCACAATTATCAAATCAATTAAAAAAAATAATTATCATTCTGAATATAATTTTTTTAACCAAACTAAAATAACTAAAAAATTAAAATGTCAAATAAAATAATCTATTAAAAAATGAGGCCACATATATTCGCCTAATTATACTTTCTCACCAATCATTAGGTTCCTTATATTCTTCAGGGTCCGTTTGGGAAGAGATTTTCCGGGCTTTTTTGGCTATTTTAGCCACAAAAGACGAAATAGGCTATTTTAGTCACAAAAAACAAAACATCACATCCAACCCATAATCATTACACTCTTCTCTCACAAAAAAAGTCAAAAAAGTCAAAAAGCCAAAAAGTCCTTCCCAAACTAAGCTTTTTAGCCCAGGTTAAAATAGCCAAAAAAGTCAAAATGCCAACTCACTTCCCAAACGGAGGCTCAATATACTTCACATTTACGACCAATCATGCTATTATACCCAATAATCACCCATTGTAGGTAGTATGAGGGCACCCGCATGTCATGTAAGCAAGTCTCCGCATTCACTTGAGGGTTGAGATGGAAAAGTGAGAGAGAGAGAGAGAGAGAGAGAGAGAGAGAGGGGAGAAGAACAAGCCAACAACCAAATTTGACTAGCAAATGACAACCAATCATGAAAAGAGCGCTTTTCTTGCAGGCTTTTGTTGTTGTTGTTAGTTTGAGGTTGCAGTAAAACTCGCTGCCCTCCTCAACCTACATCCCCTTTTTATCCCCCTTTCCACCATTTTTACAATTTTGTTTTTTTTTTCATCGACAAGTGGACAACCCCACCATTATTCTGATTTTTTAATTCACACCTCTATCATCAGACTTTGGTGGGGTCTTGATCGGACTCACCTGAAAAGCCATTATGGTGAATTTGGGTATTTTCATTGAATATTTTGGCTTGGATTGTCAATGATGTGATCCGGGGAAAGAGGGTCTAATTTTCCCGGAAAATCTGGAGGTGGGTGTCCACGATTTCTTGCTCTTGAGGAAAAATTTAGGAGAGGGTCTTGTGGGTTTTCATTTTTGAGGGCAATTTGGAGGTGGGTATCTAGTGTTTTGAATTTTCCGGGGAATTTGATAGGCAGATTGGAACCTTTGATTATTGAGAGAAATTTTGGTTCGGAGTTTTTAATGTTTTTGCCAATTTTGGGAAATTTTAGGGAAAATTAGGAAGTGGGTATTGGAGGTTTTGAAATTTGACGAATAGGTATTTGATAATTTGATTGAAAGTCTACAAACTTTGTGAGCAAATAATTGATTTGTTTGTCGTATGGTTTGTTTGTTGGGTCTGTTGAAGTTATCGAGATCTTTAACCAACAATATATAGACAGTCCCATCAGATTTGGTTTTTCTATGAAAATTTTGTGAGGGGTTTATGGTTTTCAAAGGGCCTCTCTCTCTCTCTCCCCAGATTATTTTCTTGGATTTCTATCAGAGAACAGTGACATTCTGACAGTTTCACCCAATTGTTTTTGGATGTATATGCAAGTAAAGCTTTATTGTGGGTTTTACTTAGTTTGGTAGAACATAAAGAATTTCTGATTAGAGAAAAGTATCATGCATCTCTTTTCTCTTTCTTCCAATTCATTTCTATGATCCTTTGAATGGGTTAAGGATCATAGAATAAAAGTTGTTTGAATACATACCAGAAAATGTATATGTGTGGGGTCATAGCATTGCTTCATTTGTGAAACTTGAGAATCTTTGTGCAGCTAGAAAAGGAGACATATCTTTCTTCTCTCTTTCTTGAATTTCTGGGTTGTAAATATATTTGAGAGTCATGAGGTTTTTAAGTCTGGTGGGTAATTCCTTTGGATGCTCGGCATCTGGAGAACGCCTTGTTTCGGCTGCTAGAGATGGGGATCTTCAAGAAGCCAAAGCTTTATTGGAGTACAATCCCCGTCTTGCGAGGTATTCGACTTTTGGAGTTCGCAATTCACCCCTACATTACTCTGCAGCTCAAGGCCATCATGAGGTATCTCAAAGTTCATTCTTGTCTACAAATGTTTACAAAAAGATTTAAGTCAATTCTGAATTTATTGGTATTTTAATGATGATAATGGTTTAATTTTTCTTTTCTTCAGATTGTCTCTCTGTTGCTTGAGTCAGGGGTTGATATTAATCTCAGGAATTATCGTGGGCAGGTATGATGATCTTTGCTTGTCTGTCTCAGTGAAGTTATTGGTTCTTTCTGTGATTGGTTCTGTGTGTGAAGCCTTGTTACTGATACCATTTTCCTGACACTTTCTGAATACCCAAACAAGTTATCAATTGTTTAAATGCTAAGAAATTCAAGAACTGTTCTCTTGATTCCCATGAACAGACTGCTTTAATGCAAGCTTGCCAATATGGTCACTGGGAGGTTGTTCAGACTCTGGTTCTCTTCAAAGCCAATGTATGAAGCATTCTAAGCCAGTTTTTTTTTTTTTTTGGTACTTGATTTACAATCAATAATTTAAATATTTTGGCTATAAGATTATCACACTTGGATATTGAATGTTAGATACACAGAGCGGATTATCTTAATGGAGGTACTGCACTCCACTTGGCTGCTTTGAATGGACATTCTCGATGCATTCGGCTTCTCATTACAGATTATATTCCTAGCATTCCTGATATCTGGAACATCTTAAGGAAAACCTCAAAAAATGAAGATTCTATCTCAGAATTCAATGAAGGGTAACTTCATGTCAAAGTCTGCTTGTACTTTTTCTTTTTATCTTTTTTGGAATAGTTTTTAGTTTCCAGAAAGCTAATGAAGGTTAACTTCATGTCAAAGTCTGCTTGTACTTTTTTTTTTTTTTTAAGTTTCCTGAAAAGCTGATGCATTTATCCGTTTTAACTTTGTTTGCAACAGCGCACTCCTTCAGATAATTAATAAACCTGCTGACGGAGGCATCACTGCCCTTCATATGGCTGCATTGAACGGGCATGTTGAAACTGTGCAATTACTCCTGGACTTAGGTGCTTCTGTTTCTGAGATCACAATGGAAGATGGAACTACGATTGATTTAATTGGTAAATGCCTTCATTTTGTTTCTTTCTATTTAGTTATCATCATCTGTTATATCTAATTTAATGGTTATTACGGTTTTTAATATATTGGTAATATCAAGAATTCATTTAATATACCATGAATAATAAATTTATGCCTCAATATTGGTATGTTTGGGGCGACCAAAGAAATCACTGATTAGTCCTTCCATTCATGTTTTTTCTTTGTTTTGTCAATGACTTTTTATCTTACTAGTAAAGACTAAATGTCCTTATTGAAAAGTTAACCCTAAATATCGGAATAGACCTAGGAGGAAACTTATTTAGTTAGATGTTAGATTAAAATGAGATAACAAAAGAGTTTGACAGCTGAGGCATGTGATGTAGGAAACTCTCAAGTACGGTCAAATACTCTTTTTTGACGATTGAATGCACGGCTATAGTTATGCCCCTAGACATAAAATATGAAATTGAAAAATGAGGAAGTCTTTCACATCCAACTAGAACAATGAGTAACCTCCCCAGTTCGACTCTCCCTCTTCGAACAAACGCATCTTTCACATCCAACTGTTTTTTTTTTTTTTTTTTTTTTTTTTTTGGGACATTGGCATCCCTATCTGTTACTATCATAGTGAAATAAATTTGTGACATGTGGAAGTAGTCATACTGTTGATTATCTTATTATGCCCAAGGCTAAGCCTCTTATTTGTCAAAGTAAAAAAAAGGGTTGCTTAAGGTTGAGCCTTTCACAGCTTGAAATGATTGGCTTCAGTTTCATCATTTTAAAAGATCTTTTTATGTATAAGAAAAAAAAAAATCATTTTGAAAGATCTTTTTGGCTCTCTGATTTTGATTTCTAGACTACAGGTTCAGCTATTATATGGGAGACAAAGAAACATGTAAATACCTCTTCGTAATGTGTCTGAGTCTGTAGAACTTGATACTTGAACTTCAGGTGTTTGTCTTGTGTAGAATGCTTTCCATCCCCATGGATTGCATAAACATTGCAGAACTTGTCTGAGCACAAAATTTGCCAAGGACTTGTCCACAGATTTTTAGCTAGAAACATGTGAATTTCAGTGGTGGTGCTCTCTCTATCTGTGTCCCCCACTCCCTCTCTCCTTCCGCTAGCTTCAGGCCTTTTGATTGAAAAAACTAATTCTGTTTACAACTTGGTATAGTCAGTTAACATTCTATTTCTAGTTTTATTTCTAGAGGTTGGTGACTTTTGAAATGCATGAGTGCTATTTTAACTCATTGTTGAACTTTTTTCGTGTGATTTGTCGGAACCATTATCAAATTCTAAATGGTTTTAGTCGAAGTACACATTTTGTCTTGCCTTGTAACTGGCATGCAATCTAATTATTGCCTTACATTAACCTGAAAAATTCTCTCTCAAAAACCGAAAAAGTTATAAAAAGTACACACCTCTTTCTCTCCATCATTCAATTATTTACTTTTCTTGTACACAGTTTTCTTTTTGCATTTTCTTTATTGTTTTTTCTCCATCCTTCTTTCTTTGTAAATCTCTCCATCTATTTCAATGTTTTATTCCTCTGTCTATAACACCACACTTTCTTCAGCTCAAACTCCTCCACCGTCATCACCTTGTCATCAACCACCCATCATCACCTCTATTACCTTGTGCTGCCACAACGACCAGAACGTCTCTCACAATGGGGCTCTTATCTATGCTAGACTCACTGCCAACCACCACCCTATATCACTTCCCAGCCATTGCATAACCACCTCCCTCACCTCTCCGCCACCACACAACCAAAAACCCTCTCTCTTCTGTCTCAACCACCTCTTCACCCATCGCCATTGCTCAGCCACCACCCCAACCGTGCACCACTCTCATACCCACTATGCATCACCTCTCCAATCTCCCCTTTTTCCTCACTAAATCTCTTTTATCTCTATCCAAAACCCAAACCTGCCACTTATGTTACATGGACTCTTCAACATAAATCAAATACCAATGTCGGACACCCAACACTTGGATAAGAGTGTGGGATATGGGATTGATACTTTCCATCGGACACTTTTTTATATATTTGTATTGAACACTATCATTATATGTATATATTGTTGTGTAATTGCTATAAAATGTGTACTATTTGGGCGTTATTTTCTGATTGCTATAAAATGAGTAAAATTCATTTTTGACACTATATGCTGTATATAATTTCATTTTATCACACATACTAGATGAAAAATATAGAATATGATCCTTTTTTGTTAAGTCTGTGTACCCATAAATTTGAGGTTTGATGGGTCGTACCTCTAGATACGCACCTACATTTGACACTTGTACCCGAGTCCATGCAGCATAGCCTATCACTAATTACCATAGTTGCCTAACTTTGCAGACCTACCATGGCAACTGACCCTCCTTGCCAATGCCCCCATTAGAGGCCTTTTGCCTGAGGAGTGCTTGCAGTGAGAGAGGAGCAACAGATTGTGGAGCTAGGCTTAGGGTTTGAAGGGGAATGAGGAGTTGCCACATTGGCGGGGGAGTGATGAGCTGTGGTGGTGGCAGATGCTGGATGGGTCTTCACCAAAGGTGAAGAGTGGATAGAGGGTAGCGGAGAGGGAAGAGAGGGGTTGTGGTTGTGGCAAATGCAGAGGGGTACACTGGAGCCAGCGAGTAGAGAGAGAGTAGCAGGTAAAAGTATGTGTGTGGTAGTGTGGAGGAGGGAGGAGAGAGAGTGGATGTGGGAGGGAGGGAGAATTGGTTTGGAGAGTAGAGAAGAAAGATGAGAGAAACAAAGGAAAGCGGGACACTAAAGAGAGAAGATAGAGAAGTGCAGAGCACAACCGTCCTAATGCCTTAAATGAAAGCGTGCACTACTTCATTACGTGCATGATTGCTGCATGTTGAATAAGATAGAACTTTTGATCAACCTTCACCTCTGTGCTGGTTGAAGGGTTGCGTTCCCACGAAAACATTTTGTAGGACCCATCCAATTATGTTTTGGGCTGGATAACAAAAGTTGATAAGCAAACCTGAATGTTGGAGAAGAAATCTGACCATGAAATTTAAAATGGAATCAATCTAAGCCATTGTAACCAATTGTATCTCACAGACATTTTGAAAATGTGATCTGTTTTATTATATATATATTGACAAAAAATGTAAGATGAGTGCTCAAATTGGAAGTTTTGGTGTATTTTATTCAAATGAAATCATTTCTATTGACCCTTTTAGTTTGTTGTAATGTGTATTCTATAGAGATCATAAAACAAGAGAGATGATTAAGGATCCTTGTGTCAATTTCCAATTTTGCTAATCCAATGAAAGAGAGGAAGTCAACTTTCATGCTTTCATTAGGCTTTACTCATTTGCTTTCAGTATTCATTCGTATCAAACAATTGAATGAATTCAGTTTTTCAAAGTCAAACGATATTGTTGCTTTTGTTATTTAGGCGCACAGATTTGAAGATAAATTTTTTAGATGTAAATGTCTAGGTCTGCATAGATATGCGATTTAAGCTTCTGATTAGATATGCACTTAACAACCATAGCCATCAATTCAATTTTGTTATATAATTTTATTCAACACTGTCATTAAATGTGTTTTTCATGTTGAACGATTACTTTTAAAATGAGTAAATTACCTTTTTTGACACTTTGTGTTACGTAAAACACCGTTTGTCCTGCACCATATATTAAAATGAGAGAGAGAGAGAGAGAGAGAGAGAGAGAGAGTAAATTACTTTTTTTGACACTTTGTGTTACGTAAAACACCATTTGTCCTACACCATATATTAAAATGACAGAGGCAGAGATGGCTATCATTTTTTTTCTTTTTCTTTTTTTAAGTGCTAAAATCATTTGTTAAGCCCTTTTGTTACAAGTTACAATATGTGGGTAAGATTCAATTAAATACTTAATAATTAAACCGCCCATCAATCTGGTATGGATCTACAGTTTTGTTACCAATCTTTTTTATTTCTTATAAAATTTCATTTTGTCACTTTGCAGGTGCAGGAAGCACACCCCTTCATTATGCTGCATGTGGTGGAAATGCACAATGTTGTCAGGTAAGTTTCTTTGTACTGCTTGAAGTTATTTATGTTGTTGGAATATAAGCTGAAATATTGGTAGTTTTTTTTGTCATATTCAGATTTTGGTTGCCAAGGGTGCCAGCCTGAGCGCCGAAAATGGAAATGGGTATGCATGTCATATACTCAGAGCACATGTATTTTGATGAGTTATAGTGATTTTGTAATGTCTTCTCATCATCATCATCATTATTATTATTATTATTATTATTATTATTATTATTATTATTATTATTTCTTTTTTGGCTTTAGCATTATTTGTTAATCACTATTAAATTTTGTAATGTCAAAGCATCTTATATTCTTTGATTAAACAAGTATGAGGTTTTTTTCCCTTTTTTCAATTAAGCTATTGGTATATTTTGAATCATTTGTTAGCCATCATTTGGATCACTCTTAGATTGACTAGCAGGGTTGCTGCTTAAAGAATGACAAAACAAGATACTTACACTACTCTTTCCTTGAGCAAGACATAAAATAAAATAAATGTGATATTATTATCATGTCTACATTTTGATAGTGAGTGACATATGGCCTGTGCTTGTAACTAGCTTATGGGGACAAGGTAGTTAATCTTCCAATCTTACCATGCAGCATTTAATTCTCTAGTTCTGAGCATCTAAGCCATTGATATTTATGTTTTTCTGTCCAAATTACTCTCAAGTACCGTAATTGCATTAATGTTGATGAAGTGGTTGGAATGACTGAATCAGTATCTTTTATGCCTGATTTAGGAGATTCTAATCTAATGTGAGTGAACAATCGAATAAAGTCTATCTTAGGTCAAATTATGTGCAATGGAGATGTGCCAGGTGTTTCACATGATGAAATGCATGGGCAAGTTTTTATGTGTGCATGTCTTGTTGCAACTTACTGTTATCATTTTGCTTCTTTTTGTTTCATAGTATGTTGAAGCATCTTGCCATGTGGTATTCCTCTTTATGGGTTTGTAATATTACGGTATCCAATGTTTGTTTTTGTATTTTTAAAGATGGACTCCCTTGATGGTCGCGCGCTCATGGCATAGAGATTGGCTTGAGGAAATTCTTAGCACACGGCCAGAAGACCAGTCTCAACTTCTTCCTTCACCATATTTATGTCTTCCTCTTTCGAGTATTGTCAAAATTGCTAGGTGAGCGGAGTTAACACCATTCTAGTTACAAATAAACTTCAATGCATCAACCTGTGCTCGGATTTATATAGAATAAATTTCATCCAGCATTTAAACCTTCGATTTCTTATTTCTGCCAGTTTTAGGTAAAGTTATTAACATTATTAACACCTCCAGGTTGCCAGCTTTTTCTTTTTGTTAAATCTCTGGATTTGGGTATCTTTAAGTTTGTTGCAAATGAATTTATGGGACATATTTTATAATATTTTGCTTAAAATGGAAAATTGGGTAATGTTGTCTAAGGAGACATGATAATTTGCAAGGAAATTTATGCCCGTCCATCCAAGGTTTCAAGTGTGCTCACTCCCCAACTGAGCCCACCCATCTTCACACGACACATGCTCTAGAGGAATTATTCATTGTCTTGTGAATATGAGATTTTTCATAACTATACTATGCTTCCTGTTTGAAATTCAGAACAATGCCGGACCACATTTGCCTACCAACATGCACATAAACTTACCTCCTTGTTACTCTGTCTAATCAGTAACTTCAAATCTTCATTTATACGTTAATCTGTTCTTCATATTGTCATTTTAGAGTTTTCTTGATATCTTCAAATTCAGCAAACAGAATAAACCTACAGAGAAGATTCCTAAGTATTAACGTCAAAAAAATGAAATAAATTTGGCTTTGGCTGATCTGCTTTCTTTTTTTTAGAACTACTTGTTTTCATACATAACAAAACAATTGGGTCTTTTGTCATCTGCAGAGAATGTGGATGGAGGTTCAGTGATAATACAACTGCATGCTTAGACCCTTGTGTTGTTTGTTTGGAAAGAAAGTGCACTGTAGCTGCGCAAGGTACATTCCCTTCAAAACTTGCAAACTAGCAGCATAAGGATTCTAATCGATGTTTTTGAGTAAATTTTTTTTTTAAAAAAGATGTTTGGATTCTTCCTAAACGTTAACATGTGAAATGATGCAGTTCAATGCCATCTAAATGTCAACATGTGACAGTATATATGTTGATGCTTCAATTTACATTAAGCAGCAAACTTGGGTGTGGATTTAGCTGCTTGTTTATCATTGTATTCTCATGACCTACTTTGGACCTATATTAACTGCTGTATTGATTTTTCCCTAAGAGATGAATCCATGTAAATCAAATATATGTTCTTGATAATAATGTTCTTTAAAATTGTCAATAAATAAAAGAATAATAAAATAGTTGAGTAGCTGCGTAATCACAGACTGGCAGAAGAGTTCATTGATTGTTGGGATTCTGTTGGATTAGTATCTGCTTGATATTACATACTGGTGATGAAAATAATGGTCAAAAGTTATGTGCAACAAACCTTTAAAGAAGAAAAGCCTAACATGTGAAAAGTGAAAACAACTTTGCTGAGTTGAAGCAGCTAAATATTTCTTGAATAGCTAGTACTTTTTCCAAAAAAAGGTACTAGTTGAAACTCTCAAGGTTTTTGTTTTACTAAATTATGTGAATGTTCTCTTGAATCAGCGAGATATTAGTTTTTGTGTGAGTGTGTGCACTAAATATAAATTTTCTAAATTTCTACACATTTTGAGTATTGTGAATTATTTCAAGTTGCAACCATATGTGCATTGTACAATGTAGACCTAATAATTCTAGAAAGACAATGTCTTTCTTTGCTTTTGTTTTCTATATCTATTCCTCCTCTGAACCATTCTCTCTCTCTCTCTGTGCATTGGTAATTCATTTGCTGAGCTATTTGTGGCATCAAATAATAAACTAATCCATAATTTAGAACAGTGGAACTAAACTCTGGTTTTCTTTGCCTTGATTTCAAATGCTATATATATCTATCATTGGCCAACATATTTATTGGCTATGGTTTTAAATAAGAGTATTGGGATATATATCAGTATTGGTGATACATAGATGAATAATGGTATTGGAAGTCCAAAATCGCGATATGTAATGGCGATAGGATACATAACAGGGCTGTTATGTAAAACCCTGATATTGACATAAAATGCTTCTTGTTTCAGGTTGTGATCACGAATTCTGCACACGGTGTGCCCTCTACCTCTGTTCCACAAACAGCACCTCAACCACAGCTCACGGGCCCCCAGGCTCAATCGCGTGCCCTCTCTGCCGCCACGGAATAGTATCATTTTTCAAGCTTCCAGGCACCGGGCCACTACTTAAGGAGACAGCAAGAACAAGTTTGTCTTTATCACTATGTTCCTGCTCAACCGAGGGGCCAGAAACCGCTTCACTCGAAACCCCATTTTGCAAGCCAGACTTCCATTGCTCTCGAATTTCGCCACTTGGCTCTTCTTTCCGTTCCTTGAGCTGCCAACGGTTTCCGTCCGTGAAACTCAACCCTAGCCTTTGCATGGGAGCTCCGGACACAAGTCCTTCTCTGGTTCGTAGAACTAGCATTGACCAGAACTTGAGGAACCAAATCGCTAGGTGTTCAAGATCCAGCTTTAGGCGTTCGACTTCTGATAATGAGAACCGAAAATCATGGTTTTGCTCTTTCAATCAGTGCGTAGCGACCGGCAGCGGATGCTGAAAATATCCATATTGATATGTATTTTCACGAAAATGTTTGTCTTTTCTTTTGGCTTCTACCTGTCCATAATCTAAAGGTTTGATTTTTTTTTTTTTTTTTTTTATGGTGAAAATTATTGGGTTTGTAAATACCAGACATTGAATACATGCTATTTGACAGAATCCTTTTGGACTAATTTGTTATATTTTTACCTTTCTCTCTCTGCGACTGCCTGAAAGTAAAATATTGGCCAATCCATATGAATATTGTATGAAAGATAACTTGGAAAATTTAATTATAATATTAATATATAAATTTGTTGGGCTAACTTTTAAGTTTTGCAGAAAAAATTTTGAGGTCTTTTTAACTGTTTTCATTCTTTTATATGCTCTATAATTTTTTGAGTTGCATAGACAAGTTTTTTTTTTTTCTTCTTTTTTTTGTCTTCTTTTAAATATTCCAAAAAAATGAAGCTATTTATGAAAAGAATAAAGCTTGAGGCATCGAATGGTTGAGGCTCGAATGCCTCCAATTTCATTTTTTTTAATTTTTTTTTGGCTGTGTTGGTTTGGTTGTTTCTTTCTTTTCTTTTTTTTTTTCTTCTCTATTTGTTGGGCTTTGTTGCTTTGTCGCTTTTTTTTTTTTTTTTTTTTGGGGGCTATTTTGGTTTGGTTGTTTTTTTTTTTTTGAAGGGTGATTATGTGTAGTGGTGTACTAAAAAACTAAGTATCCTGTACCAATTCAGTCTGTGTTGTTTGATAAGGTGAGTGAGTTGGGTTGGATGGGTGGGTATAAAATTGACTGATCAGTTAGATTGTTGAGTGATAAAATTAATTAATCAGTTAGGTTGCTGGTTAAAATTTATTAATTTCATATAGTTTTGTACGAGTCCCTGCGAGGAAATTGAAATATTCTCCCTTTTTTTTTTTTTGTTTGAAAGGTGGTTATGTTTAGGAGTATGTCAAAAAATTAGACATCTTGCACAAACTCAGTTTGTGTGGTTTGATAAGGTGAGTGACTTGGGTTAGACTAGTTTAGTGATAAAATTAACTGATTAGTTAGACTGCTGATTAAAATTTATTAATTCCAAATAATCAATTAGGATAATGAATTGGTGCGAAATGTTTAGTTTTTTGGCACACTCCTTACACATAACCACTCTTTAAGAAAAAAAAATAAATAAAAAAATCAACGCAACCTAACAAATAAAAAAACAAAAAAAAAAAAGAATTTGAGACTTATTCGAGCCTCAGAATTCGAGTTGTCTAGCACTGCTATTATGAAAATAACTCACTTTTGAAACTATTTATCAAACTAACCATTTTTTTTGAAATCGCAGATTGAAGATCCACTTGCATCTTAAAATGACAAATTCAACCTGCGATTTTATGTGGACATAACCCTTTAGTGCTGGTTGACGTGAACCCATGCTGCGGCCATAACATGTGACTTTAAAATTGCATCTATTTGTAGTGAAATTAGATTTTGAAATTACAATTTAATAATTAATACACTTGTGGAAAAAAAAATCAAGTTTCAGCATTGTATAGGTTGAAAAAAAAGAAAACAACTTTGTGTGGGTTAGTTTCCAATGAAAGTGGTACAAAGAAAGTAAAATTAATTAACAGCGTAACTAAATTTTTTTATTAATTACAAAAAATATAAGAAAATTTGAATGTGAACAACTTATTTATGGCTAAGATTTAAAATTTTTCTTTTTTCTTTTTTTTTTTTTCAAATTTTTCATCTGATTTAAAAGAGATTTTTATTGATAAATCCCATTTAGAAGTGTTTTAACCCAAGAAGTCCATGAAGGAATTTTTTAACCCATTTAGTCCAATGTATGTATAGTTTTATTCCATAAATTCATTTTTCTTGATTTACACTATTTTCTTGGACACTTATGCCTTTATATTTAATTTTGATACCCTTATAAATATTTTTTGAACGGTTAGCAATTTTATGATGTGAACATTTATATTTTAAAATTCACATTGGTAGGAATGTAAAATTGGCCCGTGGGCGGCCCGAAACCTGCCTGCGAGCCGGGGTGGGCCTGGCCCGTTGACAATGTGAATATTCACATTGACATGTTAACATTCACATTAATAGGAGTGTAAAATTGACCCGCGTCCCGTGATGGCGCGAAACCCGCTCGCGGCCCGAGCGCGGGCCCGGTTCGGCCCGTTGACAATGTGAATATTCACATTGACATGTTAACATTCACATTGATAAGAGCATAAAATTGGCCCGCGGCCCATGGACGGCCAAAAGCCCGCCCACGGCCCGGGGTAGGCCAGGCCCGGCCAGGCCCGTTGACAATGTGAATATTCACATTGACATGTTAACATTCACATTGATAGGAGTGTAAAATTAGCCCGCGCCTTCTGGCTACCCGAAACCCGCCAACGGCCAATGGGTGGCCCGGGGCGAGCCCGGCTGTCACGACCCAAACCCGGCCCAATGGATTTAGCACCGTAACTGGCCAGTAATCCGAGATTACCGAAGGCCTGCTTAACAGTAATACAGTAAAACAGAGTACAGATGATGTTCATGTTCTTCTACGCTTTTGGAATAAATTAATATGTCATCAATAAATACCACAATGAAGTCATCAAGGTACGGTTTGAAGATTCTATTCATGAGGTCCATAAATGCTGCAGGTGCATTGGTAACTCCAAAAGGCATAACTAAAAATTCGTAATGTCCATACCTTGTTCTAAAAGCAGTCTTATCAATGTCTTCTGGTTTAACCTTCAATTGATGGTATCCCGATCTGAGATCAATCTTGGAAAATACCTGAGCTCCCTGTAACTGATCAAACAGGTCATCAATACGAGGTAATGGGTATTTATTTTTCACAGTTACCTTGTTCAGTTCAC
The DNA here is from genome assembly GCA_036172215.1 of Camellia granthamiana. Taxonomy (NCBI): domain Eukaryota; kingdom Viridiplantae; phylum Streptophyta; class Magnoliopsida; order Ericales; family Theaceae; genus Camellia; species Camellia granthamiana. The sequence continues at coordinate 139,211,912 of CM069906.1, read as the reverse complement.
GGTAATCAATGCATAGTCTTAGAGAGCCGTCCTTCTTTTTCACAAACAAAACCGGTGCGCCCCACGGTGAAGTACTAGGCCTGATGAACCTTTTGTCTAACAGTTCTTGCAGTTGTACTTTCAATTCTTTCAGTTCAGTTGGAGCCATTCTGTAAGGAGCTTTAGACACTGGCTGTGTCCCCGGAATCACATCAACGGTGAATTCAATTTCCCTGTCAATCAAATCCCCTGGCAGATTATCTGGAAAAACATCTGGGAATTCTCTGACTATAGGAATACAGTTCACATCAGTTTTAACACTATCATCAGTAGGTATAGTCAGTACAGAACACAGATATCCTTTACACCATTTTCTAATCAATTTAACAGCTTTCACAGAAGAAATCAAATACGGAGGAGGCACTACTCCACTCCCATTAAACACAAATTTAGGCAAACCCGGTGGACGGAAAACTACTTGTTTCGTTACACAGTCAATGGTGGCATGATATTTCGTTAACCAATCCATCCCCAATATAACATCAAAATAGTCTATGTTCAATGGCAGTAAATCAATAAACAGATGCATATCCCCAACAATAATTTCACAAGCAGGATACATATATGCACATGTCATGGATCCCCCAACAGGTGATGATATAGCTAACAGATAGTTCATGGGTTCTAAGGGTCTATTCAATTTCCGTGAAAAAGCATGCGACACATAAGAATGTGTAGACCCCGAATCAATCAGTACATATGCATTTTGAGCACAGATAAAGAGGATACCTGACACAACGGTCTCAGTATTTTGCATGTCTCCTGGTACTAGGGCAAACACTCGGCCCTGCCTCGTAGGCTTTTTCCCGGTAGCTTTGGGGTTAGGCTTTGGTGCAACTGTTGATGCTGCTGCACTCGGTGTAGCTTTACTACTAGCTTGTGGAGCAGAGGGACAGTCTTTAACCATGTGGCCTATTTTGCCACACCTGTAGCAAGCTCCAGATATCTTGTAACAAACTCCCTTGTGGTTTCTGCCACATTCGGAACAGGGCGGAAAGGGACGGTTTCCTTGACTAGAAGTAGTCGTTGACCCTGTATTTTGCTTTTTGTTCGATTGATTGTGCCTGCCTTTCTTAAATTTGAAACCTTGTCTTTTCCCACGCCATTGAGACGCTGGTGATTCAGATTGTTTCACTGCTTCAATGTTCGACTCAGCCATCAATGCTCGGTCGAGAACACCTACATAGGTCGGGAGTTTCAGAACATTAATTCTGTCCAGTATTGCAACATTCAGGCCGCCCTCAAATTTTCTGGCCTTCTTATAGTCGGTGTCCACCATGTGTGGTGCATATCTAGCAAGTTCGGTGAACTTTGTTTCATATTCTGCAACAGACATTGTGCCCTGTTTCAGTTGTTCAAATTCTGTCACTTTCCTGTCCCTGACACACTGGGGAAAATACTTCTCAAAGAAGGACTCCTTAAACTGAGCCCAAGTTACTACAGTGTTGGTGTCACGGATCAGCATCCACCACCTTCTAGCCTCTTCTTGCAAGGTGAAGGTAGCTAACAGGACTTTATTTGCTTCCGAGCACGGAAACACTTCAAATAGCTTTTCTGTTTCAAGTACCCAAGCTTCAGCTTTCAACGGTTCAAGGCCTCCCTGGAAGGATGGCGGTTTCATTTTGCTGAACTTCTGGGTAAGAGCGATTATGTCCCCATCGTTTACATTCACATTCGGCTCCGGCTGTACCGGAGGAGGGGGTGGGGGCTGTTGATTCTGTTGTTGGTCAAGTCTAGCAGTGATCAGTTCCATCATCCTTTCCATTCTGGCCATTCTAGCCTCAGTGGATGAGGATTCAGTTTCATTTGCAGTGCTTGCATTATCCATTATTCTATAAACAGTTATAACAGTTTCAATCATAAGCAGTTACATACTTAAACAGTTTATCACATAAGCAGTCATGTGTTTAAACAGGTTAACACATTAAAACATAATCAGTCATGTCATAACCACACACTTTTCATGCTCATGAATGCCCTAATCACTTTTCTAGGACACCCTATAGCTCATTTGGACACGTGTGTGCGGTATAACTCGTGGTTAAGTATCGCTCTGATACCACTCTGTCACGACCCAAACCCGGCCCAATGGGTTTAGCACCGTAACCGGCCAGTAATCCGAGATTACCGAAGGCCTGCTTAACAGTAATACAGTAAAACAGAGTACAGGGCCTGGCGGAAGCTAATACAGTAAGTAAACCATGTCCAATGAGCTGTGACAGTCTGTATGCCAAAAAGATTTTTCATACATATTTACAGAGCAGTACATATATATACATGTCATTCAGTGAAACAGGGACTTAATCCCTGCTCAATAGTACAGTAAACATTCAGTCTATACAATCCATTCGGTTATTACAAAGCAGTGAGACAGTGCAAAAAAGGGGAAATACTAAAACACCCCTAAGCCTTAGCATGATAGGCTCGGAACCTCGCAGTGAGGCACATTGGTTGGCTTGACAAAACTGGAGTTTACTCCGACGCTTCTAGCTTTGATCCGGTGCCTGTACACCTACATATATATATATGAGCAGTGAGCTAAAGCCCAGTGAATAACATAATGCGTAAAGGAGTTAAGAATGAATGCCCTTACAGTAATGAAAACAGTTCATTGATTCAGTATATCTGTCATTCAGTGATATGTGGTACATCCATTAGCACAGCAATACAGTAAACGATAGGTCTTAAAAGACCGAACAACAATTGATGGCCATCAATCAGTAAACAATAGTGGTTCCAACACGGGAACCGAGTCGATTAGACAAATCCACCCGTTCATAGACCGTCGGTGGGGCCGTCCGTTCACAGACCGTCGATGGCAGAGATTTCTCAAACAGTAGCAATAACAGTAAACAATAGTTGCTAAGGGTGCCACAGTACAGTTCAGAATATAGGACATACATTCGTACAGTCAACAATATCAATTCAGTAAACAGTTCAGTTCAGTATTTCATAAGATAATCATTTGAACATATCTTTACACAATTGTTACTCACAGAGATTGGGCTACAGTAGGCTAGAGCGCGGTTCCTCGGAATGCCAACCCTATACAGTTAACAGATTGAACACATTCTAAGTTTCACAGTTGGGAAAGATAAACATTAACTCCCTATAATACTTCGGTGTGTTCTACATCTATATCCTCATTAAGATGTCTAAAACTAGGCCTAGGAATGCCTAGGATTGAATGAGGATGCAAAGATGTATTCAGAAAACATTTGCAGAATTTTCAGTGGAACAGAGTCCCGCTCGAGCGCAGGTTTCCCTGCTCGAGCGGACAAGCAGACAAAGGTACCCGCTCGAGCGCCACTTTCCCCGCTCGAGCGTGTCACTCAATACTCCGCTCGAGCGTACATTTCTCCGCTCGAGCGGACTGATGAACAGTGCAAAGTACTGGATGCTCGATTTCTCCGCTCGAGCGCTACTTCTTCCGCTCGAGTGGACTGTAAAACAGTTCAAAGTACTGGGAGCTTGATTTCCCCGCTCGAGCGGACAACCAAAATCTGGAAATTCCAGATTTGTGTTCCAAGTTCAAAACTCAAATTCGATGCTCCCAATTCGATCCTCTTGGGCCCATTTTCTGGAAAACTCTTTTAAACACATAGAATAACATGTTTCAAAGCTCAATTTAAGAAATCAAGCCCAAGGGTGTTTAATTCAAACTCAATTTCAAACCAATTTCATTAACATGCTATAAACATGATATGCATGAGTTTAAAACAATTCCAAGCCTCAATGCTAGCTCAAATGAGCCCAATTCTTTGAAAAACAAGATGACAACATGGTCCTAAGCATTAACATGGACATGCATGCAAAAATCCATGAAGAACAACCTCCCAACTTGACAATATGCACATGCATGCACCAATTGAGCTATAATTCAACATGTTTGAACTTAAAACATGAATTAACTCTATAATGAAGCATGAACCATGCAAGACTTAGCTCAATGTCAACAACAAGAAGATGAATTCCTTACCTAGAGTTCCAATCACAAGGTGAGGAAGCTTAACTTGACATTCTACACCCCAATTCTTCAAGATTCAAGCTAAATCCCCAAAGTTGAGTCCAAATCTCTCACTCTCTCTCTATTTCTCTTCTTGGTCGGTTGGGTGTGAGAAGATAACTGATCAAAATGTTTTGGTCAAGTGTATGCAAGCCCCTAAGTGTGTGAGGTAATGGGCCACTAAGTGGCAATTCCGTAATTAAGCCAAGGTTTGCAATATATCAACATTTAATCTAATTTAATCATACCAAATCACATTTTGATCAAATACACCATAAATTATATAAATTCTAATGGTTCCAAATCATCAATCAATTTACGGTTCGGCCGCCGATAAGGCCTTCAATTAGTAGTTTAAACATAAATCATGAACAGATAATGATCAATCAAACAGATAGAATATGCAATACAATAGTTATACTCAATCAATCAGTTTCAATTTTAGTCAGTCAGTTCAGTAATTTATTCGGTTCAATTATCAGTCATAATTAGTTCAGTTTAGCAGTAATTGGTACTTAATCGGTAAGCAGTATGAGGGTTGTTACACTGGCCCGGCCTACTGACAATGTGAATATTCACATTGACATGTTAACATTCACATTGATAAGAGTGTAAAATTGGCCCGGAGCCTGTGAGCAGCCCGAAGCCCGACCACAGCCTGAGGCGGGCTTGGCCCGACCCGTGACAATGTGAATATTCACATTAACATGTTAACATTAACATTGATATGGGTGTAAAATTTGCCCACTGCCCGAAGCTTGCCCGTGGGCCGGGGTAGGCCCGGCCCGGCCCGGCCCGTTGACAATGTGAATATTCACATTGACATGTTAAAATGCACAATGATAGGAATGCAGAATTGGCCCGTGAACTGTGGGTTGCCCGAAGCTCGCCCACGGCCCGAGGCAAGCTCGTTTGGGTTGGGGCCCGAGCATGTCCGAGACCCTAGGTTAGGGCCTAGGTCATCACTTTGAAGCTCGGCTCGGCCCGGCCCATCGGCCCGCTTAAGGCCCATTCAAGACTCGGTCCGAGGCCCAGCCCACCCGAGGTGCAATGTATTTTTTTGTGAAAAATAATAAAATTTTGGTAGAAAAAATTAAAAAGAATAAAAAAAAAATGGCCAGGCCCGCTTAAGCCCAACCTAAGCTCGAGGCTTGGCCCAAGCCCACTGGCCCGACCCGAGGCTCGATCCATCGGCCCGTCCAAAGCCCGAATACCCTTGTGCCAGAGCTAGGGCCTGGGCCTAATTTTTTGGCCCGTGGGCCGGCCCGACCTGGCCCGGGAAAGGCTCGTTTGGGCCCAGGCTCGAGCCTAGTCCAAGACCCTAGGCTTGGGCCTGAGCCATCACTTTGAAGCCCGGCCCAACTCATCGACCCGGTTAAAGCCCATTCAAGGCTCGGTCCGAGGCCCACCCCGCGCCGAGGCCTAGTGTCTTTTTTTATGGAAAATAATAAAATTTTGGTAGAAAAAATTAAAAAAGAATAAAAAAAAAATGCCCAAGCCCGCCTCGTGCCGCCCACGGGTCGTGAGCGGGTTTCGGGCAGCCACGAGGCACGGGCTAATTTTACACTCTTATCATTGTGAATGTTAACATGTCAATGTAAATATTCACATTGTCAACGAGCCGGGCCGGGTCCGTCCTGGGCCGCTGGCCAATTTTATATTCTTATCAATGTGAATGTTAACATGTCAATGTGAATATTCACATTGTCAATAGGCCGGGCCGGGCCCGCCCACTGGCCGCGGGCGGGTTTCGGGCAGCCACGAGGCACAGACTAATTTTACACTCCTATCAATGTGAATATTAACATGTCAATGTGAATATTCACATTGTCAAAGGGTCGGGCCGGGCCCGCCCTGGGCCGCTGGCCAATTTTATACTCTTATCAATGTAAATGTTAACATGTCAATGTGAATATTCACATTATCAACAGGCTGGGCCGGGCCGGGCCGGCCCCGGGCCGCCCACGGGCCGTGGGTGGGTTTTGGGCAGCCACGAGGCGCGGGCTAATTTTACACTCCTATCAATGTGAATGTTAACATGTCAATGTGAATATTCACATTATCAATGGGCGGGGGCGGGCCCGCCTCGGGCCGCGGGCGGGCTTTTGGCCGCCCATGGGCCGCGGACCAATTTTATACTCTTATCAATGTGAATGTTAACATGTCAATGTAAATGTTCATATTGTCAACGGGCCGAATCGGGCCCGCCCCAGGCCGCGGGCAGGTTTCGCGCCGCCACGGGACGCGGGCCAATTTCATACTCCTATTAATGTGAATGTTAACATGCCAATATGAATATTCACATTGTCAATGGGCCGGGCCCGCCTTGGCCCGACTTGAATTTTTCCGGGCACCCACGAGGATTGACATGGGCCGGGCCCATACACATTGACGATATGAACATTCACATTGACGGTGTGAACATTCACATTAGGGGTATTTTGGTAATTATGTCACCCATAGGACTTATTGAAACATAAGAAAATAATGTGAACTAAATAGAGCATAAGTAGATGAAAAGGGTATTTTGGTCTTCTTATCTCAAATATGACCTAATGGAATAGTCAAAAAGAATATGGGTTGGATGGAATAAAACTCTTAGAAAGTGGATTTATCAAAAAAGCTCCCGATTTAAAATGTTTGTAAAAAAAATATATTTTCTTTTCCTTAAAATGTTGATATGGGTTTGAATTTTGCTAACAATTAGGGGTGGTTATTCACCTGGCCGGGTTGGCACTACCTAATAAAGGATTTTGTGTCTGTCCAAACCCACCCAGCTCGAACATCGAGCCTATATAATCATTCCAAGCCTAGTCTTAATATAAATTATAATTCTCAAGCCTGTCCATCGAACTATATACATAAGCTATTGAAAAAAAAGGAACTAAACATTATAATACCTATTACCTTTTCATAAATAAACAAAAGCCTATTGAGCAATTAACAGTTAAATATTCAATACAATATTAATTAAAACATTATAAAGTTTTTTAAACTAAACAAACCCATAATTCTATAAGCTGAAATTTTTTAAAACCAAGCTGTTAGTAGTACATCAAACTAAAATATATTAAAAAAAAAAAAAAAAACCATGATTTAAATTTCAAATTTCTTTCTCTTTCATTATCATCTTCTGAAGACTTAAAATCACCCTTAAATATTGTTTCCGATGATACTAAGTTTCCTACATTATCAACAAATAAATTATTAACATCAAATAAAAAACAAATTAAAAAATTATATAATTAATTAATTTATTAAATTAAATATGTAGCGGGTTGAACCGGGCCAGAAGTACAATTCCCAAACCCAGTCCATTTATTAATCGGGTTAAAAATACCAACCCAACCCAACCCAACCCAACCCAACCCTATGGGTTAAAATTATATTCCCAAACCCTAAAAAAAAATCGTGATTCAAAGGTAAAATTATAACTTACAGGTGAAAGTTCACAATGCAATTTCACTATGAAATTGAAACTTGAATTTTTTTTCATAAATTCATCTTCAAAATTTGATTTCTCTATGAGTTTCTTCATGCCATGTCAGCACGATGCGGACATGCCAACATGAATTGCAGGTTCAAATTGTGATTTCAAGATGAAAGTGGAACTTGAATCTATGATTTCATAAAAGCGATTAGTTTGATAAATCGTTTCAAAAGTAGATTATTTTCATAAATAGTTTCATTTTTTGAAATATTCAAAAAAAAAAAAAAAAAAAAAAAAAAAAAATCCTGCATCGGCCTTTTTCTTCTATGCCTACGAATTGATTCAATTAGTTTCCTATGCAAACAACCTTTAGGTTGTTGCGGTGTTTGGAAAGTGGGACTATAGGCTATTTTAGCCTCGAAGTGTCAAAAAAAACCTTCTAACCTCGACAGTAGCTAGGCACTCATTGATTTAAAAAAAAAAAAAAAAAAAACACAACAAACAAAGCAGTTGGCAGCCTACACTGTCATTGACAGTGTAGGCACAGTGTTTTGCCAGCCTACTCCCATAGGCTAAAATGACAATTTTGCCCTTGTAGACCAATTTTGGAAAAAATGAGCTTAGGAGTAAATTTGTCATTTTAACTTCAAACATCATTTCAAACATATTTTTCAATACAACTCAAATAAAAATCTATCATATCTTCTCAAACACAATAAAAATCCATCATATCTTCCCAAACACAAAAACTAAAATAGCCTACTAAAATAGTCAAAAAATAAAAAAAAAACTTCTAAAATAGCCACTTTTTAGACACCCACTGTGTTTAGATGTTGGGTTTGATGATTTTTCAATTTTTCTGGGGTAAGGTACACCAACACCCCTAAAAGTATTGGCTCCTAAAGAAAAAGTTTGTCTCACTTTAGGCCCTAATTCTTCTACTTTGGTTTAAATTTCAATGATCGTTGTACTTTTGTGATGGAAAATATCATGTAGCTTGAGTTGAGCTCGACTTAACCTATATCCAAGGGCAATCCACAAAAATAGAGTAAATTACACTTTTACCTCAAAAGTTGGGTTCTTTCTCACTTTGAACCCTAACTCCCAAAAAATGGTCTCACTTAAAAAAACTAGAAATAAAAAATCTCTCAATCATAACTTGTTGCATCATCTATTAAAATGTTGTCTTCCAATACTAGAACCTTCACTCTTTTATTCTCTCATTCTCCCCATCTCCCTGCATTCCTTTTCATCTATCATTTTCTCACTCTACTTTCACAACTAACCACCTCCATTTCCCTCATCTCATCTCCACAACTCACTACCCTCTATCATCCCAATCCATTACCTGATCTCTTTTATTAGCTCTCAAATTTTGATTTGCATCATCTTTGTTCCTCAAATGATGCATGCTACTATGATCTTTCAGTTTCATCGATATAAAGTTGGTTTTTTAGATTGAGTGAGTTGGGAGATGAGTTTTGGCATGGCGATGGGTTTTGGAGTAGGAATGCATATCCACTAGCATTTTTGAGATTTGAAGAAAATACATCAAACCTCACAAGTTTAGAATAATTACATTATACATTTCAAATCTTTAATTCACATGACATCTTGCCCACTTTTAATCAATTATTTATTAATCGTATAGACAGAATAATAACATTATCATTTCATCTATACTAACTAAACAAATTAAACAGTAGTATATTCTTTTATTTTATATATTTTTACTAGGCAAAATGCCTCAAGTTGGAGTTGTTTTTAGGGAGACTTACGTGTAGGTCATAATAGGTGGCCTTATTATCTAATAGGCCCTGTAGGAATTAATGGCATTTTTCATCAAATACTTTTAAAAAAAATCACTAATTGTTAATTTTCAACGGCAGTTTGAAAATTTTGTCATAAAAAATGTCACTAATTATAAGTTTTAGCAGCAATTTTAAAAAAGCATCACCAAAAAAAAAAAAAAAAAATCATTAATTTTTAACTTTCAACGATAGTTTAAAAAAATCGTCACAAAAAAAGTTACTAATTATAAGTTTTCGCAACAACTTATAAAAATTGTGACAAAAAAAGAAAAAGAAAGTCTAATTGTCAATTTTTAAAGACGTGTAAAAAATGTCATGAAAAATTATTTTTAACAACGATTTTATTTAGACTTATTTTTAATATAATTTAATGAGAATTAACCTAGAAATGGTTCACCCTTATTGTTATTTTAAGGCCTTGTATTCCTTTTTTTGTCATTAAACCCAACCAATCATCCAGTGCCAAGCATTTGGCCCAGTTATAGAGATGTTTCACTACTCGGCATGACATTGGATTCAGTCTTACCGTTGTGAATGCAATTTTTCTTTTATTATTCTCTCGAGTCTGGTTGATTTAAAAGAAATAAATGACAAAAACTAAATAGAAATTCTACTATACATGCCCTTCTTGTACCATATATTCCCCAGTCACGATGTTGTGATATTTAATTATGACTTATTATAGTATTAATTATGACTTGATTATCCATATTGTGGTGTTAGTTATGACTCATTCTGGTTATTACATTATATTAGTTATGGTTTAAAAATCTTTAATTATATCCTATGTAATATTTAATTATAACTTGATTTTTTTTTTTTAAAAAAAAAAAAATTATAGGATGGTTGCATATAACGATTTTGATTTTGACCCAACCATTTCAAGCTCTTAGATTTGGGACTCTATACCTTTAATTATTGTTTATACCCTTTATCATCTTGTCGATAGCTGAGTTGAGTTGTTGGCTATATTTGAAACAGGTTGGGAGTTAGTTTTTCAATAGAATTTATGTCTATTTCACTTTTGGTTCACTCGAGCGATGCTTTGGTCACTCGAGCAGTCTTTGAGATCTTTTAGTATTTTTGCAGGTCTGTAAAACTTCTAGGAATGGGTGATCTTGTCTCGAGTTATCTTTTACAGGTCTAAACTTCTGTGAGAGGTCATTGTGCGCTCAAGCGATGTTTTAGTCACTCGAGCAATGTCACTTATTGTGTCTGATACTCGAGCGTTGGTTTGGTCGCTCGAGTGGTCTGTGCGCATATCAGTTTGGGAAAAAGGGGTTTTTGTCACTTTTTCACTTCCTCTCTCTCTAAAACACCCCTAACCCTAATTTTTTCACACACTCTCTCTCTAATTCTTGCTTTAAAACCTCAAATACACCCTCACCCATTGATTTCTCCACCATAGTTTCTTGGAGAAAAAGATAGAGCTTGTCGAAAGTTTTATTTTAATCGGAGTGGATCTTATTTTCGGTCTTGTCAAACATTCACCCTTTCTCTCTCCCTCTTCTACGGATAAGGTAGAGATTTCTTAAACATTTGGTATGATTCTTAGCTTAGTCATTTGCTTTTTGAAATGGTTTAGTGATTTGGAAATTTTGGGTTTAAATTTAGAGTTTGATTTTGAAATGTAAAAGAGGGGTTTTTCAACTAAACTTTTGAGAAAAGTTGTGGGTGTATGGACATTGTTGGGTTGAGTTGAAATGTTAAAAATACCTTTCTTAAATATGATTTTGAAAGTAAAGAAGGTTTTGTTAGAAATCATGAATATTTGATTTCTGACCAAAAAAACAAAAAAAAAAAAAGGAAAAAGATGTTGGATTTTAAAAAGATAAGATGATTGTATCTGTTAATGATGAGAGTGGAGTTGGGTATGTATAATCGCTTCCATTTCAAAATTTATGAGGTTATATCTGTTGTTGAAAAACTACCTGTTGAATAGAAATATCTGTTTAGGCTATGGAAATTGCATGAGAATTAGGTTATTTGAAACTAATTGCTCACACATCTTGCATTGATCATTATTTCATACTTAACATTACAAATGTATTGTTTTGAGAAAAATGGGTGTATACCTTGGTGAATTTGGTTAGAGAGTGTGGTTTTGATTTTTCATGTTGGCCTGTGTGTCTTTGGTGAAACTCTAGAAATCCGCGCGGTTAGGTGTCAATCCTTCCAGTTAGTACCGGTAAAATGGCTTTGGTAGTGCTTGTATAGCCTACTAGTAGATACGTTCCTAGAGATTCCCAGTATTTTGTATCAATTACCTTATTTTCTGATATAAAAGAATATTTTCATGAATTGATACATAATATTGGTAATACATTATTTTGAGACAAGAAAAATATAATGTTTGGTAAATGGCATGCATATACATACACCTTATGACTTTGTTAAGTTTTATACATTGTGTTTAAATGTCTCTACTGGACTTTAGCTCACCCTACGTGGAAAACAACTGTCAAGTGTTGATAATATGCCTCCACCAATGACATAGCTTGGGACAACTTAGAGCTAAGAGTTTCTTTTTGTTTCCTTGTGTAATTATTTTTGTACGAACCTCTAGCTTTGTATGTATTGAGTTTAACTCACTTTTGTTGTAACCAAGTAACGACTTGGAAAGATGTTGCCATTAAGGTATAGACTTATTTGTACTTCCTTTTATTTCAATTCATTTACACTTATCATATGCTATAGATTCAGAGTGTAGGATTTATGAATGTATACATGCATATGTCATCTTTTGTACACGAAAATGGAATTAATAAAAGATTAATATTTTATAAATTCATGTTTTCTATTGGATATCATGAGGTAGATAGTTGTTATAAATTGTGAGACGTTACAACTTGATATCAGAGTTACCAAATTTGAATATTTTGGGATCGTGGGACGTGGTTTTCACCACAATGGGTTTATCTTGCTAGATGATATTTGAAATAGACCTAGTATGCTATGTCATAACATGTTTAAATGACTAAATGGGTATGTGATTTGATTTCTAAAATATTTATTGAGTCTACAAATTTCTAAAAGTCCAATTAGAAGAGCATTTGATCACTTTTATTTCTAACTGGAACTCTGGTAATGTCGCAGAATAATCATTATCTAGAAAGGAAATTTGTTTGTGACTATGTGATTCGATGCTTATGTGGAATGAATTACTTGTTGTTCACCGTATTAGGACGTGAGTGAATTATCTTCAACACATTTATAAATGTGCTAACCTATTGTGTTACCTTTATTAGAATGTCAAGAAGTAGATGTATTACGTCACCTTTATTAGAATGTCGGGACGCGGATGTGATGGTGTTAGGCGTGGCAGGCCTATGATGTAGGAGGTACCAATACTAGATGAAATTTTGACATCGGATGAAGGGTTAGTTAGGCCAATGTGGCCAAGCCAGTAGGTCAGCAAGCTATGGGGCCTTAACCCTCAAATGATCGGAGTATTGCGGGAATCCATGGACATTCTAGGGTTGAGAGTCAAGTTCATGCCCATATTGTAGCAACAAGGCTGTCGTTTTTTAAGAGGGAGTTCTTCTAGACGAATCCAGATGAGTTTATCAAGGATCCAAAAGAGCCACTAAAAGACGATGAGTGGCTCAATGTAAATGCCTGGGGGGTACCCATGCGCATTAAACAGTTCGGATTCGCGAGATCTCTTTGATCTAGTCTCACTAGTGCAATGTGAAACATAGATAAGAGTCCAGATTTGACAACTTTTAGAAAATCCATTTTATTGCAAAACCTTTTGCCAGAAATGGACTGCGTCATCAGATCTCAGAATTGCCACCTAATATTTTTGGAAAATTAGGAAACCCATGACAAGTACCAAGGCCACTGTTCGTCATAACCAAAATTGTCTCGGTTTGGAACCTTAAGTATGAGAGGGGAAGGCCATTAATTGAGCACCCCCACTCACCCGATCAAAAGATCGGCCTTTACTAAATCATGATATGAATTTTATTTATTTTATATGTTCATATTTCGATTATTTAATAAATCCTAAAAATTACTATGTGAAGCATACAAGTATAGACTATGTCATTTATTTTGGAATAATTTGATTTCATGTAGTTTTGCAAAAGTTTTGAAGATGTACAATCCAAATAAATTGAGTTTACAAACATGAAAATCAACACTATTCCAAATTAAGCGACACAACCTCTATCTACTAGCATTTATACAGTTATATCAAGTAAGCAAGTAGCCACATGGTAGGATACTTAAACATAATAAGAAAAATGCACACAAACGGGATGCTAAAGCATAAAAATTTACATATTTACCAACGTTCCTCGAACAGTTACAAAACAAAGTTAGTAAAACATGCATGATCTTATATACAAAATCCTAATGCAATTCACCTATGAGATACAACTAAAGATTCGGCTTCTAAGACATGACATGTGAATCATCTCAGGAACATGAGATAGCGCATAGAATCACATAAGAATTGATTAAATCTACAAATGCAAACTTAGCCAAATCGAGATGCATGAAACATGGATGCAAAGCATGGATATGCATGGCATGTCATATATATTATATATGTATAATTAGGGAAAGCGATTAAAGAATGGGATAGAAAGAAGTGGGGTGGGGAATTATTACAAGTTTGTTTGCCCTCACGCAGGAGGGTCTGAATGAACTAATTAGCTAACTAATTAAAGATAAACTACTACCAAACAAATTAACTAAGCTAAACTATTACAAAACAAAACAATGAGCCCACATAATCCAGAAAGTCCAAAATGAACCCAATTACGGCCCAATAACCATAATAAAATCGTGGGCCAAAAAAAAATAGCCCAACTATTTTCCCACGACAGTCCACCAGCTAGACTGACATCTTCGTCAAAAAGTGGCCCCATAGCTATCAAAATACAATTCTCATGTAGACCTATAAACCATACATATATATATATATAGAAAAATGCTTGAGAGCTCTAGGATAAGAGCTCTAAACCATGCACTAATGACATAGAGGTGTGTGGGGTCTAGTTTGATGTGATGTTTTAGCTTGAAAATTTTTTTTTTTTTTTGGACATGCCAGCTCACTAGAGCTCCTTTTAGAGCTCTACTTTTAGAGCTCTATAGCATTGTTGATATATATATATACAGCAATGCTAGGCATCATGAAAAACCTTTCATGAAAATTATCATGAAAGCTTTGTGATCCTTGGATTACACTTAGAATAAAGTACCACACACTAATTAAGGTAATCCAAGGATCATAAATTTTTTATGATTATTTTCATGAAAAAATTTTCACGATCCCTAACTTTTCCCATATATATATAACCAGGTATCAAAGATTGAACATTGAACCCATTTCACGCTTTACAGCTAGCTGGCCAGACAAACCACTATGCAGCCCACTGATCTTGCAACCTGTTCACATCCAGCTCAAACAACCCATGCGAATGGACCACACTCATCATCTTGCCCCGAACACGTAACCAACCCACACCCGAACACCAGCCGAACAGATTCGAAAGACGACAAAACCCAAAACCAGAGCTCCACTAACCTTGTAACCAGTACAATACCAGCTTAATGAAACTCCGTGTGCCATATTTCTGACATGTGCGCACAAAAACTAGAGAGAAGATCACGTGCGATGAAAATTTCAAATCACCACAACCATAAAATGTTATAACCCGAAGAATTTGACAAGCAACTAAAACTGCCAGAACTCTGCACCACATTTTATCTAGCCCAAGCTCCGGAAGAAGAAAGAACCCGACATCCTGAAGAATTGGTCCAGGCCGATGAAAATAATGAACTCCTCGAACAGCCAACCCATGGATGATTGTCCCCACTAGAAGCTACTTCCAATTCTCGGCAAGAAGATTGAGTTCTGTTATAATTTCTGTGCACAATCTCTTCCATAGCTTTGAAGCCTCGCGGCCAATGTAAAGCGACATTTTCTCTGCATGTGAGGACCAGCCATATTACATCACAACCCAACAGTTAAGGTCACCATCATTCATCGACAGCTACTGGGCATGAAGAGCACCGTCGCCGGAGACCAAACCAGTCCAGTGCTTCTATAGAATCAAAGCTCTTTGAGTATTCCTCATCTGGTGTGATATCTAGAAGCCGGGTTGAATTAAGCATTTGTGTGATCTTTTATGACCTAACCATAGTTCTAAATCGCGGTATCGGGTAACGTAACGGTATCGATCGCGGAGTATCGGTATCGGGAGTATCGACCGGTACGTATCGGGTATCGGGCGTCGCGGCTGTGAAATTTCAAAAATCATTAGCAATCCCTCTAAAACTCAATTTTATGTATTTTTTTGACTCTTTTACCCTTAATTTATCACATTTTAATCAAAATTTTGATATGTAAAGGCACTTTTGACTCATTTTCAACTAATCAATTCATTGTCATGGCTTCTAAGTTTTTCATGGATCACTAATTTTTTATGACTCAAATGAAGCACGAGAGACTGAAATGATATCAAATTGGGCTTGGGATCTTCTATATTAATTAATTTTTTATTTATTTTATTTATTTATTTTTTATCTATTTTTTATTTGTATTATTAATATTTTATTTGTGACTCAAATGAAGCACGAGAGATTGAAATAAAAATTTTTTATTTATATTATTAATATTTTATTATATATAATTTGGTTATTTAAAAAAATCAAAGATCCCATCAAATAAAAAAAAATATTCAACACAATAATAATTTTATCTAAATACAAATTATAAACTATTATGTGGCAGTCCCTACAGCCCCACATAAATCAAATAATAATCCTATCTACATACAAATTATAAACTATTATACAAATATAAAACTATTATGGGGCAGTCCTACAACCCCACATAAATCAAAAAGCAAAACTGACTTCTTGACCCAAAATAAAGAAAACAGAGCATCATATTATCCATCGTGAAAGAACAAACAGAGCATGAGTGAGAGAACAAACCTTCAACAAAGAAGCTTGAAATCGGTGATGGATTTGGGTTCGATTCGATGCTTCTCCGTGCAGGCTGCAACACTTTACAAGATCGATGCTCCTGGGAGATGAATTTGGGTTTGATTGAGGAGTTGGGTTTTGGTCCGATTGAGTTTTTCTTCAGAGAATCAGAGGTTTTTGATGTCCGTCCGTGAGTCCGTGAGTCTGAGTTTGGTCCTTTTGCTTTATTTTTGCAGGTACTTCCGTAGCCACACTCATACATACACAAGACACCGTGCTTTCCTCGTTTTTCAGCCGTATCGGCATGTATCGGACAACAAATCGCTTACGTATCGGATTCAGCCCGATACGTATCGGGAATCGGCCGCTACGGACGTGAAATTCAGTCTCGCCGGTATACCGGTGAGTATCCGACTCGGCCCTACCATTTTCCGGTACGAATCGGCCGGTACGGAACGTACCGGCCGATATTTAGAACCTTGGACCTAACAAATTCTTCAAGTCAGCATCAGGCCAAATACCAAAAACTGTGAAAGTGAGGCCGAATGGTAGGTCTCTAGCTCATCATGCTTTACTTCTTGATTGCAAGCTGGTCAGGCTGAAGCATAGGATCAGTGAGTGACCGAACCCTAGAACTCGAACTCCGAGGCAACGCCTGCTGCTTCTTAGAGTTAGGGAGGGGCGTGTTGCAGGTGAAGGAACGGAAAGAGGGCTCACGACTCATCGAGAGAGAGCCCCCTAAAGAGAGCCAGTGTATGTGTGTGAGTTCGACGACAGCAGAAAGAAAAGTGGCGGAGAGGGAAGGTGACGCCTGGGTTGAGGATTAGGAGTGAAGGATTTGCAGGCATGGTTTTGTATGGCTTGGTTTGGGGAGAGAGCAACACACAAACAGAGAGAGAGAGAGAGAGCTGCAGTGATAGAGTGGTTTCAGCCCACACCAAGTTTTACCTTCACCATCTCTGAAAATATTAATATTGAGAGAGAGAGAGAGTGATTGAAAGACTAAACATAGACTCTTTATTTCAATATCTTAAGCCTTACAATGCTACTCCATTATATAGGAGGTTTATACAATATGATCAGATGGAGGCCACGAGGCCACGAGGTCACGAGGCCAAAAGCACAAACAAGCAGGCCACGAGGCCACTACATATTTAACTATACATTAATATATATTACATATATATCAGCATACACTCTGTTTATTATTATAATAACTAGCTTGATTAACCACCGAAAGCATATGAAATAAATTAATCACCGAAAGCATATGAAATAAAGAAAGGGGCTTGATGCATATGGCATCTGATGAAAACGTGGCTTGATTTTCAACACTCCCCCTCAAGCGACGTTGTAGATGTTAATCATGCCCAATTTGTCCGTCAGATCTTCGAAGTTAACTCGAGCAAGAGCTTTGGTGAGAATGTCAGCTTTTTGACAGTTTGTTGGAGTGTAGCTGACTTGAAAAACTCCCTCTTCAATCTTTTCCTTGATAAAGTGTCGATCTATCTCCACGTGCTTAGTGCGATCATGATGAACCGGATTCTTAGCGATACTGATGGCGGCTTGGTTGTCGCAGTATCAAACCATGGGATGCTCAGATGGAACTCGTAATTCTTCTAACAGTCTGTTCAACCAGATTCCTTCACAGATACCTAGGGCCATAGCACGAAATTCTGCCTCAGCACTACTACGGGCGACCACTGACTGTTTCTTGCTTCGCCATGTAACCGCGTTCCCCCAAACAAACGAACAATAGCCAGAGGTTGATCTTCGATCAGTTACTGAACCTGCCCAATCTGCGTCTGAAAAAATCTCAATTTTTCTATTTGTTGTTCTTTGGAAGAAGAGACCCTTTCCCGGTGTCTGTTTTAGGTACCTCAATATTCTGGTCACAGCAGTCATGTGTTTGTCGGTAGGATTGTTCATGAATTGACTGACCACACTAACAGAGAAGCCGATGTCTGGCCTTGTATGAGAAAGATAAATGAGTTTTCCCACAAGACGTTGATATCTCCCTTTATCACTTGGTGCACTACCGTCACGTTCTTCCAGTTTGATAGTTGTGTCCATAGGAGTTTCTGCCGGCTTGCATCCTAGCATCCCTGTTTCATTCAGTAAGTCTAGAACGTATTTACGTTGTGAGACGACTATACCTTTCTTTGACCTAGCAATTTCCATTCCAAGAAAGTACTTAAGATTTCCAAGATCTTTAATCTCAAATTCCTTTGTTAGGAATGTTTTAAGTAAGCCAATTTCCTCTTCATGATCACCTGTTAGAATTATGTCATCCACATAAACAATGATAATTGCCAATTTCCCTCCTAGGGAGTGCTTCACAAATAATGTATGATCGGATTGACATTGAACAAAACGGTACCCTTTTACTGCCTTAGTGAACCGTTCAAACCAGGCCCTGGGAGATTGTTTGAGACCATACAAGGATTTTCGGAGTCTGCAAACTTTGTTGAAATTTGATGTCGTCTCAAGTCCAGCCGGAATGTCCATGTAAACTTCTTCCGCTAAGTCACCATTGAGGAAGGCATTTTTTACATCAAGTTGGTGAAGTGACCAATCGAGATTAGCTGCCAAGGATAAAAGTACACGAACAGTGTTGAGCTTGGCAACCGGAGCAAAGGTTTCTTGATAGTCAATGCCATAGGATTGGGAGAATCCTTTGGCAACCAACCGAGCTTTATAACGTTCCACATTACCATCTGCCTTGTGCTTTACTGTGAAAATCCATTTACATCCAACGGGTTTCTTACCTCTTGGAAGATCAAGTAATTTCCCAAGTACCATTCGTTTCCAGAGCCCGAACTTCCTCATTGACTGCTGCCTTCCACTGAGGAGACTTGAAGGCTTCCTGAATATTCCGAGGAATGTGTATCTCCGTGATGCTAGAAGTGAAGGCACGGAACGAAGGTGATAGATTATCATAAGAAATAAAGTTCCAATGGGATGCTGAGTACATGATCTAACTCCTTTTCTCCAAGCTATGGGCATATTAAGAATACTGTTTTCGAACTCAGAATCAACAGTTACTATCTGTGGTAAGAAGATTGTTACCTGGAATGTTGCTTGGATTAGAACCCGGTTCAGCCTCATGGGATTGTTGAGAAAGTGCTCCTTCCTCCATTTCCTCTTGGATGTGCTCATTATCCCGCAAGGCAACAATGAACTCGGAATTTTCGGCAGGTACAGATGGATTCAATGACTCAGGAGGTGTGGGATTTTTTGGTGGTGATGGATGGCTCACTAAATGACGCAGGGGTCCAAAATTGATATTCCTGGGTTGGAGTCTCCCCCTGAATATCAATTTTAGGGTAGTAAGACTGGGTTTCAAAAAATGTGACATCCATGGAAGTGTAGAATTTCCTAGTGACCGGAGAGTAACACTTATACCCTTTCTGATGTGACGAATACCCAATGAAGACACACTTGAGCGACCGGGGATCAAGTTTACCTCGATACTGTTGATGGACAATGAACAAAGACAGAGCACCCGAAAATTTTGGGTGGGATGGTGGAGATGAGGCGAGTAGTGGGAAAGGATTTTAGGAGAAGTTGACAAGGAGTTTGGAATTGTAGTACCTTAGATGGCATCCTATTGATAAGATAGGCAGCTGTAAGAACAGCTTCCCCCCAGAAGAATTGTGGAACATTTGTGGAAAACATGAGTGATCTAGCAACATTTAACAAATGCCGATTTTTCCGTTCAGCGATGCCGTTTTGTTGTGGGGTGTCAACACATGAACTTAAGTGAACTATCCCTTTGTCTGCTAAAAAATCTCCTAGAATTGAGTTGAAATAGTCCCGAGCGTTATCAGACTTTAGAATTTGGATTTTTGACTGGAATTGTGTCTGAATCATAATTTGAAAATTTTTAAAGATTTGGCTCGTTTCAGATTTGTCTTTCATGAGGAAGACCCAGGTTAATCTAGTGTGATCATCTATGAATGAGACAAACCACCTAGTACCAGTTACATTTTTTATTCTGGATGGACCCCCAGATATCACTATGAATTAGTGAGAATGGACAAGACGCTTTATAGGATTGAATGGGAAAATGGGACCGTACATGCTTAGAAAATTGACAGATTTCACAATCAAAAGGTTTTGGATTTTTATTAAATAATGAAGGAAATAAATGTTTGAGATACATAACATTAGGATGACCTAAGCGATAGTGCCACAACATAATTGCTCTATCGTTATTTTGACACGAAACCGAAAAAGAACTACCACAAATTGCCGTTTGAGGTTGTTCTTGTGGATAGTGGCGTTCCTTAAGGATGTAGAGTCCAGAGCATTCCTCAGCATTGCCAATCATCTTCCCCGAATCCAAATCCTGAAATTCACAATGAGTGGAGAAAAAATTAGTAACACACCTCTTTTCCTTAGTGAGTTTACTAATTGACAATAAATTACAGTCCAAGTCAGGAACAAGGAGAACAGAGTTGAGAATAAGATTCCTAGACAGCACAACTGAACCTGTACCGGCAACCTTTGATAGTGAACCATCTGCTATTCGGACCGTTAAATTATTTTGACATGAGTTATATGTATCAAAAATTGTTGCATCTCCCGTCATATGATCAGATGCTCCTGAGTCCACAATCCAAGGTTTTTTAACGTTTCTTACTAACAGTAAAGGCGTTCAAAGAATTACCTTTGTGAGCCAAGGTTCCGGATCCTAATGATGTGGTTGGAAGACGAACCAGATTGTGACTGTAGTAGTTTCTGGAGCATCTCCATTTGCTCCTTGGTGAAAGGCTTGCTTCAGGTTGTGGTGATAGTTCATTTGTACCTACATGATTACCTCGTCCTTCTTTCTCAAGAGGCTGACGTGGCTTCCAATCTACTGGCTTTCCATGAATCTTCCAGCAAGTTTCTCTCGAGTGACCCGGCTTTCTGCAATGATCACACCAAGGCCTACCTCCTTTATTTTTCTGACGGTTGTCGATAGGAGCGAATTGAGTCTTAAGAGCCGAGCTTTCTGCCATATTCAGTTGTTGATGAGATCCCATCATGAGTTTTTTCCGACTTTCTTCGCGACGGACTTCAGAGAATGCCTCTCTAAGGCTATGGGAGCGGTTTTACTCCCATAATTCTTCCTCTGATTTCATCAAGATTTGTGTTCAATCCTAACAAGAATTTAAACACACGCTTCCCTTCGACAATCTTTTTATATAACAGACCATCAGTAAACACACTGCCAGTTATGAACCTCAAATGTATCAAGTTGACGGCCATAGACGAGTAAGGGTATTGAAATATTCAGTTACCGTAAGATTGTCTTGACGTAAATTGTGGAGGGGAGCTTTCAAGCTGGATGATTTCAGATGTGTTTTCCTTGTCTGAAAACGTTTCTTTTGCCATGTCCCAGATCTCTTTGGCAAGTATCAAATGACAGAAAATTTTCGCCAATGTCAGTGGTCATAGAGTTGACGAGCCACGACATGACCATATTATTTTCAGCTATCCACCTTTTGTAGGTTGATGCTGTGGTTTCTGGTAGCGCTGAGGCTCCGGTGATGTAGTCATCTTTCTCCTTTCCCCGTATAAACATTAACATGGATTGAGACCATTGCAAATAATTTTGCCCATTCAGTTTATGGGCAAGTGATCGGAAGATGAGAGGTTTCCATTTGATGAGAGGATGAAGATGATGAGATGATAATATCAGAAGAAGAGGAGGATGAGTTGATAGTCATTCCGAAAGCTGGACCGTATTTAGTCATGCAAATAGAAGGATATATTGAGTAGAAGAGAAAAATTCGAATATTGACTGAAGAGGCGAAAATGATGAGACAAGGATTACACCTGCTCTGATACCATGAAAATATTAATATTGAGAGAGAGAGAGAGTGATTGAAAGACTAAACATAGACTCTTTATTTCAATATCTTAAGCCTTACAATGCTACTCCATTATATAGGAGGTTTATACAATATGATCAGATGGAGGCCACGAGGCCACGAGGCCACGAGGCCAAAAGCACAAACAAGCAGGCCACGAGGCCACTACATATTTAACTATACATTAATATATATTACATATATATCAGCATACACTCTGTTTATTATTATAATAACTAGCTTGATTAACCACCGAAAGCATATGAAATAAATTAATCACCGAAAGCATATGAAATAAAGAAAGGGGCTTGATGCATATGGCATCTGATGAAAACGTGGCTTGATTTTCAACAATCTCCTTGTATCAAGAAGCATTTGCTTAATATCAAAAAAAAAAGTTGAGAGAGGAGAGAGCTGTCTGTCCATCCCCCCTTAGACCAAAGAGAGATATATATATTTTAAAAACTCTTTCTTTCTCCACCCGTTTTTAGCTTTTCACTCTAAAACATAATAAAATATCACTCATCTTTTTCTTTTTTTCTCCATGCTGTCCCCACTCTCTTCTCAGCTTTTTCCCTCTAAACAAATACTCTCCACCTTCCACCTGACCATGCATGCTCTCTCTTTCTCATATTCAGTACTCACCACATATATTCCCACTCAAAATCTTATCATTCCTACTGACCCCTATTTATTTTATTTTTTTTAATCTGTCATTTTCCAGCCACTTGTCTTCATAATTGTATTCTCCAGTACCAACAACATAATCATATATTCCTGACCCATCTTCTCTTTTCTTTTCTTGCCATCCAAAAACATTTTCATAATGATATTCTCCCTATCTTTTCTTTTACTTCCCCCCAAAAATACCCTGACCATACTCTATTTTTTTAATTTATTATTATGTTCTATTTATCAAAATAGCTAAAATGTACCAATTTATATAACACCACCTAAAAATATGTACACACACATAAAATTATAAAATACCACAAATTAATAATTTGACCAAAATGGGTGAGGTTTGGGATTAAAGCTTCAATCCGATTTTTCTACTGAGAAATTCATAAAATGGCATATTCCAATTTTCATCATGGGGTGTTCAAAAGAAAGTGCTCAAGTCTTAGGGCCGGTCAAAATGGGATGTCTACACTCGAGCAGATGGTGAAGACGTTCAAGATACTTGACATCGAGAACGATGGTTTGAGAGTGATCTTGACATCTTTCCAACTTAAAAGAGATGTGGGTCAATGGTGGAAGTATGCGCAAGGGCATATTGGGGTGATTTAGTAAGCTTTTGTCAATGCCCTTCTAGGACAAGTTTTTGCCATCCACTATTAGGGAGAAATTGAGGGAGCAGTTTTTAAGCTCAAACAGTTGAACATGCTAGTAGCCAAGTTTGAAGCTACTTTTGCTAGTTTGTCGAGGTTTGCATCGAAACTTGTGGCGACGGAAAAACGCCGTTACATCAAGTTTGAGAAGAGGTTGAGGACCGAGCTCCTTTTCAAGGTGGCTGGGTCTATGATTAAGGATTACAGTCGCTTAGTGGAGGCGCAGCTCACTTAGAGACCATGATCCAAGCAAATGAGGAGCAGATGAGGGGCTTCAAGTAGAGGTCTCGGGATGTTCAGGGGAATGCTAGGGACAACAAACTACAAAGGGGTTCCAACCCACAGTAGTCTCTGGCAGCGTAGTTAGATCCACCTTTCATGTACCAAGTTCTGGATCGAGGAAAGGTAACCAAGGCAGTTTCACTTGCTTCAAATGTGGTCAGTTGGGCCACAAGTCTTCAGTTTGCCCACATAGAGGAGAAGGGCAACAATCTACGCAGTCCTTGACTCATTCTCAAGGTCAGGGTTAGGGCTAAGGGAGAGGGCAGTCGCCTACCTATTATCTATGTGGGCAGCCGGGGCACTTGAGAAGGTTTTGTCCTCAGTCAGGTGGTACATCTTATGCGTCTAGTTCGAGACAGACACAAAACCATCAACC
Organism: Camellia granthamiana; assembly: GCA_036172215.1. Classification (NCBI taxonomy): domain Eukaryota; kingdom Viridiplantae; phylum Streptophyta; class Magnoliopsida; order Ericales; family Theaceae; genus Camellia; species Camellia granthamiana. The sequence goes on along the minus strand of CM069906.1, from coordinate 139,187,834 downwards.
TACCTAGTCATCACAGGAAGGGCCAATCAAGGAGCCTTTTCGGCTTAATCTATACCAGACATATGTTCCGAGGGGTAAACAGGTAGAGCAAAGGCCTTCAGGGTGTGTGTATGTTGTTACCGTGCCAAATCAGTCGCCAGCACCTTTTATTGTGAGAGGCAACTTTTTGTCGTTTAACTCCATTGCAATGTATTGATTCATACTAGTGTATTACATTTATTTATTTCATCTGTATTCACATTAGTTTTGGATTAGAAATGGCTCGGTTAACGTCTTCGCTCAGGGTAGAGTCCCTAGTTGGGGGTAATGTTGTCTTAGATCGAGGATGTTGTGGTTATAAGATAGAGGTTGTTGGTTGTTGACTTCTTTTTGATTTTGTTTTATTAGATATGTCGGGTTTTGATGTCATTCTAAACATGGATTGGTTATGTAAACACCCTATTTTTGATGGCCCTTACAACTTGGACGCCATTGCATGCACACCCGATGATGAATTTATTTGCTCGTTGAGTGCTCGAAGTCCTCAGCGGAATGCCACAACTTTGAACCTTTCAAACCCTGCACCCCTGTTGCTTTATTCTTGGGCCAAGCCTTGGTCCTTCAAGCCTGTAGCCTCTAGTGGCCTGCTGGCCACCCCTTTTGGGCTGTCGGCCATCACTTTTGGGTTGCTGACCACTGATATGGCCTGCTGGCCACCAATGATGGCCGGCCAGTCACCAGTTTCTTTTGCAGATATTTTGTGATAGTTATGCCAGCTATTTGCACAGATCCATGCATCTGCACCCACGTGTAAGGCTATATATCCTTGATGAGAATTCATGTTTTCTATATATAGGAGATCTCTCTCTCATGTTTTAAGGTTAGAAAATTTTAAGATTAAAATTTTTCCTCTCTCTCTACAATTCTCTCTCTCTAGCAAATTTCTACACTTTAACATACAAATCCTTAACCTTTGCCTATACACCCTTAACCAAATCTTCCCATCTTTGAGCTGAGGTATTCTTAAGCCTTGTTTGAGCTCTTGAGGATGTTGTTTGCTTGGTTTTGTAGCTTGGACTTCAATTCCTCTTCAAGAGGTATAAGGTTTTGCCTATTTGCTTGCTTTCTCTACTATTATTCTTACTGTTTTCCAACTGTTTTTAGGCTATAAAACCTCTTTATTTTTGGATTGAAACTTGGGTTTTAAGGCCATTAAAGGTTGAGGAGTGTTCTACCCTTCTTGGTACCTTGTTTTGAAGGCTTTTGCCTTTGTGTTTCCCACCCTTTTGCTATCTTTTTTTGAGCTTTTAAACACTATTTTTCAGAGCTTTTTCAGTGGTCAAAATCATGTTTTAAAGTCCAAATTTGGAGGGGTTGGAGCCTCCTTGTATCTTGCTTACTAGCCTAGTTTGTGTCATATTTTAGCATGTTAATCTAGCTCTTGTTAGCTCAATTCCAGCATGTTCTAGGACTGTATTAGACCTGTTAGTTGTATTTGATCTTTATTTTGCATTCTTGTAGTGTAATAGTCCTTATGAGTTTGGTGTTCTAGGCATTAGACACCATCTCCTTTGAGTTGATAGCATTTATTCATGCTTTTCTCACTCATTTTTAGCACTAATAATCTCTGCAACCTCCCTCCTTTCTTGGCTTTTGTTTTTCTTTGAGAGTTGTTTCAAGCCTCTTGTTCTTTTAAGCATGAGATTGAGGTTGTCATGCTTAATGGTTTCATCCCTTTTAGGGGTTCATTATTAACAGCATGACATCTCTTTCATGTCTTAAGTTAACTCTTGGTTTGAGCCTTCAAACTCACCCTTTGGACTCAATTGATTGAAGAATGGTTGGTAATTTAAAATGGAGTAAAATTGAGGCTAAAAATGATGAAAGATAATAATTTGGTTGTGTTCAATCAGACGTTTATTGAACACATGGAAGCTTGAACCATTTCATACTCATTAGTGATGAAATGATTTGAGGTTCCAAGGTCACCACTTCCCTTGATCATGCATGATAGGGAGGTGGTTTTGAGAGTCTCATTTTGTTGCATTTATTGAACTTGCACACTTTGGTTCACAAGCCATCATGCAATGAAATTGCTTGAGTTAGAGGTTTGTGGCTTAAGCTCACTACTCCTTTGATTTGTTCATGAAAAGGAGGGGTAAGTTGTGCAAACAAACCCTTGAAATACCATGTGCATTGCTCTGTTTGTTCTCTGTTGCAGAAAGGTGAACTGGGCAGCAGTGGCCGACAAGCCACTTTCCATGGTCGGCGGGCTACCTTTGATGGCCGGCCAACTATCACTGGTGGCTGGTAGGCCTCATCACTGGCCAGCTGGCCACTGATACAAAATTCAGCAGTTTGTTTGTAAGGCAAAACAGAGTTATTCTGGAAGTGGCCAACAGTATATGTGTTCTATTGCGTAACAGAGGCTTTCCGGAAGCAAAACAGTAGCTTTTCGGGTGGAAACCGAGCATGTGCATGAGCATTCCTCGCATACCGAGCATGTTTAAGTTTAAATTATTGTAATTAATTATTTGTAGCTAGTTAATTTTGTAAAGTGTTGTAATTAATTAAGTAGTTAACTAGTTATTCAATTTCGTTTTGTAATTAGTTAGTTAATTAGAATAGTTAGTTAATTAATTTGTTATAATAATTAGTTAAGTAGTTCACCTAATTTAAGTTATTTTGTAATAATTAACTTAATTAGCTTAGTTCTAGTTAGTTAGCATAGTTCATTCGGACTCTCCTTCGTGAGAGTGCAATGTTGTAATAATGCGTATGTCTTCCAACCCTACGTCTTTCTGTCTTTCATTTAAACTGCTTATGATAGTTAGTTTAGGAACATCATGTTTCAATTAGCATTCTTCATGTTTGCATTCACTTGTATTTCATGCACCGAGACTCGGTTCATCATTCTAATTGCATTGTTAGTTTAAATACTTCTTTGAATACGTGCTTAGACCGCATGCTATTTCATTGATCCATGTGCCATGTTAAGTAGCCGAGCCTATTTTAGATTGCATATCGCATGTGTTGCATTAGTCATATCGCATAGTTAGGATCATTCATTTTTCTAACTCATGTTTATTTTTGGCTTGGAGTACTAGGTGAGCCTTTACTCGCTTTAGCATATCGCATAAATGTTGATGTTACCATGTCTAGCATACTTGCCATGAGGCTAATTGCTTAAGTGCTATAACTATTTGAATGCCTGTGGATGAAGGTTTATTGCTTAAATTGGAATAATTTGAGTAATATTCATATGCGATCACTTTTTTCACGTGCTACATATTCGAAACAATTTTCAAAAAACAAAAATAAATCGAAGTGTTCTAATTCTTTTAAGTTACTCTATACTTATGTGTACGCATCACATAGTAATGCTAGCCTAATAAACCAGAACAAGAGCATATAATGTACATAAAATTTATATCATGATTAGTAGAAATCGATCTTTGATCGGGTGAGCGGGGGTGCTCAATTCATGACTTTCCCCTCTCGTACCTAAGTTCTCGAGACGATACAATCTTGGTGATGACGGACACGTGGCCTTTGGCACGAGTCATGGGTTTTCTAAATTTTTCAAAAATATTTAGGTGTCGACTCTGTATCTGGCAAAGTAATCCATTTTTGGCAATTTGATTAAAAATCGATATTTCAAAAGATTTTTCGGATTTGGACTCTTTGGTGATTATCTATTTCACATTGCACTTGTGAGATACAATTCAGAATCGCGGGAGTCCAAACTGTAGGGCTTATTTTGCCTTTCCAAAAGGAGGCGCTAAAAAGTCGAGCTATAGGTTGTCTTCGTACCGTGCCATCATAGATTGTCACCGTAGGAGAGTTACCTTGTGCACCTTGAGTGGTGATTGTTTTTATTTTCTGGGGGACCAAGTGGATAGATTTTTGTCACCATTGTATAATTACATAGTCAGGGCGAGCTTAATTTCCTTCTTGTAACCTTCTTGGGTAATGAAAGTGACATAGTCCGAGATGACTTACCGAGGGTAGTTTGTAAATAACCAGATGTCTCCTCTGAAGACCTTACCAGTTTGCCACCCCACCGGAAAATTGAATTCTCCATTGACTTACTTTTCGGCACGGCACTAATTTCCATGATAGCGTATAGATTTGCACCCGTCGAATTGCACGAGTTGAAGATTCAACTCCAAGAACTTTTAGACAAGGGCTTCATCCGCCCTAGTACCTCGTCTTTGGGAGCACTGACTCTCTTTGCAAAGAAGAAAGATAACACATTGCGACTGTGCATCGATTATCAGAAGTTGAACCGGGTAACTATCAAGAACAAGTACCCATTGCCGCGAAGAAATGATCTGTTTGACCAGTTAAAGGGGTTGCGTTGTTTTTCAAAGATCGATTTGAGGTCAGGTTATCACTAGTCGAGGGTGAATGAGGAAGATATTCAGAAAATGGCATTTTGCACGCGGTATGGCTATTACGAGTTCTTAGCAATGCCTTTTGGGTTAACTAATGCACCAGTTTCGTTTATGAACTTCATGAATCGAATCTTTCGTTAGTTCTTAGACTGATTCATGGTTGTCTTTTTGATGGCATACTAGTCTACTCACCATTTGAGGAGGAACACGAGAAACACTTGCGAGTTGTACTTGAGTTTCTTAGAGCACATCGTTTTTATGCTAAGTTCGGAAAATTTGAGTTTTGGCTAAAAGAAATTAAGTTCTTAGGTCATGTGGTATCTGGAGAAGGGATGACTATAGATTCATCTAAGATATACGCGGTGCAAGACTGGGAACAACCTAAGAATGCCTTTGAAATTCGGAGTTTCATGGGCTTAGCCGGGTATTACTGACGTTTTGTGAAAGATTTCTTTAGATTGGCTTCATTGTTAACCAAATTGACAAGGAATGGAATTAAATTTGTGTAAAGTGAGGCTTGTGAGAAGCCTTTTAAGGAGCTTAAAAATAGACTCACCACCGCTCCAGTTTTGATTATTCCGGAGAGAGATTTGAGTTATTCAGTTCATTATGATGCGTCTTGGGAAGACTTGGGTTGTGTGTTAATGCAAGACGGAAAGTGGTGGTATACGACTCACCCTAGTTAAAAATACATGAGAGAAACTATCTTACTCATGACTTAGAGTTAGCGGCGTTGATTTTTGCCTTAAATTTGGAGCCATTACCTGTACGGGAAGAAATTTGAAGTGTTTTTCGATCATAAAAGTTTAAAATACCTATTTTCACAAAAAGATTTGAATTTGAGGCAGAGAGGGTGAATGGAGTCTATGGAAGATTATGATTTCGAGTTACACTATCATCCCAGAAAGGCCAACGTAGTGGCTGACACTTTGAGTAAAAAATCTGTGGGCAGTGTAGCTAGTATCGCCATTTGGAAATTGGAGATGTTAGGCGTAGTGGGCAAGTTTGACTTGCATCTTAGCAAGTCCATTGAGTCAATAGTTTTGTTCACAGTAGTTGCACAACTGACTTTAGTGAACCGAGTTATAGAAGCACAACAGGGGGATTGCGGAGTGGAATCTATTCGAGAGAAGATATCTAATGTGAAGGTAGAGAAGGGGTTGAATATTTATTCTAACTCAAGTATAAGGTATCTAGACCATCTTTTTGTGTCAGAGTCATGTATAGAGGAGGTACTCCGAGAGTTCCATTATCTATGCCTTGCGATACACCCGGGAGGCACAAAGATATACCATGACTTCAGTCGCCAGTTTTGGAAGAGGAGGATGAAGAGAGACGTAACCTTGTTTGTTTCGAGGTGTTTTACTTGTCAACAAGTGAAGGCCAAGTATCAACGACCAACGAATAGTCAAGTGGAAATGGAAGCATGTCATTTTGTTGTGGGTCTTCCGAGGACTCAACAGGGTAATGATGTCATATGGGTGATAGTTGACCGGTTAACCAAATCAGCACACTTTGTACCTATGCGCACAAGCGACTCAGTAGATTATCTGACCGATCTATATGTTAGGGACATAGCTTGACTTCATAGGGTCCTAGTGACTATAGTCTCAGATAGAGATCTACGTTTCACGACCCGGTTATGGCAAACTGTAGACACCCATTTTTGATAGTCCTCAAGACTTGGACGTCATCGTTTAAACACCCGATGATTGTGGTTGCTCGTATTCGTTTTGAGTCCCTAAAGGTCTCGGCTGAGCGCCGTGCCTTGGAGCCTCTAATCTTGTCTGTTTTGTTCTTGGTTGTGAACCAAGAGCTTGTTGCTTCAATTCTGAAGGAAAGGGTGGCCTGTCGGCCATCCCCATAGCCTGCCGGCTATGACTTGTGCCTGTTGGCCACCAGTGGTGGCCGGTCGGCTACATTGATGGCCGGCCAGCCACTGATGATGGCCGACGGCTATTTTTCTCCTTTTTCAGATATTTATTTGCCAGTTGTGCCAGCTGTTGTTCACTGATGCTCATCTCCATACACGTGTATGGAGGGATGAATACAAGCCTTTAGCTTGATTTTCTATATATAGGGGGGTCTCTTCCCCATTTTGAGGGGTTGGATAATTTTGAGCAAATTTCTCGCAAATTTCTCTCTCTCTCTCTCTAGAATTCTCTCTCTCTCTCTCTCTCTCTCTCTCTCTCTCTCTCATCTTCTTTTGTGCCTTATAGTTGATTTTCTCTACACTTTTGCACAAAGACCCTTAAGCAAACATCCTCATCTTGGAGCTGAGGTTCTTTGAGGCTTAGTTTGAGCTCCTAAGAGTGGTTTTAGCTTAGAATTGTGACTGTTTTGTGTTGTGCTTCAAGAGATATAGGACTTGCCTTGTAGGCGTTATTTTGATTACTTGTTTGGCCATCTTTTGATACTGTTTTTGGCCTAGTTTTCAACTACAAAAAACTCTGTTTTTTGAAGCTTAATATGGTAGTTTGAAGTCATTTTGTGCTAAGGGGTTGTCCACCATTCTTGTTGCTTAATTATGAAGCTTTTTGCACCATCTTTTAGCATATTAAAATCAAACTTTTTGAGCCTTTAAACCACTGAAATTCAAAGTTATTTCAGTGCTGGAAAGCATGTTTTGAAGTCCAAAAATGGAGGGGTTGGCCTCCCCTCCTTGTGTCGTACTTGCATGCCTAGTTAGCATTCTATGGTAGCATGTTTTTGTGGTTTAACTTAGCTTAATTCAAGTATGTTTTAGTTACTGTTTTGACTGGTTTTAGCTCTGTTTTGGGCTGTCTTGGTCATATGAGCCTTGTTTTGCATAGTTGTGATGTAAATAGCTTCACTAGCTTGGCATTCTAGCCCTTCAAACTGATTTGCTTGAGATGGTTGCATGTTGAAGTGTCTTTTTACATGTAATTTCAATGTTTATAGCTCTGTCACATGCTCATTTGCTTCACTCTTTCATTGTTTTTTTAGAGTTGCTCTTGAGTCTTGTTTGCAAGCTAACACGTGAGCATGTTTTTCTAGCCTTTTGTGCCTTAATCTCAGCAAGTTTTAACCACTCTTTTGGTATATTTTAACTCTGTTTTGAGCTGGTTTGGTCAGTTGAGGCTTGTATTGCATGGCTATAGTGTAATGGTCTTCACTAGCTTAATGAGTTAGGCTCTTAAACATGACTTGCATATGTTGCTTGCATGATTTGATGTCATTTTGCATGCCATGTCAGCACTGAAATATCTGCAACCTCCCTCTATTCTTCACTCTTTGCCTTTTGAAAGTGGCTTTGAGCCTCTTGTTGGCTTGAGTGTGGAATTGAGACCTTCATGCCTAATGGCTTAATTCCTTCGAGAGTTCATTACCAACAGCATGAGGCCTCTTTCATGCTCAAGGTACTTATGGCTTAAGCCCTCTTTCCATTAGAGGACTCTCATCTTTTGGACTTAACCGGTTAAAGAATGGATCGGTAATTAAAATGAGTAAATAAAACATGACAAGTAAAACTTGAGCAAGTTAAGCATGTTGTGTTGCATTGCATGTGTTTGGATCGGACGTTAATCCAAACACAAGGAAAATGGGACGTTTCATACTCAAAGTGATGAAACGTGTCATTTTTCTTAGTCACCATCATCCTTGATCATACATGATAGGGTGGTGGTTGTTTTGGTCTTGTTTGTGCATTCATTGACCTTGTACGAGCTTGGTTCTCTAGCCATCATGCATTGAGAATGCTTGGTTGGTGGCTTGAGAGCCAAGAGCTACACTCCTTTGAGCTTGAGAGATGATAAGGAGGATAGCAGTACATATATTTCTTGAAAATGCATTGCTTTGCCTCTGTTTGCTCTCTGTTACAGCAAAAGAAGAAGTCCAGAAAAGGGGGTGGCCGACCGGCCACTTGAAGTAGCTGACTGATCACTTGAGCTAGCCGACCGGCCAGTTGTTGTAGGCGACAGCCACCTTTTGTAGCCGACCAGCCACCAGTGAATTTTGCACAGATGTGTTCTTGTGTTGGAGCAGAGGCAATCTAGAAGTTGGTACAATTTTCGGTGATCAAATGGGTGCAAACAGAGGCATCCGATGGCAAGGCAAAGGAATTTTCGGGTGAAGCAACCGAGCATGCATGCATCCCTCGCCCTCGAGGCCATTTAATTGCTTTAGTTAGTTAGCGTAGCTAATTATTCAATTCAAGTGTTGTAATTAATAAGTTCAATTTGGTTTGTAATATTTTAGCTAGCTTAGAATAGTTAGTTAATTTGTTTCAATTGTTGTAATATTTAATTAGCTAGAATAGTTAATTAGTTTTGTTTTGTAATAATTAGCTTAGCTTAGTGTAGCTTAGCTTATTCATTCGGACCCTCCTTCGAGAGGGCGCAATGTTGTACTAAGTGTGCGTGAGTGCGTGTGTGCATGTCTTCCAACCCCACATCTTTCTCCTTTTTTATTTATCTACTTTTGATGGTTAGATTAGGGACATTTTCAATTAACATACCTTATACTTGCATGTTTGTATCATTCATTTGTCTTGCATGCACCGAGGCTCGGCACATCATACAAACTGCATCGCAAATTCAATACTTATTTGAATACGTGTTTTAAAGCATGTTATCAAATTGTATCATATGCCATATTAGTAGCCGAGTCTATTAATTGCATTATTGCATGTGTTGCATTAGGCATCTTGTATAGTTAGGATCATGCATTCTTTTAACTTTTGTTTTGGTTTGGAGTACTTGGTAAGCTTTTACACTTTAGCATACTTGCATGAATGTGAGTGTTGCCATGAGGCTATTTGCTTAAATGATTAACTATATGAATGCTTGTGGATGAAGGCTTTGTTACTTGAATTTGAACAATTCGACGAATGTGAGTTTTAAGCCCACTTTGCAAAGTGGCAAATCATGTTTTAAGCCCATCATGTTTGATGGCAAATCCGCGTTTTACCCCACTTGAGAGTGGCAAATTCGAACTATTGTCGAAAACAAACATGAGTTGATTTGTTCCAATTCTCATGATTTTAGTCTATACTTGCTTGTGTGTGTCACGTAGTAAAGTTAGCTAATAAACGGAATAAGAACACATGTGTTTATAAAATGACATATCATGATAGTAGAGGCTGATCTTTGATCGGGTGAGCGGAGGTGCTCCTTTTAAGACCTTTCCCTCTCATACCCAAGTTCCCGAGCCGAGGCAACTTTGGTGATGACGGACACGTGGCCTTTGGCACGAGTCAGGGTTTCCTAAATTTCTCCAAAATAAAATATTTAGGTGGCGACTCTGTAATCTGGCAAAGTAGTCCAGTTTTGGCATTATTTGATTCAAAATCGATTTTCCAAAATGATTTGCCGGATTGGACTCTTTGGTGTTTATTAGTTTCACATTGTACCTAGTGAGATTAGATTCAGAACCGTGACACGAGTCCGAACTGTAAGACCAATTCAAGCTCTCCAAAAGGAGGGGCGCAAAAAAGTCAAGCTACACAAACGTACAAAATGCCTTGGGCACTATGTTAATGTTTAGCACTACCTATCATTGTCAAACGGACAGGTAATCCGAGCGCACCATTCAGATTTTAGAGGATATGCTTCGGGCTTGCATTCTCGATTTTAAGGGGTCATGGAAGAGGCATTTACTCCTGGTAGAGTTTGCCTATAATAACAATTTTTAGGCGAGTATTGGTATAGTGCCTTTTGAGGCCTTATATAGCCGACCGTGTAGATCTCCAATGTATTGGGCCAAGGTGGGATGACACACCTATGTTACGTCCTGAATTAGTCCGGGAAACAATAGAGAAAGTTGTGTTTTGTTTGTAAGAGATTGGCTTCGAATCAAAGCCGTTAGAAGAGCTATGTCAACCGTAAGAGGAGGCATTTATCTTTTGAGGTGGGAGATCAAGTTTTTCTTAAAATATCGATGAGATGGGGTTTGATGAGATTCAAAAAGAGCAGAAAGTTGTCTTATAGATTTAATGGGCCCTTTGCGATTCTAGAGCAAATTGGGAAGATAGCTTACCGTTTGGCCTTGTCGCCCCAATTTTTTGGGATTCATGACGTGTTTTATATATGTATACTTTAGAAGTACAAACCTAATCCTTCACACGTGTTGGATTGGTGTAGCGACCCTAATTTTCTTAAGTCATTTATTTATTATTATGATTATTATTATCTTATTTTATTTTTGGCTTTGTTAATTGTGTGGTCACATGAGAATTTAATGTGATATTTAATGAATTTAATGTGGTGATTAATTAATTTAATGTGTTATTTAATTATATATAATTAATCCAAATATTTATATATTTATATATATTATAATTATGTAGTATTATATAATATAATATTATATAATAGTTTATTAGGTTATTATATATATATCTATATAATAAGGCACAAAGGTTTTTGAAAATATGTTAGACACAATTGTCCTACTAGGACATTTCAATGGTTATGATTCATTTGCCTATTTAGATAGATGGCTGAGATGACCCCCTTAAATATATATCAATATATATCTGCACTTACTTCCCGCCCAAAGACTAAGCTTCCTACTTACCCACGTCTTCTCACATTCCCGCTTGCCCACGTCTCCCCTCCCTTCTATCCTTATCCCTCTCCCTTCTTTGTTCTCACCCACCCCATTCCCTCTTTATCTCTCTGTGATCTGCAAGCTATGGAACTCTCCCAAGCTCTGTAACGATCTGCAATCTATCAAACGATCTGAGCTCTCCAACACAGGTATGTAAATATCTCTCTCTCTCTCTTCTCTCTCTCTCTCTCTCTCTCTGTAATGGGTCTTTATCCCTCTCCCTTCTTTGTTCTAGCAGATTTGCACTTGTGGTTTGCTTCCAATTTGAAACATGAATCGATTTACTGATTGAATATATTCCCAATTTATACTGCTGAGTTGTTAGTGTTTTTTTATCTCTCAATGCATGTCATTGGTAATGGTGTCCACACCTGCAATTGATGGTGATGATGAAGAGAGATATGCTGTTAGTGTTTGGGTTGTCAGGGTAGTAGTAGAAAGGGTTAAATGTTCTTTTGACAAATCTAATGGCGTTGATCGCTCCTGATCTTCTCTATCTACACCTGCAATTGATGGTGATGATGAAGAGAGATATGCTTTTGTTACAGAGAAAGGGGTTTTGGGTTATGTGTGTGTTTTTTTAAAAAAAAATTCAACATTCTTAAAATCTGTTGGTTTTTTTAAAATAACAGTATTAAAATTTATTTATTTATTTTTTTTAGTAGCAAATATTGTGATTTTTTTTTTTGGGTTTTTTGTTTTCTTAATTATATGTGCGTGTTTTTTTTTTAAAAAAAAAATCAGCATTCTTAAAATCTGTTGTTTTTTTTAAAATAACAGTATTAAAATTTATTTTAAAAAAAAAACAATTTTTTTTTTTTGCATTTTTATTATTTTATGTTAATAGTTTATATATCAAATCTTTTTTTGGTGTTGATTTTGTTACAGAGAAAGGGTTAAATGTTCTTTTATCTCTCAATGCATGTCATTGGTTTCTACGACAAATCTAATGGCGTTGATCGCTCCTGATCTTCTCTATCCACACCTGCAATTGATGGTGATGATGAAGAGAGATATGCTTTTGTTACAGAGAAAGGAGTTTTGGGTTTTTCCAGAATTGAGAAAGGGCTTATGTGTGTGTTTTTAAAAATAAAATTTAGCATTCTTAAAATCTGTTGGTTTGTTTAAAATAACAGTATTAAAATTTATTTATTTATTTTTTAGTAGCAAATATTGTGATTTTTTTTTTTGGTTTTTTGTTTTCTTAATTTTATGTGCGTGTTTTTTTTCTAAAAAAATCAACATTCTTAAAATCTGTTGTTTTTTTAAAATAACAGTATTAAAATTTATTTTTTTTTTTTTTGCATTTTTATTATTTTATATTAATAGTTTATATATCAAATCTTTTTTTGGTATTGATCGCTCCTGATCTTCTCTATCCACACCTGCAATTGATGGTAATGATAAAGAGAGATATGCTTTTGTTACAGAGAAAGGGGTTTTGGGTTTTTCGAGAATTGAGAAAGGGGTTATGTGTGTGTTTTTTAAAAAAAAATTCAGCATTCTTAAAATCTGTTGGTTTTTTTAAAATAACAGTATTAAAATTTATTTATTTATTTTTTTTAGTAGCAAAAATTGTGATTTTTTTTTTTTTTGGTTTTTTGTTTTCTTAATTTTATGGGTGTGTTTTTTTTTTAAAAAAAATTCAGCATTCTTAAAATCTGTTGTTTTTTTAAAATAACAGTATTAAAATTTATTTAAAAAAAAACAGTTTTTTTTTTTTTTTTGCATTTTTATTATTTTATATTAATAGTTTATATATCAAATCTTTTTTTATTGTAATTGTTCCAAGAGTATGGATTTGTATTTTGATATATTGTGTGTACACTGTTAAGTATACGGTGTGGTAGGTGTAACGCCCTCAAAATAAACCCATAAATCATACATTCTTGACATGCTTAGATGCAAAAGAATAAAGCATAATTACATATCAAAAATAACCAAAAATAACCAAAAAGTCCAACAGCCTCAAGCCTCCCAAGCTACGTCCTTAGAGGTGGCATACTACCTGTACCTGAAAATGATGTCCCATATAGGGTGAGCCAACGCCCAGTAGAGATATACTAAACATAATATGAGCAATAACTAAAACAATAGCATTTGACAAATGTTTAACTCACATGAATCAATTCATAACCCATTTCAATTACATGACAAATGTGTCCATGTTTCATTCCATTTTCATTACTCATCCAATTTCTCAAATCATAATCCTGGCTCAGAACCTGGCCATATACTTTAAATGAGATTATATCTTATATCAATAACTTCCACAAGCCACAATAGATACACAGATTCGCTGTATCAATAACACATAAAACACTTCCATACTTCACAAATGATACACAGATTTGCTGTATCAACAATTTAATGGATACACGTATTTGCTGTATCAATGGAGTCCATTTCCTATCTCCTCCCACATAACATCCGGTTTAGGAGTCCATCCCCTATCTTCCCCTAAACCGTGAGTACATCCCCTATCTCCTCCCACACAACGCAATGTATATAAACACATATCATATTCACAATTAATCAATACATAAATTTGATGTATTATTTCAACCGTCATATCCGATGACATATTCAATTGATTAGTTTTAGTTTGCCTAATCATCATGCATTGTCTACAACAATCAAGACTATCCTCCACTGATAGCCCAAAGCAGTTATTTCTAAATAGATAATAAATGCCTCAACAGATATATAATCTCTACATTTTTAAAGTGAGCGATTAATAAATCCAACTCCACCATTCTAACTCATAATGAGCCAATTCCATTATTTCCAACTCAATTTCACATTTCCACAATAATTGTCATTAATTACACTAATGACCCCAAATATACCCAAACATGGCATTTTTTCCCCTTTTCTCAATATTGACCCAAAGGTCCAAATATTATCAACAATATCAAAACTATCATTTTAAGACCCAAAATACACATTTATGAGTCAAAATAACAAAACCCCTCTTTTGAAAATAACACATTTCAAATCCTAACTTTCCAAATCAACCCATCTATACAAATAACTCAATGTCTACGTTAAAGCACATAAGAATGAGTAGGAATCCATACCTCAATAGATGAAACCCAATGGAGAAGATGAAGAAATCTCGAAGTGCTCAAAACCAAGAAATTTTCGGATCAAAAGATAGCCCTCGACAAACTCAACAACTTTTACAAAGGCCCAAGATGAGAAAATCACTCCTACTAGATCAATCCCTAGAGAGAAGGCAAGGTTTTAGAGAGAGGAGCTCTCAAATTTGGTTTTGGGAAAGTAAGAGAGAGAAAGGGAAATGAAAAAGTGATCCAAAAAGGTGAAATCCCGATGTGTTATACTAGTCGCCCCGCTCGAGCGTGGAAACCCCTGCTCGAGCGTCAGACACAGACTCACGCTCGAGCGTCAAAAGCGCCGCTCGAGCGTAGATTGCACACTTCCAGAAGTTTTGCAGACATGGTCCCCGCTCGAGCGTCAAACTCCCCGCTCGAGCGGAGGAACAAAATCAAAGGGTCACGCTCGAGCGTCAAAACTCCCGCTCGAGCGTCTGAAGACCTGCAAACAAAAGTACGTACTGGGAGATGGAAAATCACGCTCGAGTGTCAAAACTCCCGCTCGAGCGGAGAAGCAACAACGAAGGGCCCGCTCGAGCGTCAAAAGCCCCGCTCGAGCGTGAAGGCCAAATTCTGGGCATCAACCAATGGTTCCAAAGCACAACCAACCTATATCAAACCTGCCCAACACAACCCAAGACTCAAATACAAAGAGTAAGGGAAGGAAATAAGAATGAGACAACAACACAACCGCGGAACCAAGTCCGGAATACAATATACAAAGGAAAGGAAAACCGGGATCGCTATAGTAGGAGCTTAAATAGATGGTTATGGAAAAAAAGAAAAGAGATTTGATCTGGTGTAGTAGGATTGCAAATAGATGGCTATGATAAATAGAATTCTGATATAATTTGGTTAAACTTAAAATTATAATTAATATTAATTTCAACATCAACTAAGAAAACATCACGTTTATTATATAAAAATATTCTGTATATACAATTGAGTTTTCTGTTAGTTCAGAAATTGTGATTTTTTGGTTTTTTTTTTAGTAGCAAAAATTATGATTTTTTTTTTTTTGGTTTTTTGTTTTCTTAATTTTATGTGTGTGTTTTTAAAAAAACAATTCAGCATTCTTAAAATCTGTTGTTTTTTTAAAATAACAGTATTCAATTTTAAAAAAAAAAAAAAAGTTTTTTTTTTTTTTGGATTTTTATTATTTTATTTTTTATATTAATAGTTTATTATTATTTTTATTTGTATATATCAAATCTTTTTTTATTGTAATTGTTCCAAGAGTATGGATTTGTATTTTGATATTTTGTGTGTACACTGTTAAGTATATGGTGTGGTAGGAGTTTAAATAGATGGTTATGGAAGAAAAGAAAAGAGATTTGATCTGGTGTGGTAGGATTGCAAATAGATGGTTATGATAAATAGAATTTTGATATGATTTGGTTAAACTTAAAATTATAAATAATATTAATTTCAATCATCAACTAAGAAAACATCATGTTTATCATATAACAATATTCGGTATATACAATTGAGTTTTTTGTTAGTTCATAAATTGTGATTTTTTGGTTTTTTTTTTTTAGTAGCAAAAGTTATGATTTTTTTTTTGTTTTGGGTTTTTTGTTTTCTTAATTTTATGTGTGTGTTTTTAAAAAAACAATTCAGCATTCTTAAAATCTGTTGTTTTTTTAAAATAACAGTATTAAAATTTATTTTTAAAAAAAAAAGTTTTCTTTTTTTTTTTTGCATTTTTATTATTTTATTTTTTATATTAATAGTTTATTATTATTTTTATTTCTATATATCAAATCTTTTTTTATTGTAATTGTTCCCAGAGTATGGGTTTGTATTTTGATATTTTGTGTGTACACTGTTAAGTATACGGTGTGATAGGATTGCAAATAGATGGTTATGGAAGAAAAGAAAAGAGATTTGATCTGGTGTCGTAGGATTGCAAATAGATGGTTATGATAAATAGAATTTTGATATGATTTGGTTAAACTTAAAATTATAAATAATATTAATTTCAATCATCAACTAAGAAAACATCACGTTTATTATATAAAAATATTCTGTATATACAATTGAGTTTTCTATTAGTTCAGAAATTGTGATTTTTTGGTTAATTAAAATAACAAAACAACTTTTTTTTTTTTTGAGAAAGTAAACACTCGAAACCACCTTCAGTAATTTTGAATGGATAGATCTCACAACAAATAAATAAATAAATAAATAATTGGAATAAAAACAATTGTTTAAAACAGAATAATAAGCGTAAAGTTATGAGTTATTGAGATTTTAACATCATAAGCGAATTTTTTTTGCATCTTCATATACATATTTGTTCAAATTATTTGAATCTGACCGTCTAAATTATTTTAACTTTGTCCCATACTTGAACCTATCGGTCCAAATCATTTTAACATGTTTCAATAATTTTAACCTATTTGTACAAATTATTTTAACCATGTATGCTAATATTTTTACATGTTTGTGCAAATTTTTTGAACATATTTGTTCCCATATTGTTAAATTGTTTGTCCCCATATTGTTAACTTTTGTGTCCAAATTATTTTAACATATGTATGTCAATATTTTTACCTATCTGTCCTAATTTTTTGAAGTTAATAACTTTACACTTGGTAATCTATTTTGGACAAATTTTGTTTTGTTTTTAGATCTATGCATATGAAACTGCGGAAGGCGATTTTTAGTGTTTACTTTCGCCAAAAAAAAAAATACATATTCAATATTAGTCTTATTTGAAAGATCTTGAAAAAACGAATTTACAGATATCAATTTTATTAAATTTTTTTTGTAAAACTCAAGTTATGAGGAGCAACTTTTAATTATTCGAAACGTTCATATTGTAAGGTCCGTTCAGTAGATCATCTATAAAAATAAAAATAAAAAATTAATTGGATATCTTTAGTCCTATGATCAGTTTTGAATTGTTTTGGAAGGCATATAGTCCCCTGTTATAGGACCTACATTGCTGCTGATTAGAGTATGTTCACAATCGATTTTGTAGTGTGTTCTTATATGCCTTCCAATATGTTTGTTCATGTTAGCCCGTGTGTTACTTCCACCAAGTAATACAATCGATTGAGAACACACTGTATAGCCAGTTTTCTTTCTAACTATATATGCCTTCCAAAGGCACCTCAATCGATTGTATTCTTTTCATTTTGCATTATAAATTTGGGGTTGTTTGTTCCATTTTTTTTTTTTGAAATGTTCCATTGTATTTTTCAATGTGTTGGGTTAGTTTTACTTGAGAGTTAGTATAAATTGCTGATTAAACATTTTTTTTTTTTTGGTGGCATACATTTATGTTTGGACTTTCTAAATGATAATGATAAATTTAAATTTAATTTCAACACTATAAAATTGAAATCAGTTGGGGAAGAGAAGAGTTCAAATTTGGACAATTGTTGTGTTCCCATTTTAATACTCTTCATGTTGCTAGGGTTGATTTTAATTTCATCATTTTAATGTGATTGTTAAAATACATCATCGAACAACCATAATTATATAACCAAACATTTCAGGTTGAAGTACAATAGTTATGGACAATATCACTATTTTCGGTCAAGTAAGTGTTCTTTTTTTTTTCTTTTTTTCTTTTTTTTCTCTCCCTCCATAGAAATTTAAATACCTCTCTTATAATGTAAGGCCTATTTATTTATTTATTTTAAACTTATCATATCTAATTTTCTTCTAATAAATGCTTTTTCCCTCATACTTTATAAGTGGATGAAGACTTACGCTGAACGGTAATATCAAGAAAGGAATGATTTTTTTTTCTTATTTATGTGTACAAAATTTTATTTATCATTCTAAAGTTTTTGTATATATAGATTCAATTTCTTCAAGAAAGAAATGTTAATATTGTTGTCCGCGATGAGCGTGACCTTAATACTATTCGCATTTGTGAGGTAAACCTACAAGTAACTTATATTGGCATGCATTTTCTTATCATTTTAAAAATATATTCGAATTATATATTCTACTTATTTTTTATGGGGAAAGGAAAAGGAAAAACACAAACCAATATCAAAGGAGACAGAAAATGCTATCCTTTCTGACAAAGGAAAGGAACATGCAAATCCCGTAGTATGGTTTCTCAACATTTTTAAAAAGTTTGTTTTTCAAATATTTATTATTATTATTTTTTATATAGATTTTTGTTAGAATTACATAGTGCCATATACTCTTTTTTATGTATATTTTTATGAGTTATTGTTTTAAAAATATTTATTCAATTGTTTTGACTGATTGTAAAATATTTTTCTAAACCATGTTAAAGTAAGCATTTGTACAACATGTTAATGCATTTGTCTGAACATTAATCTGAACACATGTTGCAGTTACAACATATCATAATAAACATATAAGAGAAGAAAACAAAAAATGAAATGAAGTTTTTAATTATAGAATATAGTTTTTTTTTTAATTTTAATTTTACTTATAATATAACGGAAAGAACACGAAGAACGAAGAGGGAAGCAGAAACTAGAAAACATTACACACTAATATTCACATTATACATACTCAATGATCTAATATTTATCTTTTCAACGTAGGACAAAAAAAGATGAGTGTAATTAGCAACATGAGTGTGATCTCTACAAAAAATAATAAAGCCACGCAGAATTATAGGAGGTGTATGGGAGGTTGGTTAATTTAGTAAGTTATTTTAATTTTTTGGTTACTTTAGTAGGTTAAAATAATTATGTTTACCAAGATTGTTCAATTTTTTAATAATTAGATATGATGTATATGAGAAAAAAAATGTAAAATGATTAAATACATTTTTAACTTATTTTTTCTTTTAATATTATTTTAATCAAAAAAATATTTAAATACATACGACTCAAAAAAATGTTTGAGGTGACATTGTTTAAATAGATTATAGATATATATAGATTTTTCTCATAAATACACTAAAGTTTGAGGTGACATTGTTTAAATAGATTATAGATATATATGGTGAAGGAAGTCTTATGTGTGGAGTTTTATATTGCAGTGAAATTATTATAGTCTTGGGTTAATTTATTATAATTGATTTCTGTAGCAATGAAATTATTATCATTTTGAATTAAATTTTTTGTAAAGGATGTGATACCAATATTAATAATTTATGTTAATTGATTTTTGTAGAATATGTGTGCCGATATTATTTACACCGTGCTTTTAGGCACTGGTATACTCTAGATGTATAGTGTCTTTTTGGCATTTGGTGAAATTCCATGAGTTTTTTGCCTCCCTTTTAAAATTTTATCAATACACACATTGGTTCTTATATGACTAACAACTCAATCGAGTGAAGAAGAAAAGTTAGTTAAACTTTTGAGAACAAATACATGATAAAAGGGAAGCAAGAGATGGGACAATCTTCATATTTTATGCATCTAATTATATAATATTCTCATTTTAGGCACACAATGATAATGTGTTATCAAAAGCTGCATTGGCTCAACGTGCACGGCGAGAACGTGAAAAAAATCAAAACTCATGTTCTGCATACCAATTAGGACAATGCCTGCGACGAGAATGAGAGAGATCAAATGAATGTATTAACCCAAGACAACCTTTTGTAACACCCAATTGGTAAACAACTCAGTTTAATTCTTGAAATATATACTCTTACTATTACCACTTTATTATACAGATTTTAATTTATTTACAATCCATTTTTGTAGGCCTGCTCCTACAACCCCATCTAGAAATGTTGGTGTGGTCATCCGTGATGAGCACGACCTTAATGTTATTCGTGTTCGTGCGGTAAGTACAAAATCAAGTAAAATATTGTATTTATTTTAATTTATATAAGATTTTTTTAAATGTTTTCAATATTTTATTTATATTTGTTAGGCAAAAGAAAAAAAAAAGGTCAACCCAATGTCTAAGGGAAAAGAAAAGGTGACTCCTTCTGGCAAGAGAATGACAAATGCATGTCAAGTGGTATATATTCCTTTTAAAAAATATGAAGCAAAACTATGTGAATTTGTTGCTTTATGTTTTTGCCTGTAGAATGATTGTAATATATTTTCCTATAATTTGATATTATTTATATGTGTTTTCCAAATTTATTTATTTTTATTTAGCATAGATACATGTGCATTTATAATGTAACATGTAAAAAAAAAAAAAAAAAAAAAAAAAAAAAACGAAGAAATAAAGACAAACTATGTAATGAAAAAATAAACTAAATATGATAGATTTTTATTTCGTCTTTATTTTTTTTTGATAAAAAACAAAATGCATAAAGAAAGAAATAAATACAAATAACACTATTAAAGGTATAAAACAAATAAACTATTAAACAAAATTAAGAGAAACAAAATAAATAAGAAGATATTTCATGTTAAGTACAAAATATTCACATATTTTGCACCAATGACAAAATATTTTCATTTTAGGCACAAAATGATAATGTAATATCAAAAGTTGCATTGGCTCGACGTGCACGACAAGAGCGTGAAAAAAATGAAAAGTCATACTTTCAATGCTCGCAACGAGAACAAGAGGGATCAGAAGAATGTATTCAACCAATACACCCTTCTTTAACACCAAATCGTCGCAATCACCCTTGCCTAGAATGGGAAACAATAACTGAAGATTCTCATTCGGCACAAAAACGAACAATGGTTGTCTATCATTCTACATGTTCGTTTTCTATGCCAAGCACATCTTTACCTCCGCAAAGGAATCGGTAAACTACTATGTCTAATCTTGAAATACATATTCTTACCATTTTGTTTTATAGAATTTTTATTTATATGCAAATATTCGTAGGTCCACTTCTATAAATCAATTTCTTCAAGAAGATCTATGTACTGATGATGAATTAGAAGATATGCCTATGAGTACATCAATTGATGCCCGAGCACACAACAATTCTTGCCCCCATTATCTTGGCAAGATGGACGTATTATGTCCTTATTGTTCAGCCTTACATTAGATGGATGAAAAATTGACCAAATCATCTATAAAGCGTCCCTTATTTAGAACTTGCTGTTTGGAAGGGAAGATTAGGCTACCTTTACTTATTACACCTCCTCCATCACTTCAAGCGTTGTATGATGGGAATAATGATCAATCAAAATCCTTTTGAAGTTATACTCGATTGTACAATGCAACCAATGCTTTTACGAGTCTTGGTGTTACATTGGATCCTAGAGTACTCAGTGGAAGGGGTCCTACATCATTCACAATTCATGGGGAATTACGATATCGAACATGATCACTACAACCACAACCAGGGCAGGATGCGAGTTATGTTCAACTGTATATCTATGACCCTGATTCAGCGTTAGAAATTCGTAATCGTAGAAATCCTAACTTGAGAAGGGATGTGCTCAAAACTATTCAGGATAGTTTGTTGCAAGTCAATGCATTTGTAGCTACATTTCGCCAAGCTCATGCCATTTTACATCAATTAAATGCGGCAGGACACAATCTGCCTGCTCATCTTCATTACAATTCAACAACTGATCGACGTCGGTATAACTTACCAACTGCAGATGAGATTGCGATTGTAATACCAGGTGATGGAACAGAGGTAAGTGGAATGAGAGATATTATCTTACATTTCCAAGGAAATAATGAGTTGATGCAAATTAATGAATGTCACCCAGCATATTTACTATTACATTATGTTCTATTATTTCCTTATGGTGAGCTTGGATGGGAACCTGAGTTGAAATTGTGGAATGTTCAATATGATCGACCTTCAACTGATCGACTTACTCAAATGGATTTTTATAATTATCGTTTATTTGAACGACCCACAGAGTATTCAACTATTTTGAGAGGTGGGAAACTATTTCAAGAGTTTTTGGTAGATGCTTGGGCCATGACTGAGCAAAATCGATTGACATACTACAAGCTTAATCAAGGGAAACTTTGGGTTGAGCTTTACCAAGAGTTATCAGATATTGATCCAGATTATGTGCGACCTGGTCAAATTGGTCAAAGGTTTGTTTTGCCATCTTCATTTACTGGTAGTCCTAGACATATGTTTGAAATCTTTCAAGATTCAATGCCTATCACGTGATACAACCAACACCCAGATATTTTTCTTACCATGACTGCAAACCCTAATTGGCCAGAAATTACTTCAGCATTATTATCACATCAAAAACCTATTGATCGTCCTGATTTAATTGCCCGTATTCTTGAGTTGAAGAGAAAATGTTTGATGAAGGAGATAGAAACAAATAAAGTGTTTGGAAATAAAGTTGCACATGTTTTTACAATTGAATTTCAAAAACGAGGCCTCCCCCATATGCATGCACTTTTATTTCTTAAGGGTCCAGACAAAATTCGAACATGTGCTCAAGTAGACAAATTGGCCCGTGCAGAATTTCCAGACCCAAAAGATGATCCTATGCTTTTTAAAACTGTCAAATGTTATATGGTACATGGACCATGTGGTGCTCGAAATCCGTATGCACCATGTATGGAAAATGGTAGATGTAGTAAGAGATACCCTCGAGCTTTCACAGAAACAACAACTATGGATCAAGATGGATACCCTATCTACCGTCGTCACAATAATGGCCAAGTACATACTGTGAGGGGGCAAGAAGTTAATAACAGGGATGTCGTACCATACAATGCATATCTTTCTAAACTTTTCAACTGTCATATAAATGTGGAAATATGCGCCAAAATGAGATGTGTCAAATATATACATTATGATCGTACAACGATGGTGTTGGGATCGATAAATTAGATTCAACGATATCTCGATGCAAGGTATATTGGACCTCCAGAAGCTGCTTGGCGAATATTTGGTCATCCTTTGCATGCAGAGATACCAACAGTTGTACGATTGGCACTTCATTTACCTGGAATGCATCGCGTTGTTTTTAACCCAGAAGAGTCATTAGAAACGATTCAATCTAGAGCTGGTCAACAAATGTCAACTCTTACTGGCTTCTTTGCATATTGTGCTGCCAGTGAAGATGAATGTCCATTCACTTATCAAGAATTTCCACAGCATTTTGTATGGCTCAAGTCAGAAAAGAGATGGAAATCAAGAGAAAGAGGATATGCAATTGGTAGAATGTACTTTGCCAGTCCTAATTGTGGTGAAAGATTTTATCTGCATTTGTTACTAACTGTTGTCAAAGGACCAAAGTCGTTTCGGTCTTTACGCACGGTCGATAATGTTGTGCATGATACATTTAGATTAGCATGTGTTGCAAGGCGCCTTTTAGAAGATGATGAAGAATGGATACAATGCTTGAAAGAGGCTGCAGCTATGAAAACTGGATACTAATTGAGGAGATTGTTTAGTGTTATTCTCACCCAGTGCTCTCCACTAAATCCATGTGCATTATGGAATCAATTCTCAACGCATATAAGTGATGATCTTGCACATAAGATTCGTACATTGTTTGCCATTTCTAACCCAACTGAGGCTCAAATTGAAGATTATGGTCTCCATCTTTTGAATCAAATGTTTCATGAATCAGGCAAATGTTTAATTGACTTCCCACCCATGCCACAACCTACTGCAAATTGGAGTGCAGTAGTTGGTAATCGATTGATATTCGAACATCAACAACTGCAGAATGAGGCACAACAGGCAGATCCACAAATTACTATTGATTGTCTCAACAATGGACAATGGAATGCTTATAACACAATCACTTCTTTAATTTTTCAAAATAAAGGAACTGTTTTCTTTCTTAATGGGGGTGTTGGAACAGGGAAAACATTTATGTACAATACGATTGCATTAAAATGTCGTAGCCTTGGGCATATTGTTGTTACTGTGGCTTTATCTGGAATTGCATCATTATTATTGGTAGGAGGTCGTACTGCACATTCAACATTTTCCATTCCGTTAGATGTCTTGGAAAATTCACTTTGTGGATTTACCAAATAATCATTGCAAGCTGAGTTGTTTAGAGAAACAAAACTCATAATTTGGGATGAAGTTCCTATGCAACATAGACATTGTGTTGAGGCGGTTGATCATACATTGAGGGATATTCGTGATAGTGAAAAGCCATTTGGGGGTATTACTGTTGTTCTTGGTGGAGACTTTCGACAAATCTTACCAGTTATACCCAAAGGAATTCGTGAGCAAATTGTGAATGCATCATTAAGACACTCTGTTCTATGGAAGCATATACATATCTTAACTTTGGATTTGAATATGAACTTGAATCATGGAGACCATGAAAATGCTATTTTTGCAAATTTCTTGATAGAGGTAACACTACTTTAACCTTTTTCTTTATTATATAGATTATTTTAAATTAATAAATTTTGTTTACACTCATATTTTTTTTAATTGATTTCACTTTTTTTAGATTAGGACTAATCCTTAAGAAATCATCAACCTTCCATCAACAATACACAAATGTCAAGATTTGAATGAATTGCTCTCTACAGTTTACCCACAGTTGAATATGATAGAGACGTCGACCCCAACATTTTTAACTAAACGTACCATTCTATCTGCGCGTAACGATGATGTCAGTGACATTAATACTACTGCGTTGAATATCTTTCCAGGGAGATTATATACTTATTTTGCAACAGATAAAATGTTTGAAGATAATGAAATTGATCCTACCATTACAAATAGATATCCTAATGAATATTTAAATTCATTGGATCCTTCCGGGCTACCAACTTTTAAGTTAGAGTTGAAAGTGGGTTGTCCTATAATATTGTTAAGAAATATTGCACCGAAAGATGGACTATGTAATGGTACAAGATTGACGGTTACTAGGTGCGACAATTGCATAATTGAAGCTCAAATTTTAACTGGAGAAAAGTTTGACAATTTAGTATTCATACCAAGGATATCTTTGACACCATCTTCTTCAGAAATGCCTTTCCAAATGACAAGACGTCAATTTCTAGTCCGATTAGCATATGCTTTGACCATTAATAAATCTCAAGGACAATCTGTGAAATTTGTTGGGGTTGATTTGCGCATACCAGTGTTTAGCCATGGCCAATTATATGTGGCATTGTCTAGATGTACATCCTTTGATCGTAAAAGTATTCTCCTCTCTAAAGATAGTTTGGATTCTACTACAAATATTGTTTATCCTGAAGTGTTGTTGTAGTGTTCCATGTTCATTAAATCATGTTTTATCAAAAGGTAACCATGTAGATTTCTTTTTATTGATTATATACATAGATTTTTTTTTATAA
This sequence comes from Camellia granthamiana, assembly GCA_036172215.1. Classification (NCBI taxonomy): domain Eukaryota; kingdom Viridiplantae; phylum Streptophyta; class Magnoliopsida; order Ericales; family Theaceae; genus Camellia; species Camellia granthamiana. Next base: position 139,162,627 of record CM069906.1, on the reverse strand, counting down.
AATTTCAATCTAATAATAATTGGAAATATGGATTTTTTTAGGATTGGATCGAAAAATTTATGGAGCATAAAAGGAGAAATACAACTAGCTTGCTTCAATGGGGATGTAATAAGGTAATTTCAATCTCAAAGTATTTTGATATGTATATTTCCAACAAATATACCAATCTATATATATATATATATATTTGTTTCCACAAATTACCAGATTGTTGTGCATGTTCCTCATTGGGGATACATACAAGTTGATACAAAGATTTTTTCGAAAGTAATGAGGAGAAAGTTTGGGCAAACACATATTTGAAGACATGTTATTGACACATCTTCTGTAAAGCATACATATTCTGGAAAGCTTCGACCCACTTTTTTTTTATAAAGTTTTAACTCACTATTTTGGCGTATGACAATATAATGTTTGTTTTTCTTATGTAGTTAGAATTTGATTGGCAGCAGTAACACTAACTGGTGTGCATTTTAATTTTAATTTCTTTTAAATTACAGAGTACTAGCTGGTGTGCATTATTTGATATTCAATTTTTTTTATATTTGATTTGTTTGGAATTGTAGAGTGTAGTCTATTAAATATATTTTTATAATTGCATTTTAATCTTAAATTTAAATAGTGTTGCGATTACAATTATATTATAATCCTAACATTATTTACACCGTGCCTTCAGGCATGGGCATACGCTAGTAATATAATATAGTAGTCAATTAGGTTTAGGAGTTAAGGAGAAAAAAAACAAAAAAGAGAGTGCTGTGGGTGTGGCGTGAGAGAGAGAGAGAGCTTGATTAATCAAAGAACCAGGAGATCAATTCCGAGAGAGAGAAGGAGAACGGCGGAAAAAGGAGGAGAAAGTGGAGAAAAAATGAAGAAAAAAGATTAGGGTTCTGTTTTGGTGGCTCCATTAGTTCTTCAAATAATTCTTTGATCTTCAAAAAAAAATAGTGAGTACAAAACCCACTTCCCTTGATTTATGTTTAATTCGTTGTTTTTATTTATTTATTTATATTTATTTGATGTTGAATTGATTTTATATTTGCATGTAGATGATTGATTGATTTTAATTATTTTGATTGGTTGTGTATGTAAGGTTTAGGGTTTTTAGATGATTGATTGATTTTAATTATTTTGTTTAGTTGTATATGCAAGGTTTAGGGTTTTTAGTTGATTGATTGATTTTAATTATTTTGATTAGTTGTGTATGCCAGGTTTAGGGTTTTTATATGGATTTATTTTATGGTTGTATTATATGAAATTAAAATTAATTAGGAACCCATAGATAAATTCCTTATACTCCACCATGACTCCATGGATTGTTATTTTATTTGAGTGATGGTAAGAAAGGGTATATAAAAAAAGTGAGGATTATGAGATTTATTTGAATGTCTTAGGCTTGAAATTGTTATGTTAATTCTCATGAGTGAGATTTTGTGTATATATATATTGTTGCCTCGTTCACATGAGTAGACGAGTGCTTTGATTTACACGTGTACGTATATGCTAACCATCCGGGGAGTGTGGGTCAAACTCGGAACGATATCCCTTGCAAATTTGGCTTCAGAGCAATGTTAGGTATACGGGAGGCACATGGGATATATGTGTAGGCCGGAAGTGGAGGCTGAAGTGGTGGAGTTAAGGTACAAAGAATTTAATTACGAGTTTATTGTTATAATGTGAATTGTATTGATTTGTACATCTTGAAAAATAGTAAACGATTTCGATAAATTATGAAATTTGAGCAGAGGCATGTATACGTGATTCTAGACAACTTTTGTGTTTTAACTTTTTATTAAAAAGATTGATTAGAACTTATAATTGAATGATCTTGGTTATTCTAGTTTTGATTCATTTTAGCAATGCAAATTTTAGAGGTTGTTTTAACCCACGAAACGAGCTCATTTTTATTAGCTTCATGTAAACTTAAGTAAAACGTTATTCTGCACACTTTTCGTGTTTTGAACTTTTCTGAAAAAAATCATCTTAGGGCAGTTTTTGTTCATTTTCAGCTTCAGATTTTTCGATTGAATTTCGTATAGGTTTTTCTATCAAGTTTTTCTCTCAACCTGTTTAGTTTTTGTTAAATTCGTTTGCGCTGTCTTTTAGGAAATTTGATTCTGTACAACTTTCATTCTTTGAGTTTTGGTCAATTCGAATTATTTAAGTATAAAACAGTGTATTTTTATACTTCTTCAGTAAGTTACTTATGATTAAATTATACTAATATTATTTTTTTTGTAGGATGGTGGGTCTTACTAACCTTTTTTATGCAGGACTGACCCACCATATTTTTATTTCTATTTTGTTTATTTTATAATCAATTTATATTTCGTTGTGTACGGACAAGAAACTAAATGCCACCGTATCTCGGGAAACTATCCATTCGTCTCGGTGCGGTTGGAATTACATGTCTTGTCCTGTAATAAGAATTAAATGTATTTTTGTTTGTGTCTAGTGGACACGTGGGAGTTAAATTTTGTACTCATACCAGTATACCTGTCTACTGACCTGTTTTGTCTCTTGGCAACTCGGGTGCGTTTTGTTTGAGCGCAGCCGAGCTTCCTTTGCAGGATTAGTTGGGGCTACGGTGGTGACGTGGAATTACTATAGTGTTGGACTTGTCGTTTGAACCTCTTTTGTTTTCTTGAGCTTAGGGTTGATATTAGTTTATGTATTTATTATTTTTTTAATAACTTTAGTATTGGAATAATTTGGCATGGTTTGTAACCGTACTTTATTTAAGTTGTTTTGACTGGTTGTTTCTACTTGAATGTTGAGGTATTGGTTAGTTATGAAATTATGATGGATGGTTTGGTTGGCGTTTAGTTTTTTTTTTTTTTTGTTTCACCCCTAAGATTTGGATGATGGAATATTCTTGGGGTTAGTCCTAATTTAATATTTAATTGTCCGAATTTTGGGGCGTGACAGTTGGACCGAATTAGAGGTAGATGAGGATGCCTCGTATGAAGAGAGACTCGTTCGTGTATTAGATACTCAAGATCAAGTCTTTAAAGGCAAGACTATCTCATTGGTTAAGGTGTTATGGCGACACCATGGGGTTAAGGAGGCGACCTGGGAACGTGAGGTAGAAGTCTGTGAAAAATATTCAAACTTATTTGTTAATGTTTGAATTTTGTATTGAAAATCTTTCTCATGTTGTCATATATGAGCATTGTAAGTGTTTTGAAAATTCGAATTGTGATGTTTGTGCTGGAGGACTTTGTTTTATCTTTGTTGCTTGTATGGATTGTCAATGGGATTAAAATCCAGTGATTATTGGTTTGAATTAAATTTCGGGGATGAAATTTCTTAAGGAAAAAGACTATAACGATTCTGGTTTTGACCTAACCCTTTTCAAGCTCTTAGGTCTAGGACTTCGTACTTTTAATTATTGTTTGTACCCTTTATCATCTTGTCTATAGCTGAGTTCAGTTGTTTGTTGTGTTTGAAATAGGTTAGGAGTTAGTTTTTCAGTGGAGTTATTGTCTGTTTCATTTCTGGTTCGCTAGAGCAATGTTTTAGTTGCTCGAGCAGTCTTTGATATCTCTTAATATTTTTGCAGGCCTGTAAAAATTTTGGGAATGGGTGATCTTTGCTTAAGCGATCTTTTGCAGGTCTAAACATCTGTGAGGGGTCATTGTCACCTCGAGCGGTGTTTTGGTCACTCGAGCAATGTCCTTTATTATTTCTGACGCTTGAGCTGTGATTTGGTGGCTCAAGCGTTCTGTACGTATATCAATTCGAGAAAATGGGGTTTTTATCACCTTTTCACTCTCTCTTTCTCTCTCTAAAACACCCTTAACCCTAATTTCTTCACACACTCTCTCTAGTTCTTACTTTAAAACCTCAAATGCACCCTCACCCATTGATTTCTCTACCATAGTTCCTTGGCGAAAAAGGTAGAGCTCGTCGAAAGTTTCATTTTAATCGGAGTGGATCTCATTTTCGATCTTGTCAAACACTCACCCTTGAGCTCTCCCTCTTCTATGCATAAGGTATGGATTTCTTAAACCGTTGGTATGATTCTTAGCTTAACCATTTGCTCTTTGAAATGGTTTAGTGATTTGGGGATTTTGGGTTTAAATCTAAGGTTTAATTTTGAAATGTAAAAAGAGGGATTTTTCAATTAAGCTCTTGAGAAAAGTTGTGGGTGTGTGAATATTGTTGGGTTGAGTTGAAATGTTAGAAATACCTTCCTTAAATATGATTTTAAAGAAGGTTTTGTTAGAAATCATGAATATTTGATTTGTGAAAGAAAAAGAAAAGATGTTGGATTTTGAAAAGATAAGATGATTATATTTGTTAATGATAAGAGTGGAGTTGGGTATGTATGATTGCTCCCATTTCAAAATTTATGAGGTTATATCCATTGTTGAAAAACTACCTGTTGAATAAAAATATCTGTTTTGGGCTATCAGTGGAGGATAACTTTGAGTGTTGTAGAAATTGCATGAGGATTTGGTTAATTGAAACTAATTGCTCACACATCTTGCATTGATCATTATTTCATACTTAACATTGAAAATGTATTATTTTGAGAAAAAATTGGTGAAAATTGTTTTTAATTTGGGTAAAGGGTGTGGTTATGGTTTATCACATTGACCAATGTGTTCTTGGTGAAAATTCAGAAACCCGCTCAGTTATCCTTCCAGTTAGTACCGGTAAAATGGCTTTGATAGTACTTGTGTAGCCTACTGGTAGACACATACCTAGAGATTCTCAGTGTTTTGTATCCACTACCTTGTTTTCTGATATAAAAGAATATTTTCATGAATTGATACATAATATTGACATTGCATTATTTTGAGACGGAAAAGTATAATGTTTGGTAAATGGCATACATATGTATTCACCTTATGACTTTGTTAAGTTTCATGCATCGTGTTTAAATGTTTTTATTGAGCCTTAGCTTACCCTACATGGAAAACAACTTTCAGTTGTTGATGATATGTCGCCACCAAGGACATAGTTTATGAGAACTTGGAGCCGAGAGTTTCTTTTTGTTTCCTTGTGTAATTATTTTTGTACAAGCATCAGGCTTTTTATATTGAGTTTTAACTCACTTTTATTGTAATCAAGTAATGATTTGGAAAGATGTAGCCATTAGGGATTAAACTTACTTGTACTTCCTTTTATTTTCATTCATTTACACAGGTTATATGTTATAAAATTAAGGTCTAAGATTTATGAATGTATAAATGCATATGTCGTCTTTTGTACACGAAAATGGAATCAATGAAAGATTAATATTTTATAAATTCTTGCTTTCTATTGGATATCATGAGGTAGATAGTAATAAATTATGGGACGTTACATTGCATTCGAAGGTGTGTACCTAACATAACCCAAAAGTAAAAACTGATAGAAAATCAACTAAAAAAGTTTAAGTTATAACTAAAAATCACATGAGGTAATGGTAACTAAAAGTGTTTATTATACACACTAGAGGGTAGTAATTAAAAGTGTATATGATACACACCTAGAAGGGGTGTATACCATAAAATTAATTTCTCTATATATATATAATTTTTTTTTTCTTTCCACGCAATTGATTAATTATGAACATTTTGAAAAGTCAACAAAGATAAATTTAAAATTTTAATTATGAAAATTTAGTTAAAATTTCTCCATTGGACCATTGTTTAGTGAAAATGACAACCTAATTTATTTTTCTTCATAAAAAGAAAATTGATGAAAAACTCACTCTAACAATTGTCTAAAGCATTAGGTGCGGTGATTTATTATTGTTATTATTATTATTTTTTGTGAGAGGTCCACACTTTGTGAAATAGTCTGGTGAAGTGCTAGATAACATTTTATTTCCAATTTTACCCGTTGCCTTTTTCATTTGTTTGACTTTTCATTGGCTATCTGTTCAAATTATTTTCTATCTGTTTAATTTTTTTCTCTATCTATTCAAATTTTTTTTGTCTATCTGTTGAAATTCAAAGTGTGATTTGTTGAAATACCAAGCCAATTTTTCATGTTTGTCTATTTCTATATGTTAAATTTTGTTTATCTGTTAAAATAGCAATTTATTTTTTTTATCTGTTGAAATAGATCTAATCTGTTCAATTTTTTTATTTGTATATGCCGATTTGTAGCGCCCTCAAAATTTATACAATAAATACAATCCAAAACATATATAAATAACTGCATGAATCAGAGTGTAATGTCCTTTCATTTCATAGAGTTAATGATACAAAAGAGTTTAGCATAAATAGATGCCTTATAGGCTTATACATTTCCAAGGTTTGGCTTGGTTACAACAAAAGTGAGACTAGCTCATACAAATAAAGCCCATGGCTATACAAAAGAAACTACAACAAAATAAAGAAGCTCTTGCTCCCAAGTGTTCCTCCAAGCTACTGCCTTAGTGGAGGCATGTCACCTACACCTCAAAATGATTTTCTCAAATAGGGTAAGCCACAGCCTAGTAGGAATAATCTAACACAATATATGAGATTTAGCAAAGAAAAAAATACAATGTGCATATACAATGCCTGTGATAGAGCGTTCGCATTTGTATAATCATAAAATACCGAGTTCACATCTTATTCCATTTTCCTTCAATTCATGGGCCTATTTTATTGCCATTCAACAACCCAACTGAAACTACAACGTAGTGGTTTTCCAATCACACAATTAACACATAAACATTTCAATCGTGCCATTTTACGAATATTTCGTCCGTGAGATCGACACCTATGTATAATTTTGGGACTTTCACCCAGGACACTCCAGCCAACTTAATTTCAATGGAGTCCATCACCTTTCTCCTCTCAAACAATCATACATATACAATGTATTTAAACATAGTCATATTCAATGACAACCAACAAGAGATTAGTTTCAATTTACTTAATCCTCATGCAATTTCTACAACAATCATAGTTATCCTCCATCGATAGCCATACAGTTATTTCTAAACAGATATTCAGTCTCAAGACAAATAGTTTATTCAAAATTTTCAAAGGGTGTGAGATAATACATATCCAATTCCACCATTCATATCAATGACCACCTAATTTCACATTACCAATGCCAATTTCAATTATTTATACAAAATAACAATTTGATCCAATTAGGGCAAATTTCCTCTTTTTCCAAATATCAACCAAAGGTACCAAAATCAACAATTTTGACACAACATGATCTTAGTTCAGACCCCATACCCATTTCTTTTACATTCATTAAAAACCCCTCTTTTCATTCCATAACCAAACCTAGGTTTGGTCAAACTACTTCCAAATCCCACAATTTTTACACAATGACAATAACTAAGTTACAAACCATATGAAAGTATAGAAAATCCCTACCTCAAAGAGAGAAGATGAGCCAAGCAAAAGTGAAACTTCAAATATGTCGAAATCTAACTCTATTCGGATCAAAATGGAGATCTTGAGATGTTTCACCTTTTTATCAAAGGGATTAGGGTAAAGAAATCACTAAAACTAGGTGAAAATGTAGAGAGAGAGAGTTTTTTAGAGAGAGAAGGTCACAACTTTAGGTTTTAGGAAGAAAAGATCTAAAAAAGTGATGTAAAAAGTCATTTTCACGATCTGATATACGCACAGTCTGCTCGAGCACAAGAGTTGACGCTAGAGCGTTAGACACAAAAAGTTGTTCCACTTGAGCGCAAGAAAGGCCGCTCGAGCGCCAAGACACAATGAACAAGACGCTTACCGCTCGAGCACAAGAAGTGGCACTTGAACGTAGAAAACACACATCCAGTAGTTTTGCAGACAACAGACCAACGCTCGAGCGCAAAGAAGGCCGCTCGAGCGCCCACCTGCTTGAGCGTAGGAAATGTCATTCGAGCGTAGAAAGCACTATCCTAGTAGTTTTGTAGATTTGCAAAATTTGCAAAACCCACTCGAGAGCAAGAATGGCCACTTAAGCAGAGGAGCAAAAATCTAGGTAACAAAGGTTTGGAAAAACAAGCAACCAACATGTTCCAAACACACAACTACCATCCAAAACCAAACCTAAGAGGGATTAAGGGGAAAAACGATAATGAACACATTCAGAAACTATAAGCCCGTGTCCAGAATGCAACAAGAGTCGGGTCAAAACCTGAATCGCTATACGATTGAAGAAATCTTAATCTCCAATCTTCACTGATCCTATGTTATTGAATGTATTGCAAAAATAAACATCACATACACACACACACACACACATACAAATCTCAGATCTAAGAACTAGAAAAATCAACTCTCTCTTTATACAAACACACAGTGACAATCAATAATAACAATTACAAATCAAACTCTCTAACCTCAAAATCACTTAATATGAAACAATTAAAAAGAAAGGAAAAAAAAACAAGTTTTTAATCTCAAAATCAAGCTCAATCAAGACCGAATTAAAATGAAATACATAATCTTATACATATCATTATAAACTGTATACTATGCGCGCACACGTACACACACACATACACACACAGATTGTGAAACACTCAATTCAGATGGAAGAAGGAACCAAATAAACTCTAGAAATCAACTTGGCCACCACAACCACCACCGTCAACGACGACAACAACACTTTTGTTGAAATGCTTTGAAGGAGTAGAGTTGTAAAGATGACCGAGCTATTCAAACTTCGATCGTACTTTGCTCTCTGAGATCTCATATCTCAGATCTAAGATCATCAGTGGTTGAAACAGTGGTCTACGGCGGCGGAACAAAAGTCACAACAGTGGCACGTCATAGCGATGGAGATCTACAGCCGATGATGGTGGAGAACGATTCTCAGAAACTTACAAATATATATATATATATATATAGGAGGAGAGAGAGTCCATCAACAGCAATGAAGGTGGTGGTGTTGGTGGCTAAGATGAAATGAGAAAGGGAAATATATATATAGAGAGAGAGAAAGACGATATGCAGGCTAAGGTAGGAATGGCATCGGGCCGGGGATTACACTCCTCATCCCCAATCCTTGAAGGTATAAAATTCTTCGTCCCTACCCTCCATCCCCGGCGGGGAACCATCACCCCCCCGCCTTCGCCCCCCCGCTCCCGCCCCCGCTTCCTAACAAGGATTGGGTTTCCCCAACCTCGAAAAATCCTCGACCTTTTTATTTTTGAATTTTGCATATCCCATTTTATTTCTTTTTTTTTTAGGCAAATAAAAATAATATATGTAAAAGCATAATCCAACAATGTCCAAACATAAACATCCAAACAACAACAACATGGCAAACAATATACAAAACAATACCCACACCACAAAAAAAAAAAAAAAAAAACAACATATATATAAAAGGGTGTAATAGTAATTTCAGTTCGGGGCAGAAACGAGGACGAGGACGAGGACGGGGACGGGCTGAGATAGGGGAACCTATCACCGTCCCCAATCCAAAAATTGTCGGGGATTCATTTTTGAATACCATCCCCAGCCCGTCGGGTCAGGTTCAAATTGCCATCTCTAGGTTAGGGTTTGGAGGAGGTGACTGTTTGTGTGAGATTGAAGAGAGAGAGAGAGATGATGGCTTGTTTTGCTTTGTGTTTCACCGTGGATACCACACACACATATATATATATATATATATAAGCGTAGTGTGGTTATTGTGCATAAATTTGTTGTTATAGACATAATGATTTCACGTTTGACTTTCAGACAAAAGAAATTCGAATTTGGACTTTTGAACCGAGTGTCCCTTCATAAATCTCCTAAGGAAGAAACGCATAATTGAGTAAAATATCCTTCTTCTTTTTTTTTGACAATATTGTTAGAATAACATGTTGCTGTGAACCAGAGTAACATGTTACTATTTACATCAATTTCGACAGTAATAATTTTTTAGTATATATTTATTTTTGAGAATTTTATAGTCAACATGGATCTTATTTGATAGATCTTGATGAGAGGATTCTAAAAATACTAATTTTATTAAAAATCGACATCTAAATCAAAAATTATATTACCCATGCTATATACGGGATAAAATAATATATTATTTATTAAAAATACGATATTTATATTTAATTTGTTTTTTATACTTTGTCTCTCGTAAATGAAATTTTATATATAAATTTAAGAGTTTTGTTTCAAATGTTCATTTACTATAATATATAGTATAGATAGATTAAAATTATTGTATTGACAATTAATAATTAAAATTATGCTTTACTATAAAAAAAAAAAAAAGGGCATAGTTCTAATACTTCACTATTTTAGAATAAAAATATATGAATTTTAAAAAATTATCATATTGGTTTTTGGAATGGAAATAATTAAAGAAATTTTAAAAATTTAATGAGTAAAAAAAAATCATCGTAACATGTAAAACCACTAAAATCACGGTTGAACCAGTAAATCATTCAAACTAAAAATGGTTTAGCTTTATCAATTAGGTGAAAAGACCAACCAGCTTATACAAAAATTAATTAATTAAAAATTTTAAATTTTATTTTATTAAAATTTAAAATGCTACTAAATATGGAAAGCAATCTATTAATTTAAATTTAAAATTGACATAATATAAATTTAAAATTATAATAATCCATCCCATGATTTATAAGTTTTCAATACAAATTTAAAAGAGTAAATTACAAATACACCCTCTGAAATTTGCTTAAAATACAGATTAGCCTCTGTGGTTTGAAAAATTACAAATACCCTTATTAGAATTTTTTATTTAACAGAATTAACTTAAAAAATAAAATTCATAATTACTCTCCTATACAATAATAAAATTACCTAAATTATTAATTGAAACATATTTTTAACATCATTAAAAACTGTTAATTGACTTGATGATTTATTAATAAAAGGAGCAATTTGTTATGAAATTAGAAACCTTAGGGGATGGAATGTAATTTTCAAAACCACAGGGGGCGATTCGTATTTTAATAAAACCTCAGGAGATGTATTTGTAATTTACCTAATTTAAAATTATCATAATTATCTCATAATTTTATATTAAGGAGCAGTAAGAGTGACGTTGAGATTATCAATATATCTATATATTTCACAAATGAATACTTTTAAGGAGAAATATTATGACAGTTTCCAAATATCATACAAAATTATTTTTAAAATCAAAACCTGTATGTGGGATTGTAAAATAAAAATTGAATGAAAGCTAACCAACTGGGATTTTCTTAATTGTTTAAAATTAAGGGGGGAAAAAAATTAGTATGTGATATTGATCATAAGGCTTCTCACTAAAAATCTTATTTTGCTTGAATAAATAGGAGGATAAGATTCACTTTATGTAAGTGAAACAATTCACTTTTTCCTTCTTTTCTCGATATAGGATTGTAAAATAAAAGTTAAATGGAAGCTAGCCATTGGAAAAAATTTTATTTGTTTAAAATTAAGAAAATATAATAATCTATATAAATAAAAGTATAAGATTCACTTTATGTAAGTAAAACTATTCACTTTTTCTTTCTTTTCCCGATATGGGATTGTAAAATAAAAGGTAAATGGAAGCTAGTCAACGGAAATTTTCTTAATTGTTTAAAATTAAGAAAATTCAATAATTTTAGAATGAAGGTTTGGAGCTCCTAAAAGGCTTCTCCCTAAAAACACACTTTTTCTTATATAATATATAGATAAATGAAATAACTCACTTTTTCCTTCTTTTCCTAATATGGGATTGTATAAAATAAAAATTAACAATTGTTTGGACGGGAAGTTTATTTCAAATCAAGCAATCTCAGCCGTTTAATCTTTAAGTAGGTCAATCTTTAATTTATTTCGAATTAAACAAATCTAACCAATATATTTTGATAAAACTACTAAAATCGTGGTTAAACTAGCGAATCAGTCAAACCGAAAACGGTTCACCCTATCCGCTAGGTCAAAAGACCAACAAACTTATATAAAAATTAATTAATTAAAACTTTTAAATTTTATTTTAATTTCAAAATCTAAACTGTCTTGAACTGAAACATACACAATACTACAATATTAAATGGGAGTATAAGGTTTATATAGTGAAACAACTCATTTTTTTCCTCCTTTTCCTGATGTTGGATTGTAAAATAAAAGTTAACAGCTATCTGGATGGGAAGTTCATTTCTAATCAAGCAATTTCAGTCATTCAATTTTTAATCAGGTCAATCTTAGTTTATTTCAAATCAAATAAATCTAAGTAATATATTTTGATAAAACATCTAAAATCGTTGTTAAATCAGTGAATCAGTCAATACGAAAACGATTCAGTCTAATCGGCTAAGTCAAAAGACCAACAAATTTACAACAAAATTAATTAATTAAAAATTTTAATTTTATTTTAAAATTTAAACCATCTTGAATTGAAATATGCACAATACTACAATATTAAATGGGAGTATAAGATTCACTTTATATAAGTGCAACAACTCACTTTTTTTTTTCTTTCTCGATGTGAGATTGTAATTATTTTAAAGTTAAATATTATGAGAGTTTCAAAATCTCATACAAAATTATTTTTAAAATCAAAATCTCTATGTGGGATTGTAAAATAAAAGTTAAATGGAAACTAGTCAATAGGGATTTTCTTAATTGTTTAAAATTAAGAAAATTAAAAAAAAAAATTGGTACGTGATATTGATCATAGAGCTTCTTATTACAAATCTCATTTTGCTTATACAAATGAGAGGATAAGATTCACTTTATCTAAGTGAATCAATTCACTTTTTCCTTCTTTTCTCATTATGGGATTGTAAAATAAAATTTAAATGAAAGTTAGCCAATAAAGATTTTCTTAATTGTTTAAAATTAAGAAAATTCAGTAATTTACATAAATGAGAGTATAAGTTTCACTTTATGTAAGTGGAACAATTCACTTGTTCCTTTTTTTTCACGATGTGAGATTGTAAAATAAAAGTTAAATGGAAGCTAGCTAATGGAAATTTTCTTAATTGTTTAAAATTAAAAAAAAATCAATAATTTTAAAATGAAGGTTTGGAGCTCTTAGAATGCTTCTCCTCAAAACCCCCTTTATAAGATTCACTTTATATAAGTAAAACAACTCATTTTTTTCTTTCTTTTCCTGATGTGAGATTGTAAAATAAAAATTAACAATTGTTTGGGTGAAAAGTTTATTTCTAATCAAGCTATAGCGATCCCGGGTTTTAACCCTTGTTGTACAGCGATCCGGAGTTGGTCCCGTGGACATTAGCAGTTGTATCTATCTTGTTGTCATTCTTTAATTCCATTTGTTTGAGTTTTAGGATGTGTTGGGCTTGTTTCGAACAGGTGGGTTGAGCCTTGGCCTAAAATCTTGTTGCTGTGTTTTTGCTCTTTCCGCTCGAGCGGGTCTTAGAGCGCTCGAGCGGGTATTGCACACTCCCAGTATTTTGAGCTCTGCAAAACTTCTGCAGGTGCGTTATTTACACTCGAGCGGGTTTCTTGCGCTCGAGCGGATCGCGCTCGAGCGAGCTTGTTGGAGCTCGAGCGGCTGGTACATTTTTGGCGTAAGTTCTGGGAGGGGGAGTTTTGCGCTCGAGCGGTCTGGTTTTTCACGCTCGAGCGGGTGAACTCTATTTTTGTGTCTTGACGCTCGAGCGGTCATTATTGCGCTCGAGCGGACCACGATTTTTGTTCTTTACGCTCGAGCGTTGTGTTTTACACTCGAACGGGAATGTCGTATAACAGAAGGTAGCTGGGCACTTTTGAATCACTTTCTACACTTCCTCTCTCTCTCTTACTTTCCAAAAAGCTATTTTGAGAGCTTCTCTCTCTAGAAACTCCCTTCTCTCTAGGGTTTGATCTAGTTAGAGTGTCCTCCTTCCCTTCGGCCTTTGTAAGAGTTGTGTTGATCGTCGAGGGTGTCGTTTTGATCCGAAAAGTTTGGAATTTGGAGCACTTTGGTTTTGGTCTCTTCTCCATTCGAACTCTAACTTCGAGGTAGGGATATCCTACTCCTCTTTATGAGTTTTGTCTTTGAATTTTAGCATTTTGATATGTTGGAGGTTGTTGGGTAATTTTGAGAAAGTTTGGGCCTTTGTGTAATTTTACAAAAGTTGGGGTTTTAATTATATAAACCTACATGCATTTTAGGCATATAGAAATGAGATTAATGTTGGAACGTTGATGGAAATGGAACCTTAGGGTTGTTTTGTGAATTATGGTAATTTGCCCTAATTGGTTTAATTAATTAATGTATATAATTAATTAAAGAAAATGAGGAGTTGAGTTGAGAATGTTGAAGTTCGGAATGTATGGGACAAAAAGGTGTAGTTGAATCATTGATTGCTCACCTAGTTGAAATGTTGATATATTATCCATTTGTGCATTTATTTCCTGTTTAGAAATAATTGCTTTGGGCTACCGGTGGAGGGTAGTATTGATTGTTGTAGACAATGCATAATGATTAAGCAAACGAAAACTAATCAATTGGATGTGTCATAGAGTATGAGGTTGATAGAATACATTGACTTTATGTATTGATTGATTGTGCACATGACCTATGTGTTTATATGCATTATGTGTAGACGGATGATAGAATACATTAACTTTATGTATTGATTGATTGCGTATATGATTCTGTGTTTATATGCATTGCTTGTGTATGGGAGGAGATGGGGGATGTACTCCACGGTTTAGGGGAAGATGGGGGATGTACCTCTAAACCGGTTAATGGTTAAGGGAAGATGGGGAATGGACCTAGGGATGTAGCTCATATGCTCTCCCATTGTAGTGATGATACAGCTCATATGCTTATCTATTGAAGTGTTGATACAGCTCATATGCTTATCTATTAGAATGTTGATATAGCTCATATGCTTATCTGTTGTAGTAGTGATATAGCTCATATGTATATCTATTGAAATGTTTGTTTGATATGATATAGCACTAAAATGTATATCATCATCGTTCGTGAAGTATGGAAGTGGTTTATGTGTTATTGATACAACACCAAAATGTGTATCCACCTTGAATTTCGAAAGTGTTCTAGTGATGAACTATAATCTCATCAAATGTTTTCGCCAGAGTACTGAGCCTTGTTTTCAAACTCAAAGTTGAATAAGAAATGGAAAGTGAATCGTAACATAGACTTGACTGTCATGGAATTGTAATAAGATGTAAATGGAAGTGTAAGTGTTGACCATCTATCAGTTGCTAATCTTTTAGTCATTGTTCATAGTTAGTTTAGTATATCTCTACTGGGCTGTGGCTCACCCTATATGGGAACGTCATTTTCAGGTACATGTAGCATGTCACCTCCAAGGGCATAGCTTGGGAGGCTAGAGGCAGACATACTTTCGTTGTCTTATTTTCCTTGATTGTATTACAAGTAGGTTCAAGCCAAGAGCTTAATGTGTAATTGAGTTAGCACTCTCATTTGTAACCAAGTATTAACTTGGAAAGCTGTAAGCCCGTGGGGCATTTACTGTTGTTGTTAATATGTAATACTTTGGTAATGAAATACTCTGATGAATAGATGAATGTGGACCTTTTATGTATCAATGCATATCTCTATGGATGGGTTTAATGTTATTATTTTGAGGGCGTGACAACTTGGTATCAGAGCGTACCGGGTTCGAATACTTTGGGTACATGGGAAGTGATTAGTATCACAATGGGTTTGTCTCGCTTGTTAGAGACCTGGATGTAATGTTATGTACTTATGTGATAACATGTTTATGTGATTATTTGGGTATGGAATGTAGTTTCTTGGATGTTGATTGGATCCTTGGGTTTCTGGGAGTCCTGTTGGAAAGGCAATTGATCAATGCTGTTTCTAACCAGAACTCTAGTAACGCCTCGGGACTATCATTATCCGGAAATGAAATTCGTAAGTGCTTATGTGTTTATGTGCTTACGTGGAGTGAATTACAGTTGTCCATGTAATAGGACGCGAGTGTTTAGTTTCGGCACATTTATGAATGTGCTAATGTCGTTGGTTACTTTTACTAGGATGCTTAGGCGAGGAAGTTGTGATTTCCCTCCTTCCGCTCGGGAAGAGTTACGGAAACAGTTTGTGGAGTTACGCCAAGGTACTACACCTTTGGTGCGGTTTGAAAGGTGGTTTGCTAACCTGTCGAGGTTTGCTCCAGAATTGGTGGAGACGGAGGAATTGCGTTGTTTCGAGTTTGAGAGTAAGCTGCGTGATGACATCCGTGAAAGGATTGTGGGGTCTTGGCATAGGAGTTACAGTGTGCTTGTTAGGGCTGCGACTCATGTGGAGGCAGCGGTGCTAGCTATGGGCCAGAATAGGGAGGAGGCCGTTTCGGCGACTCCTGTGATTCAGAGTGTTGGTAGGCCTTTTAAGAGGCAGAGGGGTTTAAACCTGCAACAGGGAGGTCAGGCTAAAGCTACCCTTCCAGTGTCGGATTTTGGGTCCGGGAGAAAGTAAACAGAGGGGTGTCATTTGTTTCAGATGTGGTCTGTTGGGCCACAAGGTTTCGGTTTGCCCACAGAAGAAGGGGGCAGGGTTAGCAGTTCAACCAATAGTTGCACCACCGGGACCTTCTAGCCAGCCAGGTTTTAGGCCGATCGAATGTTTTAGTGGGGAAGCAGTCGTTGGGGCTTCCATCAGCTCGGACTTTGGACCAGGCTTGTACTTGGGAGCCGCTTACCTGTTGGGGTTGTAATCAGCCGGGTCATATCCAACGTTTCTGTAACAAGTCGGGGACTTCTTTGGGAGTTTTACAACCTAGTCGGGTCCAGCCTTATTCGATTGGGCAGGGGCAGCATTGTTTTGGGGGACAAGTAGGCCAGATTTCGAGGGCCTCAGATGAGTCGAGTTCCCAAGCCCTAGTTGGGGGAAGTTCACAATTGTTCCAAGTGTGGCCGGTTGGGGCACATCAGTAGTCCGTGTTTGTGACTTGTAAGCTCATAGAATATCTTGGGTCAGAGAATGACTAACTTTTGATGTCCAGCGAGGGACGGTAGTTGTGGTAATACCGAGGGGGTGGTTTTGTTTTGACTAATCCGTTTTGTAATCGGTGAATTATCATTTTGTAATTATTGGGTTTTGTTGTGTAACCAATTTGTTTTGGAAATGTTGGAACATCAAGGTTGTTTGTTTCTGTATATATGTTTATATAGTTATGTGTGTCAGTACTTATCTATTTTCCTAAAATGGGCCAGCTAGAGCATGTAGCGGCTCTAAAAGTTTTATTAATATGATAGGTTGTTGTGAGACCATAAAATCTTTGGTAATAATGTATTCTTATGCGTGTGATTTGGCTTTGGAAAAAAATGAGGGCTGATGAACCGTGTTTTCAAATTTGAAAGGATTACTGAGGGATGCGTATCTTAATCAGAATTACAAGGGGGTGAGAACAGTTATACTTGCCGGTGTGTTCGAAATTCCATTAGTGTTATCTAATTGATTTTATGCGTGTGAAAGTGATGTTAGTCTACTGTCGCGGGAACTCCTCGAGAGGATGTGAAGTGCGAGATTAATGCTAGGTATAGTATGTATTTAACATGGTATTTTACGAGGGCATAGCGCATAATCTTGTTAAGATTAGACTTGTACCTTCGTGGTGGGTAATGATGCCGAATTGGCATGTGTAATGATTGGTCGTTTCAATAGAGGGAGTGTTAGTCCCTATATAAGGGTGCGGCTGTCGGCATCGGGAGTGGTGTGTTGTGAGCAGCTGGTGCTATACTTTGGATAGTAGCTTATGGACGTTTCCTAAGTTTTTGGACTTCCTTATTTTAATCGAAAGTGATAGGTTTGTACCTTAACACTGGTTAGGTCAGGAGGTGCTATCAAGAGGGTTAATTGGGTGTATAGCCCGTAGTTAGGATGTGACCCGTGGATGGAGTCATAGCGGTATGATGTTTGCGGTTGGAGATGTGAGTTAATAATGAGAAGGTTGAGGACTTTTACTCCTCTGGGAATTTAGAATGGTGCATCTTTGAAAGCCTTGTCGGCGACATGCGACAGTGTCGGGGTTGGTTCATGGTAGTTGTCTAGCGGTAGCTTTGGCTAGTGGTTTGGCACGGAGGCTGGGTGTCTTGATTTCTACTCGCGAGGTGAGTGACATGTAAGGATTGGAATGAAGGGTGGACCCTATAGGTCGTTGGCGGATAAAGGTACTACGTTGGCTTGTGTTCGGTACGAACGGTTACTTGGTAATGTTGAATATCACGGTGTAGCAAACCCTGTCAGTTAACTCAGTATGAGGGAGGGGGTATGCAAATTTTATTACTTCGAGCTTAGTCGAGGTGGTGAGTGAAATCTCTAAATGAGAGAGTTTTGCACAGTGCGATGCGTGTTAGTGTGCGGTTCGTATGTTGTTATTTGATGATGGGTAGAAGGGAATCAGTCTTAGAAAATCCCAGAAGAATTCGTTGGTAAGGCTATAGTATGGTTTCTAATTGAAATCGAGAGGTTGGATGTTTGGTAAAGTTAGGACACTTTAGCATAAGTGTCCGTCATCCAATTTGGACAGTGGTAACACAAGTGAAGTAGGAGAGTTGTGAAAAGTGAGTGAGGCACTCAGTCAGACTCATTTTGACTCGTTCGGTCCTTGTTTGTGTGTTGTAAGGCAAGGAGGTGTGCAATGTTATCCGTTGTGTCGTTGCGGTATTGGGAGTTTCAAGTGTTCAGGAGTTCTTTTTATGAAAGTTCTGTTTTTGGGTACAGTGTCATCAACGTGAGTATGACGGGTTTTGTGGGATGGCTATGATGTGTTCCACTTGGGGTTCACTGGGTACTCTTCGTAAACTAAGATGATTTTTATTCAAGACCTTGAATTTATGGGGTAGTAATGTACCGTAATGTTGTTCCTTACCCGTGCTTCATTTTACACCTGTTTTGTGAAAGTTGACTGGAAGCCTTGTGGGTGAATGTTCTCGTGTTTCCTATGTTGGGGTAGTATGTACTAAACACTAGTTTGGGTACTGTCGATAGTCGAGACGTAGTAGACGTCTCAGAGCACGGTATTGGTTACGTGGGTCTTACTGTTACCATTGTTATCGGGCCTTGGAGAGTGGGATCTTCCCATCAATTGAGATGTTGTGGAAACGTAGTGGGGTTGAAGTATCTGGATCCATTGGTAGGTATCTGAGCGCATATTGAATATCTTGTTGTATTGATGAACTGTACGAATATTACACGTGTTTCAGTCTATGGTAATATTATAAAAGTTAATTTAGCATTATATATGTTAAATGTGATGTGGAAATGCAAATGTATCATTAACAGTGAATGTGTTTCGATATTGTGAACCATGCATGTTAGAAGTTATTGAATTTGAAAGAAATGCATATCGATAATGCATGTTATAGCATATATTGTAAATTGTCTCTTGAATAGATATAGGGTAACCGGTAATGGGTTAGATTGTTGAATACTAAATTGTGTATTGTGGAGAAATTGATTCAATTTAAACGTTATGAGAAATTTCAATGAGAAGTCGTGGCCAAATCAATTGAGAATGGTTAGGTGTTGTGAGTAACACCGTGTTTATGAAAAAAAAAAAAATGTTTACAAAACTCTTGGATTTCGCATGGGGCATGCAAAATTTATTTTAGAATGTTAACGTTGAAAACTTGATTATTTTGAGAAAATGCCTTTTTAACTAGAGAATAATTTTCTATGTATTCATACAAAAGCTTGCATTAGTTGTTCTATTCGGGATTGTGATTGTTGAGTAGTGACTTAGCTTGGAGCGCTAGTCGGTTGTTTTGGTGAGTTATCTCGGAGAGGGTTTAGTTTTGTTGAAGTTTCGTATGTCGGGGTGTTGTTTTCCTTTGGACCATGTTTCCTTGTTAAGCCTTTCCATGTGTGAGGGTAAGAAGTAGAAAATCAGTTGTGAGACTAACTTCTTTGTATTGTGAGCTTTGTGATCAGTTGGCCTTGTGTTTTGACGTTTCCTTAATTTCGGGGACGAAATTCTTTAAGGGGGGGTTATAGCGATCCCGGGTTTTAACCCTTGTTGTACAGCGATCCGGAGTTGGTCCCGTGGACATTAGCAGTTGTATCTATCTTGTTGTCATTCTTTAATTCCATTTGTTTGAGTTTTAGGATGTGTTGGGCTTGTTTCGAGCAGGTGGGTTGAGCCTTGGCCAAAAATCTTGTTGCTGTGTTTTTGCTCTTTCCGCTCGAGTGGGTCTTAGAGCGCTCGAGCGGGTATTGCACACTCCCAGTATTTTGAGCTCTGCAAAACTTCTACAGGTGCGTTATTTACGCTCGAGCGGGTTTCTTGCGCTCGAGCGGGTCGCGCTCGAGCGAGCTTGTTGGAGCTCGAGCGGCTGGTACATTTTTGGCGTAAGTTCTGGAGGGGGAGTTTTGCGCTTGAGCGGTTTGGTTTTTCACGCTCGAGCGGGTGAACTCTATTTTTGTGTCTTGACGCTCGAGCGGTCATTATTGCGCTCGAGCGGACCACGGTTTTTGTTCTTTACGCTCGAGCGTTGTGTTTTACACTCGAACAGGAATGTCGTATAACAGAAGGTAGCTGGGCACTTTTGAATCACTTTCTACACTTCCTCTCTCTCTCTTACTTTCCAAAAAGCTATTTTGAGAGCTTCTCTCCCTAGAAACTCCCTTCTCTCTAGGGTTTGATCTAGTTAGAGTGTCCTCCTTCCCTTCGGCCTTTGTAAGAGTTGTGTTGATCGTCGAGGGTGTCGTTTTGATCCGAAAAGTTTGGAATTTGGAGCACTTTGGTTTTGGTCTCTTCTCCATTCGAACTCTAACTTCGAGGTAGGGATATCCTACTCCTCTTTATGAGTTTTGTCTTTGAATTTTAGCATTTTGATATGTTGGAGGTTGTTGGGTAATTTTGAGAAAGTTTGGGCCTTTGTGTAATTTTACAAAAGTTGGGGTTTTAATTATATAAACCTACATGCATTTTAGGCATATAGAAATGAGATTAATGTTGGAACATTGATGGAAATGGAACCTTAGGGTTGTTTTGTGAATTATGGTAATTTGCCCTAATTGGTTTAATTAATTAATGTATATAATTAATTAAAGAAAATGAGGAGTTGAGTTGAGAATGTTGAAGTTGGGAATGTATGGGACGAAAGGGTGTAGTTGAATCATTGATTGCTCACCTAGTTGAAATGTTGATATATTATCCATTTGTGCATTTATTTCCTGTTTAGAAATAATTGCTTTGGGCTACCGGTGGAACGTCATTTTCAGGTACATGTAGCATGTCACCTCCAAGGGCATAGCTTGGGAGGCTAGAGGCAGACATACTTTCGTTGTCTTATTTTCCTTGATTGTATTACAAGTAGGTTCAAGCCAAGAGCTTAATGTGTAATTGAGTTAGCACTCTCATTTGTAACCAAGTGTTAACTTGGAAAGCTGTAAGCCTGTAGGGCATTTACTGTTGTTGTTAATATGTAATACTTTGGTAATGAAATACTCTGATGAATAGATGAATGTGGACCTTTTATGTATCAATGCATATCTCTATGGACGGGTTTAATGTTATTATTTTGAGGGCGTGACACAAGCAATCTCAGCTTTCAATCTTTATTTAGGTCAATCTTTAGTTTATTTTGAATCAAACAAATCTAACCAATATATTTTGGCAAAACTGCTAAAATCGCGATTAAATCAAGAAATTATTCAAACCAAAAACGATTTAGCTTAATCAGTTAGGTTAAAAGACTAACCAGCTTACACAAAAATTAATTAATTAAAACTTTTAAATTTTATTTTATTAAAATTTGAAAACAATCTATTAATTTAAATTTAAAATTATAATAATCTATCCCATGATTTATAAGTTTTAAATACAAATTTAAAATTATCATAATTATCTCATAATTTTTGTATTAAGGAGCAGTAAGAGTGACGTTGAGATTGTCAATATATCTATATATTTTACAAAAGAATACTTTTAAGGAGAGATATTATGAAAGTTTCAAAATCTCATACAAAATTATTTTTAAAATCAAAACCTCTATGTGAGATTGTAAAATAAAAGTTAAATGGAGGCTAGGCAATGAGAATTTTCTTAATTGTTTAAAATTAAGAGAAAAAAAGAATTAGTATGAAATATTAATCATAAGGCTTCTCACTAAAAATCTCCTTTTGCTTATATCAATGGGAGTATAAGATTCACTTTATGTAAGTAAAACAATTCACTTTTTCTTTTTTTCCCGATATGGGATTGCAAAATAAAAAATAAATGGAAGTTAGTCAATAAGAATTTTCTTAATTGTTTAAAATTAAGAAAATTCAATAATTTTAGAATCAGACTTTGGATCTCCTAGAAGGCTTCTCCTTAAAAACACCATTTTCTGTATATAATATATAGATAGATAAATGTGTTGGACTTTTCAAGAAATTTGTTTGTGTTTGTTCTTAACGCATTAAATAATGAGGGAGCTTGACCAAATCTCCTTTAATTATGGTAAGGACTTTAATAAATAATTTTAATTTTAATTTTTTTTTTTGGTAAGAAAATAAAATTTGAGCTGCCAACTAAGAGAAATTACCTTATTTGTTTTCAGAAAATTAAACCTATTTTTCATGTTTTTTTTTAATTTATTTATATATTTTTTTGATGCAACTAGTCTAGATACATTTAAAAATTACAATGTTTATGGAAAAAAAAATTTAAATACAAAAATAAAAAAAAATTAATATATTTTCGTATTATGTATTTATTGAATTTGTTAAATATTTTTCACAAATATTTAATTTTTAAGTACATTTAGACCTCATTTGTCAACTATATATTTTAATCAAAAAGTCACTCTCTCTACTTTTTTACACATCATTCCAAAACGAGGCTTTAAGTTATATACATCTTGAACGTAAAAAATTTATTTAAAATATTAAAAAATTAACTAAAAATAAAAAATACGAAAAATTATTATAAAACTAAACAAAATAAAGAAGAAAAAAACACAATGAAAGAGGAAATAAAGGACCACACTTGTAATACACAATTTTTCTATATCTTCATTATCATGCAAACTCACCTATTTATATGTAATAAAACATTCACTATTTACCACTATTCATCACACTATGTGGTTTACTACATGGCATATCACACTTCCCACATGGTTAAACTTTCCCCTATTTCTACTTTGGCTCAAAACTCATTAGAATTCCAATTGCATCCCTTTTTGATGGTTATCCAAATATCAACACTCCCCCTTGGATAATCATATACTAAGAATACTCCTCGTTAAAATCTTACCAAGGAAAACCTAGTGGGGAAAAAAAATTTGGCAAAGTAAAAAGAGTACAATATTCTTACATGTGATTTGTTTAGATTGTCTCATTAAAACCTTGCTAAGGAAAACCCAGTAGGAAAAAACCTTAGACAAAAGAAAAAGAGTACAATCAACAAATCTACTAAAATTGATGACTCTCCCTCAATGCTGCATTATGGGTCTTTATGTCGACGATTCTGTAGACACCCTATTTTGACCGCTCGTGTCATGACCCAAACCCGCCTCCATGGGTTAAGGACATAACCGGCTAGTAATCATGAGATTACCTACGGCCTCAAACCAAATAAAATATATTCCAACAGAGTTAAGGGGCCAAAACGGAAGCAAATTTAAAACTTTTGTCCATAGAGTTGTGCTTACATAGCACATCATAACATTTCACATATATTCGTTAATAACCCACATCAAAGAAAGTTAACATATAGCTTTATACAACAGGATCATTCAAGTCATGGTCAGCTAATCAAAAGCTTATATACAACCGTGGTCTAACGTTTTCACCAATATAGCAAAATTATAACAAAAGAACAAAAGGGGCGAAGACAAGTCTCGTGCGTGAGACATTAAGGCTGACTCTTCAAAACCTTGACTATTTCTCACATAACTTCACCGAGGCTGGGTTTGTACATCTCCTGGCTCACCTACAGACACATGAATGAAAGTGAGCGAAAGCCCAGTGAATAATATCAACTAGAGAAGATACATGAACGAACTTTGAAACAGTTACATCAGATGGCCTTGGGCCTAATTCGTGTTTCTATCTAATGTATCAAACGACAAAAGTTCTAGATGTATCAAACAGCCTTGGGCCCAATTCACTCATATCCGACGGCCTTTGGCCCATTCATTCATGTCCAACGGCCTTTGGCCCAATCATTCATGTCAAACGGCCTTTGGCCCATTTCATTCATGTCAAACGGCCTTTGGCCCAATCAATCGTATCCAACGGCCTCGGACCCAATCTTATAGCATAACAGATATTTGTCCACAATTCAAATTAACAAGCTTATGAGACTTATAAGGAATAAGCAATAGGACAAATAACATACTTCAAAACATCTTTACTAAGATATTACTCACAGTGAACTGCCGGTGGATCTGCTCTGGTGCTTGACCCTACACATTTCATGAACATAATGGGTCACAAACGAATCAATCCGTTCTTAATTCATACATCCCTCTTAGACTTCTTTCTTATTCTCTTAACTCATTTACAATGCTTAATATATGCCTAAGAGTACTTAGAAATGAAAGAGAACGGAAAATAAAACACAAAACATCTTTACAAAATTTCTGAAACAGGGCTCCCTGCTCGAGCGTGGCTTCTGCTGCTCGAGCGGACTCATTTGGTCTGCAAAAGTACTGGTTGCCTTACATTCACGCTCGAGCGCGACTTCGGACGCTCGAGTTGAAGGTCAAACATGTACCTCGGACGCTCAAGCGTGATTCTCCCCGCTCGAGCGGACGACAATGTCTGCAAAACTGCTGGGAGCTAGCATTTACGCTCGAGTGGCCATTACCCCGCTCGAGCAAACATGCCGAATTCTGGGTTTTCCAGCAACCATTTTGAGCTTCAAACTTGCATTCAAACTAATGTAACTTGCATATTATGACCCATAGCTCACATATACATTTACTAACATGATACAACACCAAATTTATCACATTATGAAGCCCAAATTCATGAATTAATTACATGCATGCCCCAAATTATACCAAACTTACTTCCAACACAACAAATTCATGCATTCAAACTCACACCTCTATGAATTGTATTTGCATGTGGGATATAACTATCATTCCCAACTTAAATGATGTAAATGATGATCAAAGGCATGAAGCGACATCAATTCTACATGGATTATACATTGCATGCTCAATTATACAAATCTATGGCAATTCCTTACATGCATGCACTCTTTGACTTCAAATCCACCAAATTCAACACAATCCACATTCTTGATTACAATATAACTTGAATTCACAAATTTACAAAACCCAAACTCATAAATTATGCTTAATTACTCACCTAG
The DNA here is from genome assembly GCA_036172215.1 of Camellia granthamiana. Classification (NCBI taxonomy): domain Eukaryota; kingdom Viridiplantae; phylum Streptophyta; class Magnoliopsida; order Ericales; family Theaceae; genus Camellia; species Camellia granthamiana. The sequence goes on along the minus strand of CM069906.1, from coordinate 139,137,483 downwards.
GAGCTCAAATCTTCCCAATTCTAGTTAATTCTTGAGTTAATCCTCAAGATCGTTAAGCTTCTTGTTCAAAGCTTCAATTGCCTTCACTCTCTCTCTCTCTCTCTAACCGACCCCCTCTCTCTCTCTCTCTCTCTAGAGTAATCTCAGCCAATGAGAGAAAATGAGCTCAAAAACCATAACATGAGGCTATATAGGGCTTTATATAGGATGACCTAATCAAATTGATTATAGCTAAATAATAGAGTCTAATTTAATTGTTCTGAATCTAATTATTTTGATCCGAATCAATTTTCAATTAAATTTCACCGTAGGCTCTAAAATTTATGCCAATCACAATTACGTAGTTAATTTCGGTTTCTGTGGCAGATAAGACCTTCAATTTAAATTCTAAAGTAGATAATCAAATTGATTTTTCTACGGTGAACAGATAGAAATTCAAAACCACATATATTCATATAAATGGCACTTAAAATCATATCAAACACATAATCACAATCATAATTAAGGTTAATTAGCATAATACGGACCAGGGTTATCACAGGCCGTAAGACTTAGGCGCTTGGTTCGATACACTCAATGATGAAAGTTGAATTGTGTGCTTTGAATTCGTAGCAATTTGGATTCAGTCAGGCTCTCGAAATAACCTCAAATCCTCAATATTTACCTTGTTTAAACCTCTGAGTCCCATTTTTAGACCTTTTTCCACCCTAAGCTGAGTTTGAACCAAAAAATAGGGGATATCAAAGCCCGGCCGGGCATCAGTGATGGTCGGCCATGGCTATGAATGGTCGGCCGGCCTTTGGTGGCGAAAAACACTATTTTGGGCCGGAGGCCGCCAGCTGTCCATGTTTGAAGATATTTATCACCTTTTGAGCTCAAATTCTATAAAAACGAAGCTGTGTTATTGTTTTGAGGATTGAACAAAATTTAGAAAGCCTATATACACCTTGAGAGCTCTTCTCTCCTCCTTCCTTATCAAGTAACCTTTGAGCTAACCTAGCTTCCTTGTGTCATCTCCATACACCATACACAACCTTGTCTCACCATCTTAGAGTCTTGGTTGATCTTTGAGAAGCATAATTCAAGCTTGAGAGTATATTAGAGCTAAGTTTGGATCACAAACAAAAAGCTTACCCCTTGAGAGGTATAAGCTTGTTTTCTTCTCTCTTGCTTTCATTTCTTTCATTTGCTACATAATTCTTATTGTTTTGATCCTATTTGAAGTGTTTAAGTTTGGGTTAAAGAGCTACCAAAGGGTATAGAGAGTTTGCTCTTTCTACACCTTTACCTATAGCTCAAACCTTTCTTTTACACTCCTTTTCTTTGCTCCTTGCACTGATTTTCAGAGTTTGAAAAAAGCTAAAAATCATGTTTTAGGTTTCAAAAGTAGAGGTGTTAGCCACTTCTCCTTGTTCTTGCTTCCTAGCCTTGTTTCATCTTTTTGATGTTAGGCTTTTTTAGGCTCTTTTCATGCATTTTTAACCTCTGTTTTCCATGTATTAAGGGCTGTTTTAGGGCTGTCCAAGCCTTTTAAATTAATTCATTCTTTGGTTAGTTTAGCTATTGTCTCATAAGTTGGCATACATAACTTGTTGCATGTTGTTCTAAGCATTTCTTTACTTACTTTTCATGTTAAGAGTCTAATTTTAACAATCAATCCACCATCCATCTCTTTCATTCATGAGAATGACTTCAACCGATTGCGGTTGCTCAAAACATGTAAGAAAGACTTCTACTTAATGGCTTAATCTTTTCGAAGATTCATTGCCAACGGCATAGTCTTTCTCTCATGTTTTAGAAGAACCTCTCGTTTGACATTACTTCTTGTTTAGAGGACTTTAACATCACCATGGACAAATGGACTAAAGAATGGCAAGGCTTCATAAAATTGGCTTAAAACTTGGAACAACCCATATAAAGAAAATGGCTTAAAATTGCTTCAACTTGGCTGGACATTATGCCAAGTTCCTTGTGTCAAGAATCATCACATGCTAATTCATGGCATTTTGATGATTCTTGAAGCGTTGCAACCTCTCTCTTTGAACTCACTCCATGACAAGAGGGAGAGGTGGTCTCATTCATTGCAGTTCATTGATTTTTGTCCATAATTGTATCCAAGACCATCAAGCAATCAATTTGCTCATTGATGGCTTTGGGATCAATTTCAACATTCTCTCGAGGCTTTCCCATAACAGAGAAGGAAGAAAGGGGCAAACAGAGCTTAAGGACACTATATTTGCACTGGTTCACCTCAGAACACAAAAACAGAGTTTTGCACCAAATTAATGCGCGGTTGGCCATCTGTAGACCCGTCCGGCCATCACTGATGCACGGCCGGCCCTCAGTGTGTGGCAAGCAGTGTAGTTTTGTAGAAAACAGAGGTAGTGGCTAAAGGTGAAACAGAGTTGGCTTAGACAGACAGAGTAGCTCTCAGGCGCTATGCATGCAACCTTCATCCATCTTCACTTACGCATTTATCGAATGCGATTAATTGTTTCATCAATGTTATAATTATCATAGTTGTAAATTAATTTTATTGTAATTAGTATTGTTGTAGCCATTAGCTAATACTTGGTATAGCTAGTTAAATTGTTGTAATAAAATAGTTAATTAGCTTAGTTAAGTTAACTATTATTCACTCGCTCAGTTTTGTAATAGTTAGTTTAATTCAGACTTTCGGACATTGATTTGCACCCTCCTGCGTGAGGGATCAAATGTTGTAATAATGTGTACATCTTCCAACCCCACGTCTTTCTTCCTTTTATTTAATCGCTTACGATGGTTAGTTTAGAACATCATGGTTCATTAGCATTCTCATGTTTTGCATTCATTCGTCTTGCATGCATTTAGGTTCGGCTCACCATACTAACCAAATGTTTATATTCATTGCTTGAATACGTGCCTTATCATATGTCTTGAATGAAACCATATGCCATGTTCATAGTCGAGCCTACAAAATACATAATGCATGCGTTGCATTAATCATATTGCGTTTAATTAGGAACATGCATATTTTTTCTAATTATTTTGCTTTGCTTTGCTTTGGCTCGAAGTACTAGGTGAGCATTTACTTGCTTTAGCATATTGCATTGAATGTTTGTGTTGCCATGTCAAAGCATATCTTCCATGAGGCTAATTACTTAAATGATATGACTGTTTGATTACCTGTGGATGAAGGCTAGGTGCTTAAACTGGGATAGTTTGATTAAATTTTAGCCCACTTTTTCAAGTGGCAAAATTCACAAAACATTTTCAAAATAAAACATGAAATCAAGTGTTCTAATTCTTGCAAACTAGTCTATACCTTGTGTGCGCATCACATAATAAAAATAACTAATAAACTGGAACAAGTGCATATGACGCAAATAAGAAACACATCATGATTAGTAGAGGCCGATCTTTGATCGGGCGATGGGGGTGCTCAATTCATGACCTTCCCCTCTCGTACCTAAGTTCCCGAGTTGAGACACTTTGGTGATGACGGACTAATGGCCTTTGGCACGAGTCTCGGGTTTCCTAAATTTTCCAAAAATATTTAGGCAGCGACTCTGAAATCTGGCAAAGCAATCCATTTTTGGCATTTGATTCAAACATCGATTTTCTAAAAAGAATTGCCGGATTTGGACTCTTTTTGTGTTTTCACTGTTTTACATTACACTTATGAAATCAGATTCAGAACCACAAGTGGAGTCCGAACAGTAGAGCTAATATTATGCATCAACTTCTTGAATGTTGCAGTCAGTAATGCTTTAGTACATAGATCAACCAAATTATCACTCGAGCGTGTCTATTGAACATCAATATCACCATTCTTCTAGAGCTCATGTGTGTAAAAGAATTTTGGTGAAATGTGTTTAGTCCTGTCACTTTTGATATAATCTCCTTTGATCTGTGTGATATACGCATCATTATCTTCATATAATATAGTTGGACTATCTTTTGTTGAAGACAATCCAAACCTTTCTTGAATATGATAGATCATGGATCTAAGCCAAATACATTCTCGATTTGCTTCATGAATTGCAAGTATCTTTGAGTGATTTGAAGAAGTAGCAGTCAATATTTGTTTTACTGATCCCTAAGATATAACAGTATGTCCATAGGTAAAAACATATCCTGTTTGTGATTTGGCTTTATGTAATGTAATATTTGCTTTACTTCATTCCAATGCCTTTGGGTTGGTGCAGAATTATATCTTGCTAATAAATTGTCAGCGAATGCAATATCAAGCTTGGAACAATTTTCAAGATAGATGAGAGCGTCAATTGCACTAACTAAGATGTGTTACTTCAGGACCAAGGTGTAGCGACCCTAATTTTCTTAAGTCATTATTTTATTATTATTATGGTTATTATTATCTTATTTTATTGTTGGCTTTATTAATTGGGGGGTTACATGAGATTTAATGTGATATTTAATGGATTTAATGTTGTAATTATTAATTGGGTGGTTACATGAGATTTAATGTGATATTTAATGGATGTAATGTTGTACTTATTAATTGGGTGGTTACATAAGGTTTAATGTGATATCTAATGCAACAAAGAAGTATTCAACTAGGTTATTATATATATAATAAGGTTTAGGAGATCAAAAGAAAAGGGAGAGACCAAGTTGTGAGAGAGAGAGAGAGTGAGAAATCAAAGAAGACAAAGAGAGGGACGGCGGCAAGGAAGAAAGAGGAGAGGGAAGAAAAGGAAAGATTAGAGTTTTGCTTTGGTGGTTTTATTAGTTTTTCAAATATTTCTTGGATCTTCAAAAAAAATATTGTGAGTGCAAAACCCACTTCCCTTGATTTATGTTTAATTCGTTGTTTTTATTTATTTATTTATATTTATTTGAGGTTGAATTGATTTTATATTTGCATGTAGATGATTGATTGATTTTAATTATTTTGATTAAGTTGTGTTTGCCAGGTTAAGGGTGTATATATGGCTTTATTTTATGGTTGTAATCACACTCATGGTTATATGAAATTAAAATAAATTAGACACTCATAGATAAATTCCTTATACTCCACCGTGACTCCATGGATTGTTGTTTTATTTGAGTGATGGTGAGAAAGAGTGTATAAAAAAATGAGGATTATGAGAGTTGTTTAATGCCTTATGCCCGGCATTGTTATATTTGTCTCATGATGTTGTTGAGATGTTATTTATATTGTTACCTCGTTCTCATGAGTAGACGAGTGCTTTGATTTACGCGCGTACGTATATGCTAACCATCCGGGGAGTGTGAGTCAAACTCGGGACGATATCCCCGTGCAAGTTTGGCTTCGGAGCGGTGTTAGATATACGGGAGGCACATGGGATATATGTGTAGGCCAGAAGTGGAGGGCCGAAGTGGTGGAGTTAAGGAACAAAGAATTTAATTATGAGTTTATTGATATAGTGTGAATTGTATTGATTTGTACATGTTGATAAATAGTAAACAATTTCGATAAATTATGAGATTTGAGCAGAGGCATGCATACGTGATATTGGACAACTTTTGTGTTGTAGCTTTTTATTAAAAAGATCGATTAGAACTTATAATCGGATGACCTTGGTTATTGTCGGTTGATTCATTTTGATAATGCAGATTTTATAGGCTATTTTAACCCACGAAATGAGCTCATTTTTATTGATTTCACGTAAATTGAAGTAAAACATTATTCTGTGCACTTTTTATGTTTTGAACGTTTCCGAAAGAAAAATCACCTTAGGGAAGTTTTTGTTCATCTTCAGCTTCAGATTTTTCGATTGAATTCCATCTAGGTTTTTCTATCAAGTTTGTCTCTCAACCTGCTCAGTTTCTGTTAAATTTGTTTGCATTGTCTTTTTGGAAATTTAATTATGTACAACTTTTGTTCTTTGAGTCTTGGTCAATTTGAATTATTTAAGCATGAAACGGTGCATTTTTATACTTCTTTAGCAAATTACTTATGATTAAATTATACTAACTTCGTTTTGCAGGATGGTGGGTCTTACTAACTTTTTATGCAGGGCTGACCCACCATATTTTTAATTATATTTTGTTTATTTATAATCAATTTATATTTAGTTGTGTACGGGCAAGAAACTAAATGCCACCGTATCTCGGGAAACTGCCCATTCGTCTCAGTGCGGTTGGAACTACTTGTCTTGTCCCGTAACAAGAATTAAATATATTTTTGTTTGTGTCTGATGGACACGTGGGTGTCAATTCTTGTACTCATACCAGTATACCTGTATACTGACCCGTTTTGTCTCTTGGCAACTCGGGTGCGTTCTGTTTGAGCGCAGCCGAGCTTCCTTTGCAGGATTAGTTGAGGCTATGGTGGTGACGTGGAATTACTTTAGTTGTTGGACTTGTCATTTGGATTTCTTTTGTTTTCTTGAGCTTAGGGTTGATATTAGTTTATGTATTTATTATTTTTTTTATGACTTTAGTATTGGAATAATTTGGCATGGTTTGTAACCGTACTTTATTTAAGATTGTTTGGACTATTTATTGTTACCTTGATGTTGAGGTATTGGTTAGTTATGAATTTATGGTGAATGGTTTGGTTTGCGTTTAGTTTTTGTGTTTCACCCCTAGGATTTGGATGATGGAATATTGATTGGGGTTAGTCCTAATATAATATTTAATTGTCCGAATTTTGGGGCGTGACACAAGGAGTTCTTCATTATCTTCTTGTGGTAAAAAAAAAAATCATTTTTTACATCAAGAGATCGAACAACCATAGGAGTACTTAAATGATGAGTTTTATCCATATAAAAGTTCTTCAAGACTTTTTCTATATATGTTGATTGATGTACAAGAATCCCATTTGGCAAATGTTTGATCTGCAGGCCAAGACAAAATTTTGGTTTGCTAAGATCTTTCATTTCAAATTCCTTCTTTAAATATATTACAGTTTTTGTAAGCTCTTTTAGAGTTCTTACAAGATTCAAATCATCAACGTATACTACAACATTTGCAAATTTGGATTCTGATTTATTAATAAAAATGCATGGACAAATTGGAGCATTCACATATCCTTCTTTCAGCAGATATACATTGAGCCAATTATAGCTTTATTGAATAAACACTTATGGATTTTGAATTAGATGCTTCTAGTATTTTAAATCCTTCAGGGAGTTTCATATATATATATATCACTATCTAGTAATCCATATAAATATGTTGTAACTACATCCATTAGATGCATATCTAAATTTTTTGTGATTACCAAGCTAATCAAAAATCTGAATGTAATTGCATCCATTATGGGTGAATATATTTCCCATAATCAATATCAGATCTCTGTGAGAAACCTTGTGTAACAAGTCTTGCTTTATATTTTACAATTTCATTTTGCTTATTGCGTTTTCGAACAAATACCTATTTATATCCCACGAGCTGTATTCCTTTAGGGGGTTTGGACTACAGATCCAAATACTTCACGTTTTGTAAGCGAGTTTAACTCTGCTTGTATTGCTTCTTTCCACATTGGCCAATCATTTCTCTATGAATATTCCTTGACAGTTTGTGGTTCATTGTCATAATCACTTTTGATAATGTTTTCAACATTACTTTTGATAATGCCAAGAGCAACTTAAAACAAAAATATGTTGTCGACAACAATTTGATTTCTATCCCAAATTTCCCCTGTACTCATATGATGTATTGAGATCTCATTATTTTTAGGTACCTTTTCCACTTCAAGGAATAACTTTTCAAGAAATTTCTTTTTTGGAGGTTCTCCTTCTAGAGGTTCATAAGTATGAGATTTAGATAGACTTACTATAGTCTGTTTTGTGGTTCTAACCTCTTCAGGGGTGATTTCATTTATGGGTATGATCTTTCTAGGAGATCCATTTATGGTTTCTTGTAGAGTGCCAACTGTTTGTTTTTGAGCTTTCCTCTTTTGAGGAATTTTGTCTTTTGCATCAATGGGTCTCCCATGCTTCTGGTGTGCCTTAGACTCATTTGCTACTATACCAACTAATTGTCCGATAGAAACATCAATTCTTGCTGGGGTATTAGCTCCTGGTATGTAAGATTTTGTCACATTTTTTGTATCAGTGAATGCATTCGGCAACTGATTTGCAATACTTTGCAAATGAATGATCCCTTGAACTTTTAGTTCACATTGATTAGTACGAGGATCAAGATGAGATAATGTTGAAGTATTCCACGTGATTTCTCGTCGAGTTTCAAGCTGCGACTTGTCTCCCTCTAATGATGGAAAAATTGTTTCATCAAAATGACAATTCTCAAATCGTGCCTTAAACACATCACCAGTCAAAGGTTCTAGTTATCTAATGGTTGATGGAGGATCAAAACTAATATAAATTCCACGTCTATGTTGTGGACCCATCTTAGTGTGCTATGGAGGTGCAATAGGGACATAAACCGCGCAACCAAACACTCTAAGGTGACTAACATTTGGTGCTTGACCAAATACAAGTTGTAATAGCAAGTACTCATGATATACAGTTGGTCTGACATGAATAAAAAATACTACATGCAACCCCATGCTGAAACAAGTAATTTCCTTTTCATAAGAAAATGTCAAGCAATCAACTGAAGTCTCTTAATGAAAGATTTAGCTAAACTATTTTGGATATAAGTGTGTGCAATAGGTGTTCAATATCAATGCTAATGGACATGCAATAATTATCAAATACTCGGGATATAAATTCACTAGCATTATCAAGACAAATTGTTTTGATAGGATGGTCTGGAAAATGTGCTCGCAATCTAATTATTTAAGTAAGGAGTTTGGCAAATGCAACATTACGTATAGAAAGTAGACAAACATGTGACCATCTAATTGATACATCTATTAAAATCATAAAATAACGAAATGATCCACAAGAAAGGTGTATGAGTTCACATATATCCTCTTGAATTCTTTGCAAAAAGGATGGAGATTTAACAATTACTTTTGTGTTTTGTGAGTGATGGTCAGGTAATTAATTTTCCTTGTGAATAGGAAGAACATGGATAATTACTTGGTAAAAGAATCTTCTGGTTCTTTAATGGATGTCCATGTAAATTTTTAATTATTCAGCGCATCATTATAGATCTCGGATGCTCGAGTCAGTTATGCCATAGTATAAATGTTTTTGGGTCAGAGTACTTCTGGTGCATGACAATATGTGACATAATCATTTTTATTGTCGTATAATATAATCCAGATGAAAATGCAGGAAGTTTTTTCTAATACTAGCTTCTAGCTAGAATTAATTGAAGTGATCAATAAATACTCTTCTTAACCTTTATTTATAATTTCAATATGATAACCATTTTGATGTATATCTTTAAAACTTAATAGATTTCTTCTAGATCTGGTAGAATACAAAACTTCATCAATATAAATTTTTGTTCCATTTGGCAACATAATATTGGCTCTTCCGGAGCCCTTAATTAGGTTTGCAGAACCTGAAATATTTTGCATCATGTAAGATTGTATGTGTGGTTCCATTGTTCACTAGAAAAATATTATCACCAATCATTTTGGAGTTAGTCAATCCATCAATGAAAGCCATGCCTAAAAAAATAAATAAAAATAAAAACCGAAATTCATTATTCTCAAAACTTAAAGTAAGAAAATACAAACTATTAAATCCAAAAATATAAATTTCAAAATCATAATCAAAATAGGATAACACATCATGATATCTAGAAAATCAAGTTAATTAGTGTGAATATTTCCATCACCAATTAAATGATCAATTTTTCCTTCAGAATCTACAAAGAAATTGGAAACATCAAGATGATTAATATCAATAGGTTCATAATGATCTGTGAAATGCACCTCAATTCCTTTTTCTTTTCCTTTTCTTTTTCCTTTTTCTTTTATCGAGGCTTGATAAAGATCCACCAAATGTTCAGGCGTACGACAGGTACGCAACCAATGCCCTGTCATGCCACATCTGTAACATGTATCCATAATTTTTAGAAGATTTATTTTGTAAACCTTTTCCATTTTCTTGTGATGTTCCAGAAGGATTCCACTTCTGGTGGAATGGCATGGTATTTTTATTTGAATATTTTTGAATATGTCCCCCATGAATCTTATAATTATTTCTACCTTGGCCAGGTCCAAAACTGTTAAGACCCAACCCCCACCCAAGGGATAAGAGAAGTGTAACGCCCTCAAAATAATACATAAACCCAACATCCAACCGTTCTATATACATGATAGATAATTCACATTTCCATACACACATCAGAGTTAATATTGCAAAAGAGTATTTCATATAAGTCACAAATGTTTACAAAGATAATAGAATGCCCTGCGGGCTTACATCTTTCCAAGTTGTTACTTGGTTACACAAAGAAAGAGTTCTAACTCCTTTACAAGTAAAGCCCTCAGCTTGCATTTACATGTAATCAACAAAACAAATAACAAGCAGAGTCTTCCACTCCTAAGACCTCCCAAGCAAAGATCTTGAACTTGGCATGTCTCCTGTACCTGAAAATGGTGTCTCAAGTAGGGTGAGCCAAAGCCCAGTAGAGATAAACTAAACCCAATATGAGAAATAACAAAAACATTATCATTTGATAAAAGACTAACACGTGTGGACCAACTCACACCCTTCTCATACCCCAACAACAATTACAACCAGGTTTCAATCCACTTCCCTTATTTATCCAATTCAATTACTAAGTATGGTTCATTATCTAACCAAACAATTTAAACGAGACTGCAACTCGACTTATTAACACTACCGTTATCCACAACTCAAACGAGACTACAACACATATTAAAACACTTCTATACTTCAACACTTCCATATTTCAAGTGATACACAGATTTGCTGTATCAGTGGAGTCCATCCCCTATCTCTTCCCAAACAAAATACATATAAGCACATGTGGAGCACATCCTCCATCTTCTCCCAAACAAAGATACATATACAATGTATTTAAACATATAACCAAATACGGAGTACATCCCCTATTTCCTCCCAAACAAAGAATACATATACAATGTATTTAAGCATATAGCCACACATATGGAGTACATCTCCTATCTCCTCCCAAACAAAGGTACATATACAATGTATTAAAACAAATAAACACATATGGAGTACATCCCCTATCTCCTCCCAAACAATATACATATAGAATGTATGAAAGTCTTTATTTTATACCATGATCAATTAAGGCACATATTCAATGACATATTTCAATTGACTAGTTTCAATTTACCAAATCATCATGTGGTTCTACAACGATTAAGACTATCCTCCACCGATAGCCCAAAGCAGTTATTTCTAGACAGATCAATGAATTTACCAAACAGATAAATTATCACATTCTCCATAGGTGAGTGATTTATCAAACCGACCACACCAACTAGTCCCAATACCAGCCAATCTCATGATGTTCAAATCAATTTCATATTTCTCACAATTACCCAATTAATTATACGAATTAATTATTTAAATTAAATTAGGGCATTTTCCCCTATTTTTTTTTCAAACATTGATCCTAAGACCAAATCTCACTTATCAAACCCACAAAACCTCAATTTCAAGACCTCAAATACATATGGAGTTTAAAAACACAAAACCCCTCTCTTATACCACAAACCTCAAACCCTAGCTTCCCAAATCACCAAATCCCAACATTTATACTAAATGATTAATATCTATGTTAAAACTCATAAGAAGGAGTAGATCATCCCTACCTTGAAGTTAAGATCCCAAAGGAGAAGATGAAGAAACTCGAAAGTGCTCCAAAGTATAACTTTTTCGGATCAAAGTGTAGCCCGCACCAAGCTCCACCTTTCTTACAAAGAGATTATGGTAGACACACCCAAGAACCAAGGGTATTTGTAGAGAGAATGTGTATGTAGAGAGAGAGAGAGCGGGATCTAGGGTTTGGAAGTGAAATGAGATGAAAAAGTGAAGAAGAAACACGCTGCTGCAACTGATATATTCGAGGCTCGCTCGAGCGAAGGAGTGGTCGCTCGAGCGACCAGACACAGACAAACCTCGCTCGAGCGCACAAAGCCTCGCTCGAACGAACAACACGAAGCTTCAGGTTTGCAACCCAGAAGCACGCTCGAGCGAAGGACCGCTCGCTCGAGCGAAGAAACTCAAAACATAGGGCTCGCTCGCTCGAGCGAGCGAAGGAAAGCTCGCTCGAGCCAAGAATGACAACCTTCAGGTCCAAACTGAACGCAGACGCACGCTCGAGCGCAAAAGATCTCGCTCGAGCAAAGAGACACAAAACCAAGGCTCGCTCGAGCGACAAAAGTCTCGCTCGAGCGAAGGAACAAAAACCTGGACAGCAACCATATGTTCCAACACCCAACCAACCTGTTCCAATCTTACCTAACACATCCCAAAACTCAAATGCAAAGAATAAAAGGATGGAAACAAGAGTAAGACAACAACCACAACCACTAGACTCGAGTCCGAAATACAATACATAACGGGAAAAACCGGGATCGCTATAAGAAATGACCCGCCAGTAATCTGGGATTACCAAAGGCCTACTTAACAGTAATATAGTAATAAGGGCTAGCGAAAGCCAATAAATAATAAAATGCAACGTCCAATGAGCTGTGAAGACCTACATGAATAAAAACGAGCCTTTATATGTTGACATATACAAATGAGTCCAAACCTTAAATTTATATACACGTAGTCCACAACAAGCTTAAGTACCAAAACGAAAACAAAACCTAGGGATTTAATCCCAATAACAACAACCAATTCGATCCACAGTCATAATCAAATACAAAACTTGTCTTGGTATCACTCAAACCATTTATATGCAAAAACAAGAGGGTGAACTCTAAATCGCCCAAAAACCTTGGAGCTTGACCATTTGGAACCTTGCAGTGAGGCACAAGAGTTGGCTTGACAAAACAGGGATTAGGTCGATGCCACTAGTTCCAATCTTGAGTTTGGTTACCTACGTATATACATAAAACAGTGAGCTAAAGCCTAGTGAATAACAACTCTGTAAAGGAGTTATGAATGATGTCCTCACAGTATTGAAAATAGTCAATTATCATCCGTGAATCAGTTTCTCATTTCAGAATCATATTGCAATCATAGCAGTCATATGTGATACATCCATTAGCAGAACAGTACAGTAGGTCTTAAAAGACCGAACAGTCATATTTGATGGCCATCAATACTGTAAACAGTAGTTCCAATATTTGAAACTGACAGAGATCTCTGTAATAGTAACAGTAACAGTAACAGTAACAGATGCTATAGATGCCATGAATACATTTCACAAATAGGACAATCATTCATTCAGTTAGAAATCATTATTCAGAAATAGAATATATTGTAAGTCAGAAGATACTTAAAATTTGAACATATCTTTACAAGGTTGTTACTCACAGTTGGCTTCCTGAATCATGTGGCTAGAGTGCAGCATCTGACTTACATACATATATTCAAGCACAACATTTCAAAACACATTCAATTCGTTCAATTGGTTCTTAAACCTATTCGGTTCATTTGTTACGTGCTTATTTAGTTATTTGGATTTGTTCTTTAATTTCTCTTGTGCTCATGCTATGCATATGGATGTGAAATACACACAAAAACCATGCAAATGGAGACTCGGAAGCCAGAAAAATGAAGAGAAAACGAAACTAGGTCTGCCCTGAAAATTGCATGTGCGGGAGCACTAGCCGTTCGTGAGGAACCACCATCGTATGTGCGCCCGCACATGCAATTAAAGTAGTGGCAAAACTGGAACATTGGAGGTTTGGCTGCATGTGCGAGGCCTCAGGTCGCACGTGCGGTCAAGGTTAAAATTCAGTCCAAAAATCTGTTTAAACTTTGGATTTCAACCTCTTCAAATTAGGGTTCAAATTTATGTATTTACAACTCAAAAATCCTTAAAAACAACTTTGAATATGGATTCCCAACATTAAATACAAATCATTACTTTAAATACAACTCAAATATCCAATTAAAGATCGTATTCTTTGGAAAAAAAAATCATAGAATCATGAACGTAACTTTAAGAGATTCAACTTAAGCTTATATATAGAAATTCCTTTGAAATCATGAGAGGCCATGCAAGATAACAAGTTTGTGATCATGATTTTCATGAATTTATGCTATGCATGCTCAAATCTTGAACTAATTCCTTTAATTCCTTTATTTTATGTTCATATAGGTTCTCAACTCTAAACTTATCCTTAAAACTCTTAAATAACCATGAATCCATTCAATTTAAGCTTCAGTCTTTCAAGATGATAAGCGTATAAGCCCTAATTTCATGAAATTAGCAAGAAATTCTTAGCTTAAAGGGTTGATTTATGAAAATTTTGCTTGATTTCTCCTTTTTCCCCTTCTTTCCTTTTTCTTCTAGATCTCTTTAGGGTTTTCTCTTTTTCTCTGAAGTTTTTTACTCCAACAATATGTACTCCTTCTTTCACTTAGCTTCTTTTTTCATTGTTTACATTGATAAGTAGAAGTGTATTTAGTCACTAATTTAATATTGTACCTAAATTATATTTAGACTAGTTATTCATATTAATCAAATTTAAATCACATGATGTTCTTAATTAAATCATCAAAAATCTACTTTAATTTCAACTAAACTTAAGCATCCTAATGTGAATTAGGCTCTAACTCTCTATCCAAATATTTAATTTCCATGCATATAAATTATTGATTCAGACAGGTTCAATTCATATCCTAACCATATCTGTTCACAATATCACATTTCATTTCATACATAACACATAATAGCACATAAACACATCATCAATGCAAATCATATGATTAACTTAATTAATCAAGGAGGTGGTCGTCATAAAAACCATTACTTCTCCCTTGTCCATTACCATGAAATGCAACCTCAGTCACTTCAGGGAATGAAGCAGAACTAGTTGGACGAGATAGATGATTTCTCAATAATAATTTATTAGCTTGTTCAGCCACAAGAAGGCATGAAATCAGTTCAGAGTACTTTGAAAAACGACGCTCTCTATATTGCTGCTGCATGAGCACATTATTAGCGTGAAATATGAAGAATGTTTTTTCAAGCATATCTTCTTCAATAATTTTTTCTCCACATAATTTTGATCGAGAGATTATTTTAAATAAAGCAGAGTTGTACTTACTAACTGAATTATAATCATGCAACCTCAAGAGTAACCAATCATAACGGGCTATTGGGAGGATTACGGTCTTCTGGTGCTCGTATATTTTCTTCAAATTATTCCACAGAATTAGTGGATCTTTTACTGTGAGGTACTCATTTTTTAATTTTTCTTGGAGATGATGGTGAATGAATATCATTGCATTTGCGCGATCCTGTAGGGATGCTTCATTTTCATATTTAATGGTATCTCCAAAATTCATTTCCTCAAGGTGGATCTCAATATCAAGAATCCAAGATAAATATTTTTTTTTCCAGAAATGTCAACAATTGAGAATTCCAATTTTGAAAATTTTGACATCATTACTAAATTTAACAAAAATAATATATTTAGTATCACATAAATATACTAAGTAAATATAAAATTAGTTTTAGAGTTCATTTATGCTTACGACAATCATGCAAGAGTTTTGTCTTCTCAGCTGGCTAGAATCTCGTACTGATAATATATTATAAAACTACAGAAAATAAAGAAGGAATAATCACAATGGAAGAGGAAATAAATAACCACACATGTAATACACCATTTTTCTATATCTTTATTACCATGCAAACTTATATATTTATAGGTGATAAAACCTTCACTATTTACCATTATTTATCACACCATGTAGTTTACCACATGGTATACCACATTTCCCACATAGTAAAACTTTCTTCTATTTCTATTTTGACCCAAAACTCATTAGAATTTCAATTGTATTTCTTTTGATACTTATACAAATATTTCATAACAAAAATTTTAAAAAAAAAATTCAATTTTTAAAAAATTTATCATAAGCAAATGAGGTGAATCATTCTTCTTTTTTTTTTCCAACCACTTTCATCTTTTTAGAAAAATAAGAACAAAATTAATGATTTGCTTATCAAATTTATTTAATCCGAATTTATCCAAGGAGTTTTCTTAAGTGTGCAATTGCACACCATGTGCCACTTACACAAAAAATGTAAGTGTAAGGTGTAAGTATAAGTGTAAGGTGTAAGGTGTAAGTGGGTTGCATATGGTGTGCAACCTCAAAAAAGGTGTAAGTGTAAGGTTTAATTTTTCACAAAAGGTGTAAGTGTAAGGTGTAAGTGTAAGGTGTAAGGTGTAATTTGCACACCATAACCAAACCCTTTATCCAAATGAATTTGAAGAGGAGACTCACTTACACAAGTTCTTTTTCGAAAGGAAACTTAGGTTTTGTTTGGAAAGTAGGTTGGCTTTTTAATTTTTTAGTTTTTTTGACTATTTTAACCTAGGATTAAAAAGCCTGGTTTGAGAAGGGCTTTTGATTTTTTTTGGCTTTTTTGATTTTTTTTTTTTTGTGAAAGAAAGAATGTAATGATTATGAGTTGGATGTATTGTTTTGTCTTATTGGACTAAAAAGTCTATTTTGCTTTTTGTAACTATTTTAGCCAAAAAAATCCTCAAACCAAACTTCCCAAACACAGGCTCAAGCATCATTTGACAACATCACTTTTTAATTTAAAAGTCAAAAAATCAACAGCTTATATCAAAAAGTTAAAAATTTTATTTTATTTCTACTTTTTATACATCTTTTTATAAAAATTAAAAAATTATTCTAAATATATTAATTTTTTTACATTATATTTTAATAAAAAAATTAAAAATTATTAAAAAAATATGTTCCCAACGATGCCTCATTTGAGCAACTAAGAGCATCTCCAACTCTGAACTTCTTTTGTCATCAAATCTGATGAAAGAAAGGATGCTTTCCTCAATTTGATACCACTGGCTCCAACGCTTCACTTTTTATCAAATTTGTTCCGGGGACAACCGGTTGGTCGACCGGTAAGTGAAATTTTTTTTTTTTGAACTGTTTGAATCAATTTTTTTGAACTGTTTGAACGCTGTGGTGGTCGACCGGTAAGGAAATTTTTTTTTTTTTTTTAACTGTTTGAATTTTTTTTTGGAACTGTTTGAACTTTTTGGTGGTCGACCGGTTGGTCAACCGGCTGGTCGACCGGTTCGTCTCCCCCAACGGTCATGCACAGTATTTTGGTGAGATGCGGAGTCTGTCCTCACTTTGGTGAAACGTTTGGTGAATTCTCGATTTGATATTAATTTGGTGAAACTATTAGAGTTTCAAACAGTATTTTTTTCACCAAATTTTAAATTTTTTACAAATTTGATGTCTAAACAAATTCGGTTAATGTAAAAACAATTACTTCATACAGCAGCAACGCATAATATATTATATACACGCATACATATATACGAACTTTTAAACAAGACAACGCTTAACGTGGACCTAGAGAGAGAGAGAGAGAGAGAGAGAGAGAGTGTGTGAGGAGATAAAGCAGCTATGGCAATCCTAACAATGATATCTCCACCTCCATTGCTCTCTCCTCCTCCTCCTTCTTCTTCTTCCACCTCCGTTTTTCCATCATCGTCGTCATCATTCAAGCCCAGGTTCGCTTCCCCCTGTCTCAGCCGTCCGATCTCCATCGCCTCTCACCTCTGCGCACCCAAGACCCCAACGAGGCTTGACAAATCAGCTCTCACTGTCGCCGAAGCGGCCTCCGAGGACGAGCTGTGGGCCACATCTTGTCTTCGCATTCGATCCTTCTACGATTTCCACCAATCCTCTTTCGGCATCGAAGTGAGTGTTAGTTGACTTTTGTCGGGTTTCGATTGTTTTCCTTGATTGTTCTCTGAATTCGTAACACCATTTTGATAATCAATTTGATTGTTTGTGTTTGTTCTTTGTTGTTATATATGGAGTCAGAGTTGAATTTGGGGGTATAAAAGCAAATTATTTAATCCAAGCATGGTTTTTGTATCATTTCCTTTATGCATCTAAGAAAATGAAAATTGTAAATTAAGGTTTTGGGATGAAACCAAAAAAATGCAGAGGCACAATCGCAATTTAAAGAGAAAAACAAAACTAAATTAAAATACACATAATTATGCTTCTACTAACACTATGTCATTGTCTGGTAACCTGGGACAGAAAGGAAAAGAAATGTTTATCTAAGTCATGAGAGAAAAGAAAAGAAAAATTTGTGATTTATCTTCCTCTTGTTTCGATAAATAGGAGAGAAAAGAAAAAGAAATGAAATGGTATTGATTTCTCTCTTATCTTGTTTGATTAATCTAATATAAAAGGGAAAAAAGAAAAAGAAAAAAAAAAGAAATGAAATGGTATCATGTTATTTACCAAATTAACCTTTTATAAGAGTTAGTCTTTTTGTTTCTTCTATATTTGAAAGGGTAATTTTGGTATTACAACAAAATAGCATTTAGTTGGTTTCTTTTCTCTCCCAATCTCTCCGCTTTTGTAGAGATTCAAAATAGTAGTTACGAGAGAAATGAGTTTTTCTCCATTTTTTCTGATTTCACTCCATTTCTTTCCTCTTTACTTATCCAAACGGGTGATATGGACCAAGAAAAATTGATTTCTTTTCTCTGCTCCCCAAATCACCCAATCCAAATGGGCTGTAAATGAGTGAAAGAATAAGGATCCTACTCCATTCTTGTTTATGGGAAATTATTAGGTAGTCTCGGACAACCATGTGCCATTGCCTACATAGTGCTCCGGCAAATGTAGAACTGCAAAATATACTATGTGGATCATTTTTGTCTCCCAACTCCCTATCAAATGTGGGTCAACATTGTCCTACCTGTGAAATTTTCCACTATGTTATTGATTGGGAGTACCATGTGAACAGTGCTGTGTGGTATTCCGTGGCTAACTAATAATTTTCCCTTATTTATAGGCAAAGGGTAGAGACTCTAGTTCTCGAACAACTAGGAAAATCTACACATGTTGGACCCTTTATTAATCCGACCCAAACATATGTACAAAGCCCAATAATTGTATACGAGCTTGCAAAACGCAGGACACACCCAACGATGGGAATACAATTTTCATGTTGAATTGACAAGGGAATAGAGTATTCAATTTTGAATTGATTGATATAATGCTAGTTAAAGGAGTATTCCATTTTTGTTGTTGAAATGTTAAGAAAAGAAGTGAAATGGATATTTTAAATTTGGGATATTGAAACTAAAATCTTTAAATAAGTGAATGCTATAATTTATAAATAGTAGTGGGGTTAGCGGTGAAGTCATTGATTCCTAATGCCTAGTTATTGTTGGTAGAGTTTCCCTTCCCAATCATGGTGCACATAAGCTTAGAAAAGTTGGACAAAGGCAGTTGTTGAATTCTTTCATTGTCGGAAAGCTTGTGGTCATTCTGTTTTATATTTGTGTATGCTTGTTAAATAGTCAATCTTGTGTTCAATCGTTTGCTTGCACGCCCTTTTTTCTGAAACGCTCATGAAATCGTGGTTTCCTACTGTGGGAATATGGATTATGGTGGGGCCACTAAGAAATGGTAATGGTGTTGTCATGTGGAATTGAACAAATCACTTCTAGGGATCATGCAAGCCAATCTTAACCTTGCCAAAACTGTTGTGGTGCCTAATCATGCATTGGCTATATCAAGACCTGATACAAGGGTGAATGAGCCAATAGTGAAAGTGAGTGCATACATGTGGCCTTCCATTGTTTATTTTTATTTTTTTGAACTGGGAACTAAAAGGTAAAATTCTACATTTTGTGTTTGCTTTTTTTTTTTTTTCTCTTAGTTATCAAGCATGTTTTAAAATAAAGTTTTTGGGACTTCCTATTGAATTTAACTATTACTCTTGATTATGCCTTTGGGTTTTATTTATTTCCTTTGAAAGAAACAAGATTACAAGAATAAGCGAGGGAAACTACATAAAGCATCTTCTGTTCAAGTTGGTGTCCACAGTCAAATCTAATTTCTTTAAAATTATTTAATATAATACCGATGGTATGTTCTCCTTGTCAAGTTCTGTTAGGATCATAAGAGGTGCTTGGCCGAGCGTGAGTTTGAAGCGTTAAAGGAACGTGTTGCTGGGAAGAGGACAGGCTTTAGAAGAGTTTCCTGCATAAATGCCACACTTCCATTATCACATTTATTAAGCATTTCAGATGATTTATGCACTGCATGCAAGGTATGACTATTTCCATTATTTTTCTTATTTGTGACTTTTAGTTCCCATAATGTCTTCATTGCCATTCTGGTGGACTTTGTACATCCTGGATAGAGGTACCAATGAAAAGAGTTCAACTGTTACTGGCACTAGAGTGGGGGTTTGAATATAAACATCTAAACCTAACACATCCCTATGGAGATTATGAACTCAACTGACATAGGATTTTTCTTAGTGCAATTTGGTTTTAGTTGAGAATACTGAGAAGTTCATGAATGAATTTTACTAGAAGGATTCCTTGTCCTCGTGTCTGTACCTACCTCCATCTAGTACAATTTTCTGTGTTTTCTACTTGGAGGAGAAGACAATTTTTGTTGAGCATATGAGAAAACAGGGCTCATAATTTTTGCTTTTATCATTTTAGAAACTCTGAACATAGTCAATGCTTCATAATTTCTGTTGTGTTGCTACCTGATGTAGTATTCTGGAATTTATTGACGTTATGTGAAATCTGCTCAGTTTCATTACTAGTGGAATTTACATTACTAAACTTTAGATGCGTGTGTTCAATGTTCATGCATACATATATACGTATATGTATAGAAACATACTCACCAAATAAATTATCTAAGCACAAATTTAGTCCAAATTAGTTAATCTAAAACAAGAATTTAATTGGTTAATAACACATAATTGAGATGGGTAATACGTGGAGTATTACAAAATGTTTGTGTGCATTTTTGTATGTTTTACTTGTGTGTATATGTATCACTTTTCATTCTATGATGGAATTGTCTAATTTTCGTGTTCTCTTATATCTTCTTTAGTTTGCAGAGAATGGAGAAGATCGGGTAGTGGTTGGGACCCTTGATCTTAATCAGTGTCTGAGGCTTCCAGATGAAATAACTGGAATGAAGCCACAGGTATTGAATTTCAGCACTAAATTCTTAATTTTTATGCATATGATTCACTAATTTAGTAAGAGAGTTTAATCAATGCATTTAAACTTGTAAAGGGATTAACATTTGTCTTATGAGATCCATTCCATAATGGATGTTTATTTCTCCACATTAGGAATCTTCTTCCTGGATTAGAACCTGCCTATCTGAGATGTCTTGGGATAAATAGGGAAAAAAATCATCAAGTTTAAGGGTCAATGTGAGAAAAACATAATAGTTAAGAGGTCAATCTGGGAAAGTAACTTTTATCATATTTCCATTTAAAATGCCATGTGGTAGCTGACAGGGTGCCATGTGGTAGCTGATATGTCCTTTTCCATTATAAATTGGATGGACATTTTGACCTTGGGCCAAATTGGGAAATTAGATAGTTTATGAACCTAATTGGGAAAATGAACTTTAACGATCAAAGTGAGAAACTTTAATTGGGCAAATTGTAAGTTACACTTTTTTATGCCCTAAGTTAGTGATTCATCTCTAAATGTATTTTATTTTTTTACTTGGTAGAATTTTGTATCAAGATGATTCTGCTTGATTATGGGCTTTTCTTAATAGGGGATTGGTGCTGATTTTTCAAGAGCGTATCTAAGCAATGTATGTGTTGCCAAGGAACTGCAAAGAAATGGATTAGCTCATGCTCTAATTGCGAAATCAAAGATGATTGCTGAAGATTGGGGTAACAACTCCATGCAAACTTTCTTTATTGTTAAATTTGCACTTTTTTTTTTTGGACAAGTATAATTGCTTGCAAGACTGTGTTCGTCTTTTTATCGTAGTTTCTGTTGATAACCTATACAAATAAAGGATGTAATTACATTATCAAATTTAGTGACATAAAAGCATTACAACGGTTAAAACTAGTTGTTTATTGTCATAAAAGTTGCAATAAATCAATAACTGGAATGATCTGGTTGACATGTTTATGGGCTTGCGAAGGTCTTCATTGCTCATGAATTTTTCATTTGGCTTTTATTGATTTATTAAGAGAAGTTGCATAGTAAATCAGATATTATATGTCATCTTGTTGTATCTAATATTTATTCTTGGATGTTTACTTTGTACAAACAGCATTGCTACTTTCAAAAAGAAAGAAAAATGAAAAAATATATAATGCTCCGTTTGTTTTGGCGAAAAATGTTTTCCATCGAACACATTTTTCATAAATTGTCTTTTTCATATATGTTTTCTTGTGTTTAGTTGCAAACTTGCAACCCTGAAATGATATGGTCCTAGTGGTTGCAGTAGTGAGGTGTGGTAGTGATGGCGTTAATGGTGGTTGTGTGGTGGTGGCAGCGGCAACGGCAGTGGTGGTGGTGAAGGTAGTGGTCAGTGGGGGTGGTAGGGTGATGGTGTGATCATGGTGACAGTGGTTTGGTGATGGTGGTAGCAGTGGTGGTGATGATGGTGGTTGTTCTGTTGTGGTGGTGGTGGTGGTGATAGTGGTGGTAGGGCATCGGCAACGGTGGTGGGATAGAGGTAGTGACAATGGCAGTGCCATTGGTAGACCCTACATCTGTGTCATTAGGTCCTTTACTCCAAATAAGCTCATTTTTCATTGATTGTGAAGAAAATTTCATTGACTTTGATTTTGATTTTTTTTTTTTTGATCGGCAAAGTAAATTTTATTGATTAGGAATCAAGGTAAAAACCTTACATCGAATATCAATAAAAAAAAATTAAAAAAAAAACCCTAGGTAAGTGCTATAAGTATCAAAGCTATCCACAAAGCATTGACTTTGTTTTTTTATCATACCAAACATTAAATGTGGACGATTTTTTTCTCCATAACAAACGGAGTGTAAGATTATGCTCTTATTCTAATTAATTATGCAACTCATGTCTAGTAGACGATGGTAACATGAACTTGTCTAACTTAGAGTTTTGACTTGCTAGTTTTTCTACATATATTTATTTGAAAGTTTTATGAAATTTGCAAATTATAATTCTGTACGACTAGGGGCAAATGCATTGAATTTTTGCAACCACACTTGAAGAAATTGTAGAAATTTATAGGCATGCATTTCTGTGTATAGCCTACAAAGTTTAACATTATGATTATGAATCATTTTGTTCATGCTGTTTGAAGTTTCTCAGTGATAACTTTCATTTGAATATAGAATACCTTCAGCTTTTGGATAGCTAGAGCTAGTATGAAGGACACTTGTCCACCCTTGTAATGAGCTGTTCTTAATTCTATTTTTTGTGCTTTGTATCTCTATTGTGCGAATGAATAGGCCTCTTGTTCCCATGCAATTGGCTGCATGCAGAGTTATTTTGATCACTTGGTTATAACTTCAACCCAGTCTTTGGTTTGGTTAAAACTCTAATCCAATCTTTGGACTTTTTTTACAGGAATATCAGATTTATATGTCCATGTCGCCATTGACAATGAACCAGCAAAAAAATTGTACATGAAAAGTGGTTTTGTTTATGAAAATGATGAACCTGCATGGCAAGCCAGATTTCTGGATCGGCCACGGAGGATTCTTTTATGGACCGAGATCCCTAACACCCTTGACTTGTAATATTACAATATCAAGTAGCCACAATATGTCTTACTTTGTAAATTCTTGACGGTTTATTCTTCCATACACACATGTCCCTGTTTCACATTCGAAATGCAAATTAAGCTTCCAAACTTCGCGGTATCTTCTTGTTATGATTAGATTTGCTCTATAAATAGTTTCCTGATGTAGCTGTTGTGTGATGAATTGCTTTTTTTTCCAATAAAATCTGGGGTTGGAAGTCATTGCTTTGTTTCCCATTAAAAGGGTTAATTTTTTTTTTTTTTTTTTGGTATGATAAAATGTTATTGAGTTGAACTTTTATGATATTTAAAATTCGGATCTAACTAACTTTATTTTACGTTCTGCAATTTGGGTTCTTGAAAATTTAGTTATTTATTTGTTTAGGGACTGATGACCTTGAAGGATTGTCCACTTTTCAGGTAAATTGTCCATTTTTTGTATTGGCAATATCAAGAAAAATGTTAGGGATTTCAAATATTTTACTAAATATTCTACCAAATGTTTTATATGGGTGTGATATTCACACTATGTCGGTTTTATGTGAGTCCTATACCTATATAAGATATTTGGTAGAATATTTGATAAAATATTTAGAGTCTCTAGTATTACTCCAACATCAATTTGTTGGGTTGCAAGGAATAGCCAAAAATTTTGCAAGCTGTATGGGGAGGAAACATATAGTGAAAAAACCTTATTGCATTCCCAATGTGGGCCGGATGTGGATTTATAATAAGAAAGCAAATTTGAAGATGAGTTGGGTTCTTTCATGTTGTGATTCTAATTTGAGGGAGCCTTTAGATTTGGTAGGTTTATTTTGAAATTAATTTCGGTGATTTGAATTGTTAACTTTGTAGAATCTGTTTGGTAGAATATTTATGTAAAAAGTCAAGATGATTGGATATTGATAATTATATATTTGAATCAAATTTGTATTACAAAAAATAGAAGGTTATTCTTAAAATTATATTTATTGTTCATTTTTTTTAAACAAATATGATTCAAACATGTAGTTACCGATATTCAATCATCTTAATTTTTTGTATGAATATTCTAATTAACGAGTTCTAAAAGATAAATGGTTTGGATCACCAAAATCGGTTAAAAAATGAGCCTACCAAAACGTCCTCTCAAGTT
This sequence comes from Camellia granthamiana, assembly GCA_036172215.1. Lineage (NCBI taxonomy): Eukaryota > Viridiplantae > Streptophyta > Magnoliopsida > Ericales > Theaceae > Camellia > Camellia granthamiana. The sequence continues at coordinate 139,112,792 of CM069906.1, read as the reverse complement.
AAGATGACAATATGAGAGAAGCCAAACCCTTTGAAGATTCATGTCACCTCTTGGATGCAAAATATTTTTGGGAAATTACCAAAAAAAAAAAAATTAGTGTTTGACCCTTGTAATAAAATAAATTATGAAAATTTTAATTTTGTCAATTTTAATTTTAATATTTTGCTTTGTTTTCAATTTAAACTATCTGCTTATTTTCGTCAAGTAAAACTGACTGTAGGAAAATGTCTATTGATGAAAAACTGATAATGAGAAACGAAAGTTTAAGGAAAACAAATCTATTTGAATAGAAAATATTTTTCACATTTAAGATATGGAAAATATTTTGTGGACTAAACTTTTACTAATGTCACCATATTATTATGTTTGAATGAATTACACCATTAGTCCTTATAGTTTAAGCAAAGTGTCATTTTAGTCTCCGTAATTTCAATTTGAATAATTTGATCTCTACATTTTTAATTTTGTTGCAATGTGGTGTCCGTCACTCAGTGTTAAAATTTAGAAGGGAAAAAAATATATGTAAAATTATAAAGTGAAATTAAAAACATACTAAAGGAACCACCATTATAATATATTCATTACACCAATAGTCCCTATATATTTTTTAAATTTCACTTTGCTCCTTTAGTTTTGCAAATAATTTTTTTCGGTTCAAAATATCCTTCGAATTTAGAACAAAAAAAGAAAAATCACCAATAAAATTAAGGGATCAAAGTGAAATTGAAAACATACTAAAGGGACCACCAATATAATATATTCATTGCACCAATAATCCATATATATTTTTGTGAATTCCACTTTAGTCTCTCTAATTTTAGGCATGATTTTTTTCGATTCAAAATATTAACACATGACGGAGAGGTCACATTACAACAAAATTGAAAGTGTAAGGATTAAATTGTTCAAATTAAAACTACAAAAACTAAAGTGACCATTTACTTCCTATCTTGGAAAGGAGGTTAAAAGTCAATTTTTTAGCGTTTTTTTTTTTGTTTTGTTTAAATGTGTAAAAAAATATAGATGTGATGTGACTTAAAAAAGTCAAAAAATTAAAAAGTTGATTTTTAACTTAGATTGCCAAAATATTAAACCAAAGGGATTAACGATATAATTTATCCTCCTTTCTTTCTTTTTCTTTTTCTTTTTTTTATCAAAAATTTTCTAAAATAAAAAATACCATCTCAAAACTTTTGCTTCGTGGTTTCTAATACAAAAAAGGGTAATGCTATAGTGTGCAACTTACACCTTACACCTTTTTGTGTTCACTTACACCTTACACTTACACCTTTTTTACCTTGCACTTACACCTTTTGTGTAAGTGGCACATGGTGTGCAACTTATACATTTCATTTATACCTTCCACTTACACTTACACCTTACACTTACACCTTACACTTACACCTTTTGTGTGAGTGGCACATGGTGTGCAACCCACTTACACCTTTTGTGGGTTGCACACTTAAGAAGAAGCCTACAAGAAAATATTTTTGTTTTACGAAAACAATTAAGATCTGGTACAAATAAAATCGCAATTTTGACTTGGAATAGCAAGGAACGAAACCAGACGAAACAGAGCACTTTTACATTTTGCGTACCAAACGAATTGAAAATTCTATTTTATGTGAAATTGGTTTTCATGTATGGAATATACAAAAAAAAAAAATAAAAACTATTAGATTTAAATAGGACGAATAATAGTCGTTAGATGAGTAGATAGTAAAATTAAGTAGAAAAAATAAGGTGATTTTTAAAAAAGTAGGGTAGTTTTAGTTAATTTTGAAATTAAAAAAATGATGCCAAATTACTATTTGTTACCAACATACTTACTATTTGCTATTCACTCACTTACTATTTGTTATGAATAAACTTATATTTAAAATATTACCTGCTAAATAGGTCACCTTCATTTATTGAAAATTGTACCCCTTTTTTGTATTTTAAATTAATTTTAAATACATAAAATTACTGACACACCATATTTAACTATTTTTTCTCCATATTTTTTCTTGTTATAATTTGTAAAAAGTAAAATATAATATGTGAATATAATTTATTAAAATTTGTTAGAATTTACTATTTTTTTTAAATAGTCATTGTCGTGAAAAATTAATTTTTGATATAATATAAAAAGTAATTAAAAAAGAAAAAAATTATAAACAAAATGTTTTTAAATGGTAAGTTATTATTTATAAATTCTATATAATTTTTTTAATTTTTAGATCCATATTTTTTTATTAATTGTTTTACAAATTTCATAATTTTGAGTTAAATCTAATAGAGTAGTAAGTGGAGTATCATTGAATAGTAAGTTATGTTTGATTAAATAATGAGTCGAATTTGGAGTAGTAAGTGGATATTTTAATTTACTTATAGTAAATAAATTGTGACAATAATTACCATTTTTTTTTTTAAAGAATGGTAATTATCAATTATTATGACAATACTTTGGCATAACCTATATAAGGGCTTCTCTAACGGTTGAGCAAAAATTCTATCAAATCTGAGTAAAAAAAAAATACAAATTCCTCATTATGATATTATCAACTCCAACGGAGAACTGTAACTTTCATCAAAATGCACTGGACGTTTGGGGGGACAACCAGTCGGTCGATCGAAAAGACAAAACTGAAATTTTTTTTCCCTTCATTTCTGTTTCGTCAATTCCTTTCCCATTTATTTTTCCCTCCATTAAATCTTTTCCATTTGTTTTTGCCTCCAATAATAATTTCCTTCCAAAAACAGATATAGACATATTAACCATGGACTATATAAACCAAACAAACAATGTTGTATCTAGGACCAACCATAACTGAAAACCAGAGCATAATGAGGAGCTCAAGTTCTTATTTTTTCACTTCATTTTCATCATCTTCTTTCTCATCCTCTGATGATGAGTCTGATGATGAAAAAATTGTGAAACTTTTGGGTGTTTATGACATACGTAATGCTAGTATGATACAAATTCTGATAGCAAGTGATCGATCCAAGAAAAGAGGTGATTCTATTGTAGGACATAAATACATACGTCACGATCAAGGTTTTGAAAAGTGGTTGTGGTCGCCGTTGTTGGGTATACCTCCTTATTGGAGTGTGAGACCCAATAGTTTACTAAAAGAGTTTTAATTTGGTTTGATTTAGGTATAATATATTTTTATATATTATATCTAATTTTGTGGAGACCCAATTTAATTTGGAAACAACTAAGATTTTGAGAAGAAAACCCTAGATTCAATATATTATGTGTGTTGTTTTTCCTAAGCAAGAAGGGCGGCAGCAGCATACAACTTTGGTGAGATAGTGCCTTTGTTCTTATCTATCATAAAGTAAAATTGTGCTATGCTTGGTTCTGTTTTTGGTGGCTGCTACGCACCTTGGAGTGTGTATGTGAATTGATTTGGATTGTTATTTTGGGTCTTCTTCAACTCTAGTTCTGAAGATTTTGGTTCATCTATTTGGTAAGATCTTTCCTCTTGTTTATTTGTGATTATTTGGAATTCACCTAAAGGTGGTTTGTGAGACCATTCGTGTCTCGTTTGTAATCGTTTGGAAACTTATTTGGTTGATAGTGGAATCGGATTTCGATCCCGTTGACGTACCTCACATTGAGGGAACCACGTAAAATTCTTGTGTTGCCTTTGATTTAATTTTTCCGCATTAGTTTTTATTCCCATTGATTGATTTACTTGTAGGGAATCACATATTTTCCCTAACAACTGGTATCAAAGCTTACGGTTTATTTGGGTTTATTTATTTGTGTAAATCAATGGAGGGGAATGTGGGTCGTATGTCTAGCTTCAATGGAAGCAATTGGGTAACTTGGAAAACTAAAATGGAGGATATATTATTTTGTAAAGATTTGTATGGACCCATTGAGAGTGATAGTGACAATTCAAAAGATGGTTCTTTTTCAAAGAAAGACATTGAGTGTTATTATTGCCATGAGAAAGGGCACATGAAGCGAGAATGCCAAAAGCTCAAGAATAAGGAGAAAAGGCGTGACAAAAGTGTGGATAAGAAGCAAGAAGACACAACGGCAGTTACTACCGATGATCTCATGGTCGTTTGTGAAGATGACTGTATCAATTTTGTAGGCCAAGAGAGCAATTGGGTGATTGATTCCGATGCTTCTTTTCATGTGACTTCTCGAGTTGATTTCTTCACTACCTACACCGAAGGAGATTATGGTTCTGTTCGAATGGGTAATGAAGGTTTGTCCAAGATTATTGGCATGGGTGATGTTTGCTTGGAAACAAATTTGGGCTGCAAGTTGTTGCTTAAAGATGTGAGGCATGTTCCCGACATTCGCCTCAATTTGATCTCTACTGGGAAGCTAGATGATGAAGGCTTCAACAACAAATTTGGTGATGGAATATGGAAGCTCACAAAAGGTTCTTTGGTGGTGGCTAAGTGTAAGAAAACTCATACACTTTATTCGATGCAAGGAAAAATTTGTAAAGGTGTTGTCAATGCACTTGAAGATAATACTTCTACTGAATTGTGGCACATGTGACTTGGGCACATGAGTGAAAAGGGGCTACAAGTTTTGTTCAAGAAAGAGCTTCTACCCGGTTTGAAAGGTACACATCTTAAAACTTGTGTTCATTGTTTGGCGGGCAAACAATATAGAGTTTCTTTTCATAAAAATGTTGCTTCTAGAAAGGAACATATTTTGGAGTTGATTCATTCGGATGTTTGTGGTCTTTTAAAAGTTAGAACACATAGTGGTGCACTTTATTTTGTTACTTTCATTGATGATTATTCAAGAAAAGTTTGAGCTTTTCTACTAAAAGCTAAAGATCAAGTTCTAAAAGTATTTAAGCATTTTCAGGCCATGGTTGAAAGAGAAACAGGACAGAAATTGAAGTGCATCCGATCAGATAATGGTGATGAATACACTGGGCCATTTGATGAGTATTGTCATAGCCAAGGTATTCGGCACCAAAAGACAGTTAAGAAGACTCCTCAACAAAATGGCGTTGCCGAGAGGATGAACCACACCATTGTAGAAAGAACAAGGTGTTTGCTTTCACAAGCTAAATTGCCAAGATCCTTTTGGGGTGAGGCAATGAGTACAGCGGTTGACGTGATCAATTTGTCTCCTTGCTATCCTTTGAATGGTGATGTTCCTGAAAGAGTTTGGACTGGCAAAGATGTGTCTTATGAGCACTTAAGAGTGTTTGGTTGCCGAGCTTTTGTTCACATTCCAAAGGATGAGAGGTCCAAGCTTGATAGTAAGTCAAGACAATGTATTTTTCTTGGATATAGGCGTGATGAATTCGGGTATAGATTATGGGATCCGGTCGACAAGAAAGTCATTCGAAGCCGTGATGTTGTGTTTCTTGAAGACCAAACAATTGAAGACTTTGGTAAAGGTGATCAACCGGAGCCAAAAACTAGTGATCTCATTGACATAGATCCATCTCCTTCATCTTCAGTTGATGATGAAAATGTGGGAGATGTACAGCCACCTATTGAAGATGTAGAGAATGATGCTAATCCTAATAAAGTTGAGCCAGAAATTGAGGAAGAGCATCCAACTCAAGAACCGCCACCACAACTTGAGTTGAGGAAATCTACAAGGGACCGACAACCTTCAAGAAAGTATCCTCTCAATGAATTTGTGTTGATTTCTAATCAAGGGGAGCCGGAGAGCTACCAAGAAGTAATTGAGCATGCAAAGAAAGGTGATTGGAAAAAGGCCATGGAAGAGGAGATGAACTCCTTACTTGAAAATCACACCTATGATTTAGTGAAGTTGCCTAAGGGGAGGAAAATTCTGAAAAATAAGTGGGTTTTCAAATTGAAGAATGATAGGAAGAATCTGAGGTACAAAGAACGTCTTGTTGTGAAAAGCTTTAGGCAAAAAAAAGGTATTGACTTTGATGAGATTTTCTCGCCGGTTGTGAAGATGTCTTCTATTCGGGTTGTACTTGGCATGGCTGCAAGTATGAACCTTGAAGTTGAGCAACTTGATGTGAAGACCGCATTTTTTCATGGTGATCTTGAAGAAGAAATTTACATGGAGCAACCAGAAGGTTTTGTGGAGAAAGGGAAAGAGAAATTTGTTTGCAAATTGAAGAAAAGTTTGTATGGTCTCAAGCAAGCTCCGCGGCAATGGTACAAAAAATTTGACTCTTTCATGATGAATAATGGTTTTTCTAAAACCACTTCGGACTATGTGTGTTTGTGAAAAATTTCCCGGATGGTAAATTTATTATTCTTTTGCTTTATGTTGATGACATGTTAATTATGGGTCAAGATTCTACCATGATTAACAAGTTGAAGTTTGAGTTGAGTAAATCTTTTGCTATGAAAGATTTGGGACCGGCAAAGCAAATACTTGGTATGAAAATTGTTCATGATCGCAAAGAGGGACTGATTTGGTTGTCTCAAGAAAGCTACATTGAGAAGGTTCTTGAGAGGTTCAACATGAATAAAGCAAAGCCAGTTGGTTGTCCACTTGCGGGTCACTTCAAGCTTAGTTCGAATCAATGTCCTACAAGTGAGAAAGACAAAGAAGAGATGTTGAAAGTTCCTTATGCTTCAGCATTTGGTTCTTTGATGTACGCCATGGTTTGTACAAGGCCAGATATTGCTCACGCCGTTGGTGTGGTGAGTTGGTTTCTCTCTAATCCGGGTAAAGAACATTGGGCAGCGGTAAAATGGATTCTAAGATATCTTCGAGGGACTTCGAAGGTGTGTGTTTGTGTTTTGGGGATGGTAAACCGATGCTTGATGGGTTCACAGATTCTGACATGGCTGGTGATGTTGATTCTAGGAAATCTACTTCGGGGTATTTAATGACTTTTACAGGGGGAGCTGTGGCATGGCAATCTAAATTACAAAAATGTGTTGCTCTCTCAACTACCGAAGCTGAATTTATTGCTATTACAGAAGCCTGCAAAGAAGAGTTATGGTTGAAGAAATTTTTGCAAGAGTTGGGTTTGAAGCAAGAAAAGTATGTGCTTTATTGTGATAGTCAAAGTGCTATTCACTTGAGTAAAAATTTTACTTTTCATTCGAGATCGAAACACATTGATGTGAGATACCATTGGATTCGTGATGTGTTAGATTCGAAATTGTTACAACTCAAAAAGGTTCACACAGATGATAATATTTCAGATATGTTGACTAAGACTTTATCGAGGGACAAACATTTAAAGTGTCGAACTTTAGCGGGTATGGTTGATGTCTCCACCTAAGTCGGTAGGGGGAGAATTGTTGGGTATACCTCCTTATTGGAGTGTGGGACCCAATGGTTTACTAAAACAGTTTTAATTTGGTTTGATTTAGGTATAATATATTTTTATATATTATATCTAATTTTGTGGAGATCCAATTTAATTTGGAAACAACTAAGATTTTGAGAAGAAAACCCTAGATTCAATATATTATGTGTGTTGTTTTTCCCAAGCAAGAAGGGCGGCAGCAGCATACAACTTTGGTGAGATAGTGCCTTTGTTCTTATCTATCATAAAGTAAAATTGTGCTATGCTTGGTTCTGTTTTTGGTGGCTGCTACGCACCTTGGAGTGTGCGTGTGAATTGATTTGGGTTGTTATTTTGGGTCTTCTTCAACTCTGGTTCTGAAGATTTTGGTTCATCTATTTGGTGAGGTCTTTCCTCTTGTTTATTTGTGATTATTTGAAATTCACCTAAGGGTGGTTTGTGAGACCATTCGTATCTCGTTTGTAATCGTTTGGAAACTTATTTGGTTGATAGTGGAATCGGATTTTGATCCCGTGGACGTACCTCACATTAAGGGAACCACGTAAAATTCTTGTGTTGCCTTTAATTTAATTTTTCCGCATTAGTTTTTATTCCCATTGATTGATTTACTTGTGGGGAATCACATATTTTCCCTAACAGCCGTAACGATGGCGGTGACGTGATTGCGGTTGCGGTTGCGGGGTGTAAAGACCGTAGTGTAACGGTTGCGGTAACCGAAACCGTGAATTTTTTTCATTTTTCACACAATTTGAAAAAAACTTGCCAATACGCACGTTTTTTTTTTCCATGATCATATTTATTGGATTGAAAATAAATATTGATCAATTTTTGTAAATTTTTAGGTATGATCCAATATATTTCATATTTTTAAATCACTATAAACTGAGTTTTTTACATTTTATTTTAATAATTAATGACTTTATATTATACAAAAAATCAATCACTAACTATTATATATAAGATAAACAATGACAAAAGTAAGAGAATAAATAAGAGCCTAAATATATATATATATATACATATTTTAACCAAGCCAAATAGATAATGACCACACTTATTATTATTATTATTATTATTAAACAATATATAGATAGACACACACAAATAAAATGGTTTAGTGATAGCAGCTGAATAGAATAGCATAGGTCTTACAATTTCAACAAATCAATAACATGTTCTTCATCTTCCCTCTTCTCTCTCTTTATCTCTTGCTCCTCCATTTTTTCTCTTTATCTTCCCTCTTCTCTCTATCATTTTTCCCCCATTTTCAGCTTTTTTTTGTGTGTTTTTCCAAAAGAAATAGTTTGGAATTGTTACGTAACGGTGCGTAACAGGCCGTTATGGCACCATTACGATCGCTACGGCCGACACACTTGTGAATCTCAATCACACTGCAAAAGCGGCTATAACGGGTGACGGTAACCGCCAAAACCGTTACGTAACGGCGTTACGTAATGGTTGCGGCCGCTTTTTAAAACCTTGGTCGCGATAGATGGTATATACCCTCAATGGGCAATACTAGTTCAGAAAATCTCTTCTTCCCAAGGAGCAAAGAAGCAACATTTTGCGATGATGCAAGAGTCAGCAAGGAAGGATGTAGAGTAGGCATTCAGAGTGCTCCAATCCCGATTTGCTATTGTAGGTGGTGCAATACGTTTTTGGGATCCCAAAATGCTTGGTAACATAATAAAGAGTTGCGTTATATTGCACAATATGATTGTCAAATACGAGAGAGATGAGTATCTTGATTTCGATTATGAAATTTCATCAACCAACTCACCAGTACTACTTTCGTGTAGTAGTAACAATGACTTCCAATCATTTATGCCTCGTCATATAGGTATAAGAGATAAGAATGCATATCATGCCATCCGTAATGATTTAATAGAACATATGTGGCATATTCATGGTGAAAACTAACTTCATCACGTGGACAAGTACATTAACTTTTGCTTGGCTAGTATTATTGCTTATTTAACTTTGTCAATATCGAAAATTATGTGAATTTTGAAACCGATGTGATAATTTACTAATGCTGTGTTCTGTGCATGTGAAATGTACTGTTAAGAAAGTGGTTTTTATCAACATATTTTTTGTTAATTCATAATTATGTTTTATGATTATTTTGACATATTGTGTTGATGAGTCCTGAAGATTATTTATTGGATGATCATAGTGTCAATTACAAGGATGAATACTGATATGCTATTATATACTGATATGGATGCATATAACATATAGCTTACTTTACTGAATAACTATTTTTATTGTTCTATATGTACATTTAATAAAATACAAATGACTCATGCTTCTTATATATATATCCACCATTTAATGCATTACAAATTAATTACAAATTTGTTTGTTCAGACCTCACAAAAGAATCTTCAGGAGAATTATATATTACAAATAAATTATATTTATATCCATCACTTGATATATACTCAAATGTCCAACAACTTCACCATCATATATCCTGCACACTTCAGAAAGTGGTTCCATGAATGCTCCATTTACAAACACAACCATCCAACTACTTTATAAAAAAAATTCACCCACCTCATTACTTCCCTCCACCACGTACCTCATTAAACCACATTGAAAATTCACTCTATATACACACAATGCCATGCAAAAATGCATCTCATAGAAAGTTGAAGGAGTGTGCATCATTAAAACAAGCAACAAGGAGGTGAACAAGCCAACTACTGATTTTATGTTCACTTGAAAACTACTGATGAAGAAGATGGAGACTTTAGTATTATATCTTATGCGAAAGGTATGACTACAGAATTTGACTTCCCCACTTTGGCACGAATTATTGGAGTTGAGCAAGGGGATATGCATATCTATTTTCATAGTGAGTCTGACCTACTTGATATTGTTGGCAATATTAGTGAAGTATATACTACTATTTGAGAGAGGAGATTTAACGGGAGTAATTTACAAGTAAAACATTTAAAACCCCACCTTTGTATTCTCTATCGATTTATAGTAGAAAGTGTTACTCACAAAAGAGGATATTTTCATATTGTTCCAATTTTTAATGCTTATTTGCTATATTGTTTTGAAGTTAGACACAAATTAGATTTATGTTATATACTAATGAAAGAAATGCTAGTTGCAAATCTTGGTAAGATCACTAGGCGGTCACTAGTTTTTGGAGCTCTGCTGACTAAAATTTTCAAAACTTTTAAAATCAGAGTTGTAGGTGAAGCAGAGACTAAAATCTCATCTATGATTGCGGAGTACACACTAACCCGAGCTAATGGCGCTAATAATTTATTACAAAGTCAGAATGCAAATGCACCACCAGATAATGCTCTCGAAGACCTCCATGGCAATGCCATGCTAAGAGGTGAACAACCGCAATATTGGATTGATTTTTTTGGCTATGGAACAAGAACGACACAATTAGCGCGTTCAATGGAAACAACAAATGGCTAATTAGTTCAATGCATTGGGTAATCAATTCGATGCGTTTGCCACTGCTCAGAACTTATTAATTCAACAATTTGGTGGGTTTCATGTAGACACTAAAAGACATCATAAAGTGGCAAGCAATCGCATTGAACAAATTGAGCATTGAGTCAGTGAGATGTACCATCACTACCTCCTTCCACCACCACCTGACAATGACCTTTGATGTGTTTGGATGAGAGATTGGATGTATCACAAATTTGTTTGGTTTTTGGTTGTTTTGAAGATGTACTATCAGATATTTATTTTTATTTTTTTGTACTACTTTTTATTTTCTGATAATTATTTTTCTTTATGTTTATATTGGACTATTTTCTTTGGTGGTGCATGCTTTATGAATCTGCTTTGCAGTTAGTGGATTGCTTGTTTTGGTATATGTTGTTCATTTGTTTTTCTCATATGGACCAAATGCAAAAGGCCTACTTGGTTCTTGGCATTTCAGTTCCAAGACTGATTAGAATGTGATAAAAAAAATTAAAGAATTTTGGATAAGTAGTATGGAAGGCCTTATAATAATTAAAAAAATAAAATAATAAAATACAAATGAATTCATATCAATGGGCACAATAGATCAATGGGCACAACAAAAATTTCCAAATAACATGATTACAAATGAATTATTGTTACGAGCAAAATCAAAAGAACAAACAATGGCCACAGCAGATCAATGGGCACAAACAATGAATTCTGAGACACAAGGCATATATAGAGATATAAACTTATCCTACTCAAGGCTAATGGCCACAGCAGATCACATGGTGAAGAATTGTTCCTAACACACCCATGTTAATTACAGGACAATTAAACTATGAATTTGGAGATATTCACAACCACCATAAATACATATATAGCTACTAACCTAGATTTAACTATAACAAACAGATACAAATGCAATGCAGAAATACAATGCAAATCATTCAATACAAATTATGGTCTTCATCAAATAGTTAAGGAAATTTATTTGTTGATCAAAATAAGATTTGTCATTGAAGCTCTTCGTAGTAGGCCCTTTGCATAGGATTTAAATTGGCCATGTCCATTAACATTATTTTATGATCCTCATTTCGTTGTTCTCTTTCATTCATCATAGATAATATTTTTAGTTGTTCCTACCTATCATCGGTCCTTCTTCGACGCTCTACAGCCTTCTGTTCACGGTCTATCACCTTTTGTTCATCTCGCTCAACAATTCTAGCGGAGATAGTTGACAACATTTCAACAATTTTAGATTGGTCGGCAGCTATTTTATCAAATCTAACGTCATGAATTGCTTGATTCTTCAACTTTTCTTTTGTAGCCTTAGTACCAATTAGTCGTGTTGATGTACTAGTCGGTTGTTGGTCCTCCTCAATATTGTTGTTGGGTTGAAAATGCTCACCTTCAGTTACTGGATTCAAAAATAGATAAGCTTGTTATGAGGCTTTTTTGGGTTGTGTTCTAATTTCATCCCTCTTACAACTTCGGCGCAAAATAGCCCAACTTATATTAAATGTGAAGTGTTTTTTTTGTATTGTTTGATACACGACTTAGCTTCAGCGACCTAAAAAAAATGAAAATTATAAACATTTGGATAACAAGTACACTGAGAACTAACAAAATTGATAATTAATAACATAAATGAAAATTACCATGTCTGCCTCAGTTGTTCCACTTTGTTCCTCAATTGGATTTGCTCAAGAAAACCACAGAATTTATTAATTGCCTTTTGCATGATAGACCAACAGTGAGATAAAGAAATACGGTTTCGATTTGATTCACCACTCAATTGTGAATTAAAATAAATGAGTACTCATTTCTAAAATATTGCCATGGTCTGACTATTACCAGTAATGGGATCTTGAGAGACGGCCAACCAAGATCTACATAAAGTTTCATCTTCTATAATGGTGAATGCTTTCTTACGAGAAACACGAGAAGTTTCTGAAATGAAATTAATATCACTGTTTTGCTGTGAACTTTGTGATTCCTCAAACATTTCAAAATCTTTCACAGTTTTAAGAAAATTCAATAGGATACAAAATCCAACAGACAGTGAAATATATTGTAAAATAAACATGAAAAGAGGTGGTGAAAAAATTGACAAATTGAAGAAATAATACAGACTGAAGATCACACAATGAGAAGACAAATGAAATAAAAAGTGAAGATTGAAGTTAACAATGACAAAGAAAAGACAAATTAGAATGATATTGCAAAATTAAAAGTCTGGTAAAGTCTTATTTTATAGACCACAACAACAGTAAGTTTGTCAAATCCTCTACAAAACCAACGGTAACCTTATTGGAGTTGTACCCTGCTAAATGAACGGCTAATTTTGGTACAAAATTAAATGTACATGCAATGTATTTGCCTCGGCTATCCATGGATCAAATGTCGGTAAGGAATTTTGTCTTGGTGCCACAAAAAGCAACCAACTTTGCAAGCTAGTTCGCAATCCAAACCAGTCCAAACCATGGCTGCTGCTAATCTTTATTTTCTCTGCTAGCCAGATGACCGGGCTGACAATCGGCCAGACGTCAGCCGGTCGTTCGGTGGGTTCCACCCCCAACGTTCACGCACATTAAACTGCTGAAATGTAACCCAAGTTCTCAGTTTGGTGAAAATTTTGGGGCATTCTCAATTTGATATTATTTTGATAAAAACCGTTGGAGACAGAAAAGGCCACATTTTTCACCAAATTCAAATTTGGTGATGAATTTGGTTAAATGTTGGAGATGGCCTAAGTGCACTTATTTAGATAAGTACACTTATTTGGGTCACATCACATCTTTAGAGTAATAAGTGGAATTTAATTGATTAGTAAGTAAAATTTAATGTAGTAAGTGGAGACTCATTAAATAGTAAGTATGATTTAATTGAGTAGTAAGTAAAATCTAATAAAATAATAAGTGAAGTCTCATTAACTAATTGTAATATCAGTTATCATTTAGTTTAATCTAATTAATTTTATTATACTCACCATAGATAAAAGGCAACATTGAGCATAACAATACCGTATATGAATTATATAATGATGATGACAATGATGATGATTTTGACACTGGTGAGTACAACATTGACAATCAAGAGAATATCCTTAATTCTGATGATCTCTCAACCGAACGAGATGTTAAGTGTATAGATCAACTAATTAAAAAATATGTGTTTGAAATGACATTTGATTCGGTAGAAAATGGAGGAAGTTTATATAATATGATTTTACCAAGTAAAGTGTAATGAGATAGTAAGTAAAAACTTACTGAGTAGTAAGTGAAGTCTAGTGAAATAGTAAGTAGAAACTTATTGAGTAGTAAGTAGAGTATAGTATAATAGCAAGTGGAAGCTCATTGAGTAGTAAGTGAAACCAAAATTCAGTAGTAAGTAGAGTCTAGTGAAATAGTAAGTGGAAGCTCATTAAATAGTAAGGGGTAAATTACAAATATACCCCTTGAGATTTGCTTAAAATATGAATTGCCCCCTGAGGTTTGAAAAATTACAAATACTTCCTAGCCAGAATTTTTTATTTAATTGAATTAATTGAAAAAGTTAAATTTTTAACTGTTCACCTATGCAATAATAAACTTATTTGAATTATTAATTGAAATAAAAATTTAACATTATTAAAAACTAAAACGCCCCAATTTTTAATTACTTGGAAACATTACCAAAGCCTGTAATTTAGATCCATTTTTTTTTTTTTTTACAAGCATCCATTACCCTTTAGTAATAGAAATACAATGATACATGTTCTCTCTCTCTCTCTCTCTCAATGAATACAATAATAACAATGATACATGCCAATCTCCTACTGAGAAGCTACAAATAAATAAATACAAATATCAATATACAACAATTACTTTCTTCACACCCACAACGAGATTACACAAACAAACTTATGGACTTCGTAACTCTTCAACTATGAATCCAAATTTTCTTCCTATAAAAAGATAAAACAACAAGGGGGTGAGCACAAATGCCTAGTAAGAATCTCATAGTTCTCAATCAATAACTAACACACAGATAGAAATGATCATGCATGCAGGGTGATACCATATAGTAGGGTGACATTTTATAATTTCGAAATATCATAAGTAAAGTACCTTTTTCTCAAAAACTATTTAAACACTTTTAAGAAAAACCTTCAGCCATTAAAAATCATCCCTTAACTTTAGAAAACCATGGTTCCTTGTGAAACAAACATATTTAAGAAATAACATCATTTAAAAGTTATTAACCAATTCCAAAATATTTCTCAATTAATTTCTACTTTTAATAGTCCTCTTTTTCTTTCATTCTCCCTTTCTACTCGTTATGTTTATTCAACACTCATAATTTACCTTTATTGCCACAACTACTTCATTAAGTTCAGCATCACCAATCTATAATCCCCTTACCCATTTTTGGGTTCCATTCTTTACAAATAATGTCTATGCACATGTCCTCTTTAAACCAAATTACACATCAATATGCAATTTTACAAATTCATCACAAGTCACAAATAATATCATCAACTCAACACACTTCTCAACTCATATCTCAACACAATCCACCTTTTGCCGACTTACTACGGCAAGACAGCGGCACCCAATTCATAACACTTTCCACCTTTCGTCGACTACTATACGGCGGGAAGTGAACTCCCAAAAATCATTTTCTGAAAAGTCATTTTCTTCCAAAAAAAACCATATTTTTCCAAAAATCATTTTTCAACTTTTTAAAACCATCCCCCACATTTGCCGGCTACTATACGGCGGGATGTGGGCACCCAAAACATTTTCGAAAACCATCTGTTTTTTCACTTTTTCCGGCTACAATACGGTAGGACTGTGTGGACACCCAAAAACATTTTCTCGCATTCGTCCAACGATAAGCCTAGACAGGGCAATTGGGCACCTTTAATTCAAACCACCCCCACATTTGCCGGCTACTATACGGCGGGACGTGAGCCCCCAAAAACCTTTTTCTTCAATTTTTAAATCCATCCCCCACATTTACCGGCTATTATACGGACGGTCGTGGGCACCGAAAAACCATTTTTCAACTCCCCGCGCGGGTACCAACACAACACTACTCAACCCAAACTCAACACGAGCCAACACAACTCAACTCAAAGTCAACACAATTCAACATGATTCAAACACAATTCATTGTAGTCCAACACAATTCAATTCAACTCAACATTATTCAACACAACTCAACATAAGTCAACACAACTTAATTCAACAACACTATTTGCAATTTCACATAATTCAAGATAAATTCTTGAATCCCACTTCAACATTCCATAACCAAGTTTATGTCATCCACATCATTAACACATCTTTTTCCTCCAAATTTCATTTCATATTATAGCATGATTTACAATGCCCATAACAAAGGTTCATTCGCTAATTTTTAACATATTTTTCAAACACTTCCAAAATCCAATTAAACTTGTATATATATAATTCAACCTCTCAATTTCATGATTCTACTTTCAATTTGGACAAAATCATTATTTATCATCATGAATCAACTTAGGGTTTTCAAGAAAAATTCAAACTTCTTAAACCATTACTCTTTATTCCAATTTTCCCATTGATTATACACCTAAGGTTCATAATCCACAATCTTAACCCAAAGTCCATGATATAACACTATATGCTCAAAAATGTAGATTTTGCATTTATACAATCAAAATACCACAAATCTATCTATTAATGCAAGTATTGAAGAAGAACTAGGACCCCTACCTCAAGAATCAAGCAAAAGAGCAAGCTTTGAGAAAAATCCTTCGCAAATCCAAAATCTAATCGGTAGAAAATGTTGAGCTTCAAGCCTTCTTCACTTTTTGGCAAGGGATCTTGGCCAAATCTTTGAGGAATGAAAGATATTTGGGTCAAAAGTCTAGGGTTTTCGGACTAAGGGTGAGAGAGATGAAAAGAGAAGATGGAAGTGTGAAGAATGATCAAGAAAAGTGCCTTTAAACTTGCTAAATTCGCGCAGTCCGCTCGAGCGTCATTTTTTTCGCTCGAGCGTACTTGCTTTCAGCACAGATTTCAAAACTTCAAACGGGCATAACTCTCTCATCCGAACTCCGTTCTAGGTCGTTCTTGTGTCCAAATTGAAGCCCCGGAAACAATATTTCCAATGGCTCTAGCCTCACACCCAAATTCAAAGTGTGGAAAAAGAAAAGGGCAAAAGAGTGACGGCTATTTGTAGGAAAAATTATCCGAATTAAATTCTTAGTTCACTCTTACTTTACCATTATGTTACCACTTCGATCAATGTCCCAAAATAAAATAAGGAGGTTCCAAATACACTAATAAAAATGCCAAGGGCAATCTCACTTTCTACGCTCGAGCGTCGCTTTCCACGCTTGAGCGCGCAAACCAACAAAGCCGTCCACTTGAGCGACCACTCCTACGCTCAAGCGGGAATTCACAACTCTCAGAATTTCTGACAGACTACAAAAATGATGGGAGCCTCTCAAGTCCGCTCAAGCGTCAACTCCCCCGCTCGAGCGGAGGGAAAAATTCCAGATCGTTACAAAAACTGTTAATTAACTTAATGATTTATTAATAAAAGGACCTATTTGTTATGAAATTAGAAACCTTAGCAGGCATAATGTAATTTCTAGAACCACAGGGGGTAATTTGTAATTTAAGTAAATCTTAGGGGGTGTGTTTGTAATTTACTCAATAGTAAGTGAAACCAAAATTGAGTAGATAGTGGAGCCCATTGAAGTAGTAAGTCGAAATTCATTGAGTAATAAGTGAAACTAAAATTGAGTAGTAAGTGGAAACTCATTAAATAGTAAGTGAAATCTAGTGAAACAGTAAGTGGAGTATAGTGAAGTAGCAAGTGGCAACTAATTGATTAGTAAGTGAAATAAAAATTAAGTAGTAAGTGGAGTTTAGTGAAATTGTAAGTGGAAGCTCATTAAATACTAAGTGGAAGCTTAATGAGCATTTTCTAACTATTTTGGGACAATGATAAATCCGATGAAATAGTAAGTAGAATCAAATTGAGTAGTAAGTAAGATTTAATTAAGTAGTAAGTTAAGTCCAATTAAGTGGTGTCTTATTAAGTAGCAAGTCATGTTTGATTGAGTAATAAATGAAATTTGATTGAGTAGCAGTAGTGATATGATAGTGAGCGTGGTGGTAGTGATAGTGGTAGTGGTGGTAATGGCATAGTGGCGGTGATAGTGGTAGTGGTGGCAGTGACATGGTGGTAGTGGTGGTGGCAGTAGTGGCATGGTAGCGTTGATGGTGGTGGTAGTAAAGGTAACGATGATAGTGGTAGTAAAATTTTAATGATGTTTATGATAACAATGACAATGATGATGAAGATAGTGTAATAGTGGTGGTGGCATGGTGGTGGTGGTAGCAGTAATGATGGTAGTTGTGGTGGTAATGGCGGTGGTGGTTGAGTAGTAAGTCAAGTTTGATTGAGTAGTTTGTTAAGTCTTATTGACTAGTAAGTGAGATTTAAGTGAAGTCTCAATGAGTAGTTTGTTGAGTCAATCTAATTAAGTAATAAGTGAAGTCTCAATGAGTAGGATAAATGAAAATTATTTAGTAATTTTTATAAATTTAAATATTTTAAAAAAATACCTAACATGTCCAAATAATTTATTTAATAATTTAATGTAGTAGTAAGTGGACCTTTATAAAATAGTAAATTGTGTTGAATTGAATAGTAGTAGAATTAGGTTTTAAATAATCATGTAAGTTATTTTTATTTGCTTAAGTAAGTTATGAGTAATGTTTTGCGATTATGTTATAAAATTATTTTGGTGAGTATAATTTTGGTAATGAATATGATATCGTCAATTGTAATTATCTCTCAACTAAAAGAGATATTAAGTGAGGTTTATTTGATTGATAAGTCAAATTTAAAAAGGTGGTAGTGGTGTATCATTAACTCGTAAGTATGATTTAAAGAAATGGTAAGCCAAGAGTAATGAAGTTCAAAGTGGAGTCTTTTTGAGTAGTAATATTGAGGTTTATTTGAGTGATAAGCGAAGTTTAAAAAGTGGTAAGTGAAGTCTCATTGACTAGTAAGTATAGTGTAATGAAATAATAAGCCAAGAGTAATGAAATAATAGGTGGAATTCTTTGAGTGGTAGTACGTAAAGTTTAAAAGAGTATTAAGTGAAATCTCGTTGACTAGTAAATATGGTTTAATCAAATGGCAAGTCAAGAGTAATGAAGTAGTAGGTCAAGTTTATTTGAAGAGTAGTAAGTGAGATTTATTTAAGTGCACAATCAAATCTAATGCAGTGGAAAGTGAAGTTTATTTGAGTCAAAAAAAAAAAAAGAAAAGAAAGTCAAGTCTAATGAAATGGTAGTAAATAAGGTTTATTTGAGTAGTAAGTCAAGTTTTAAAAAGTGGTAAGTTGGGTATCATTGACCAGAAAGTATGGTTTAATGAAATGGTAATACAAGAGTAATGAAATCCTAAGTAGAGTTTATTTGAATAGTATTGAGGTTTATTTGAGTGGTAAGTGAAATTTAAAAAAGTGGTCAGTAGAGTTTCATTGACTAGTAAATATAGTAAGTGAATTTTAAAAAAGTAGTAAGTGACATCTCGTTGACTAGTAAGTATGATTTAATGAAATGGTACACAAAGAGCAATGAAATAGTAAATAAAATCTGTTTGAGTAATAGTAAGTGGGGTTTATTTGAGTGGTAGTCAAGTCTAATATTTTATTGAGAAGTAAAATTTCATTAAGTAATAAGTCAAGTTTAATGGAATAGTAAGTCAAATATTATTCAGTAGCAAGTGTAATTTGATTGAATAGTAAATCAATTTTAATTAGAGCTAGATATAGGATTATTCAAATCGCACAACCCGTCTAACCCGAATCAATCCGCATACAAATGGGCAGTTTTGCAGACACAATGCGAGCGGATGCGGTATGGAATATGACATTATTGCGAGTTACGGGTGGGTTGCGAGTTTTACCCACACTCGCAAGAACTTGCCCTCACTTAGAATTTTTTTTAAAAAAATTTTTATTTTCAACCTGGACCGTTGATTTCATTTATCATATCCTAGATATTTTTTCCCAACAAACCAAACCCTAATCTCTTAACAACAACAGCACTAAGCAATCTCTCTCTTCTCATCTCACTCTCTCACTTACTCTTGTTCATACTCATTCTTCCATCTCTCCCTCTCTCTCTCTCTCTCTCTCTCTCTCTATCTGTGGCTACCGGCGAACGGAACTGAAAGAAGCAGCTCACTCTGTGTCGACTGACGACCGATGACCGGAACTGAAAGAAGTTGATCGGAACTGAAGGTAATGCAAAAAAAAATATGGATTTTGTTCTTTCCAATTTTTCACCTGTTCCTTTTATGTTGATATCTGAAGGGTAAAGGGCTATTGATTTTGAAGCATTGATACAGGTGAATTTTTATTCAGTTCATCTGTATGTGTTGCTGATTTTTTAGAATAAAGAAGGAGAAAACCAAATTGTTTTGCTTCGTGGGTGCTCTGAAGAATTTAAACTACAATTGTTTTGCTTCGTTAATTTTTTAGAGCAAAGAAGGGGAAAAACAAAGGTTGCGTTTGGTAGAGTTTTAGAAATATGATTTGAGAATAGAGTTGCATTTTGAGTTTGTAAGTTTTGGAATTATGATTTGAGTGTAGAAAATTTGTTTGGTTATGATTTTTGAAAAGAGTGTTGAATTGAGTTTTGAAAGTTTGATGTGACATGTGAAATAAGAAAATTTATTTGGTTATGAGTTTTGAAAATAGTTTTGAAAACTTAATTCAAAAAGTTATAACTCATAATCAAACACGCAACTCAAAACTTTATTGAAATTTTTGATCAACAGTCATAACCAAACTCTTTTTAAAATTCAATTAAAAAAATTAATTATTAACAAAAAAAACACTCTTACCAAACTCTTTTTAAAATGCAGTCAAAAAAATTAATGATTAACAAAAAATAGCAGTCATATTCAAATTTTTTTCAAATTCAACTGAAAAAATTAATTATTAAAAAAAAATTTCAATAAAAAAATTTTGTATTGAAAATATTATAAACAAAATAATTTGAAGGTCACAATTAATATTCAATTATTGATCATACCGAACTTATAATTGTATATTTGGTTTGAATTATGTTTTTTCCAATATTTTTTAGTTCAACTATTATTTTATTTTTCATAATTATTGTCATTAATCATTTGCTAGTTATTATATTGTTATTTTCAAATAAATGGCCACAAAATTTATCAATATGATATATATCTTGGGAGTCAAACAAAAATTAAAATATCATTTGATTAGTATCTACACAGTTTACCGCACATAATTCAATATTATTAGAATTTTTCATTTGTTAAATTTCATCACTTTCGTGGGAAATCCATGAACCTCTGTACCGTCCTCATCTATGTCATTGTGCCTCACCCGTGAACTTATGTACCGTCCTCATCTATATTATTGTGCCTGTTGATTGATATGTTTGGCATTGACATGACTAAATTGCCTCTGTGTTATGGAATGCTAAGTTGGTCTGTTAGTCAAAAATTAAAAGGGCATAATTGTAATTTCACATAGGTTCTGCAGAGCCATGACTCTTCTGCAAAACCTCAGTTGGTCAGTTTCTAATAAAAGGAAAAAAAAAAAAAAAAAAACCTCAGCTACAAATCTTTTTGGCCATTTGTTTGACTGAGGCTATAATGGCGTCATAGCCTGCCTTCCCAATCATGGCCTTTATATCAGTGAGCACATCCAACAACTGCATTACTTCACAACTTTCAACAACTTCTTTACCATCTTCATTTACCTTCATTATTCAAATAGTATCAATACAACCACCACTAACCTGAAACACACAACCACCTCCTCCACCACTTATCTCAATTAATTTCACAAATTCAGTCTACCACCTATCTCAATTAATTTCACAAATTCAATCTATATATTTACAACTCATATCCGCGTAAAAGAAGAGAGAAAAAGTTTTGATCAGAGGTTCACAACACCAGAGCTTCACAATTTTAGAGCTGCACAAGCAGTAGCCAAAAACTTCATCGAACCGGTTAACCGGGCGGTCAACCGGGGGGTCATCCAGCCGATCAACCGGTTGCGCCTATTCTTAACTTCCAGCAAGACTCAACCCGAGGCTGAGCTTTGGCTATCTTGTTGCTTACCTTTTGCACACCATTTCCTTACTGTAGCATCCGAAACCTTCCATACATTTTCCTTACTTTTTACAGTCCTTTTGCTTACCTTCATAAGTCATGCCGAGAACAAAAAAAGCCAGACCAGAACATGACGAAACCTCTAACCCTCCACCACACCAACAACAACAACAGCAAGCTTATCCAACTAATGATTTTCTCACATATAATCATGAACAAGCTTATCCACATTTTTTCAACCGACCAATTGTTACCGGGAGAAGGGTAAATCTTCCTTCTCAATATGATCCTCTGTTAGTTGCCAGACTGGAGACGATGGGGTGGCTACCTTTAATCAATTTTCCACAAAAGGTATATCCACATCTTGTGTATTTATTTTACCTTCATTTGAGACCTACTGAGGGAGAAGTTGGAGACAATAGTCTTACATCTTATGTGAAAAAGTAAAATAATCACACTGAACAGTCACACTTTGGCACAAATTATTGGAGTTCAATCAAGGGATTTGCAAATTCATTTTAAGAGTGAGTTTGACCTGGTTAACATTGTTGGTGATATAAGTGAAATTTATACTACAATTTGTGAGAACCTATTTACCGGCAATAATTTATAAGCAAGACATTTGAAACCTCATCTTCGTATTCTCCATCGATGGATAGTCAAAAATGTCACTCCAAAAAAAGGACATTTTGATGTTGTTCCAATTTATAATGCTTATTTGTTTTACTGTTTTGAAGTTGGACATAAATTGGATTTATGCTACATATTACTAAAGAAAATGGTGGTTGCAAATCTTGATAGTAGCAGTGGCCGGTCACTAGTTTTTGGAGCTTTGCTAACCAAAATTTTCAATTCTTTTCATGTCAAACTTGTAGGTAAAGCAGAGACTAAAATCACTTCCCCGATTTCAGAGTACACACTTACCCAAGCTGGTGGCGCTGAAAACTTATTAGGATCTCTGAATGTTGCAAATGCACCAATAAATGATACTCCTAAAGACCCGAATGACAGTGCCATGCCACAAAATGAACAACCCTAATACTGAACTGATTATTTGGCGATGGAACAAGAATGACACAATCAGTGCATTCAATGGGAACAACAAATGACTAATCAGTTTAGGTAATCGGTTTGATGTATTGGTTGCTGCTCAGAACTCACTAATTCAACAATCTGTTGAGTTTCGTCTAGACATTGAAAGACATCATGAAGTGACAAGCAATCGCATTGATTAGATTGACCATCAAGTCAGTCAGGTCTACCATCTCTACTTCTCTCCACCTCCACTACCACCACCTGACAATGAAGCTTGACTTGTTTGGATGAGCGATTAAATGGTTGACGCATGTTGTGGTTTTTAGTTGTGTTGCAGATGTACTAGTACTTTCTATTCTTATTTGTTTGTTTCCCCTCCTTTTTTTTTTTTTCCTAAATTTTTTGGTTCATAGATGTAAGCACCATTTGTTTTTGTAATTTTTGTGTTTTTGTGTTTTTTTTTTTGGGTATAATTTACTACTCTATGTGTGTGTGTATTTTTTTTTAATGATGCACCTATCTGTTTATGTTTTATATATATATATATATATATTTCAATTACTACCCATTGGGCTATAAAGCATGATATAAGAGTATCATCTTCAAAATTGTATGCTGTATTAGTACAACTACAATTTTTTTTATTTATAAAATGTCAAATATAAATGTTATTTTTTTGGACCGAAAACAAAAGAATAAAAAGAAAGAAAAAACAGTTCTAATTAAATTTTGAAAGTGTTATAATACATTATTAAAGATGAGTTTAAAAGGATTATTGCCAAATTTAATTAGAAACAGTTCTGTTTTCTATCTCAGTTCCGTCTGTGGCCAGCCGAGTACCATCTGTTTCCATTTATGTTGCATCTGACACAAGTTATCAATACACTATTTCCATAGAATTTTGTCTGGCCAAAAATTAACCTTTCAATTGAAAACAACTTTGGCTGGACAACAACATTTTTGGCTGGCTAACACTAATTTCAATTATATTTCCAATTGAAGAAAAAACAAATTTGAATTACAATATTGAATAAAAATATTTAATAAAAAAACATTTGTACGTGGGTTACTAACTTTGAAAAAAAAAAAAAAAACTTATACGTGGGTTAGAGAATTTGTTTTAAATTATGCATTATTTATGTGTTCTTCATATTTAATATAAACAAATTATGACTTATAATATTTAATAAAAAAAATTTCTACATGGGCAACAAAATTTGTGAATTTTTTTTTTCTACGTGGGTTATAGATGTTAAAAAAATACATAATTTGTAAGATAGTATGCACTATTTTTGTCTGATTCATATTTAGCCCTGGTTTGGCTTTCATTTTGGGGCTAAAAAATCACAAAAAGACAAAATTGACTACAAAAGCCAATGCCAAACAAACCTTTAATGACATATGCAAAAAACCGTCACAAAAAATTATTTTTACCTATAATTTTCTTAAAATTTATTTTCAATAAAATTTAAATTGAATTAAATGTAACTATTAACACTATAAGTACTTTATCCATTCATTTTTCATGAAAAGTTTCTCATCAGATGTAACTTGTGCGTACCACCTAATTATACGTGTGAGAATTTACATCTGATTTATAAGTTGGTACCACATTTGATACTACGTTACCTTTGTGAACCCTTCAGTAGGACCATTATGCATTCATTTTAAGTATGTGGACATTTTTAAATCTTCCGAATAAGTTACTCTTTTTTAATTAAATATACAACAAAAATATGTCTACAGTTATATTTTTTTCATAAATTATGGTTGAATTTTTTTTCCTATTAGGGATAGATGAATTTAAAAATGTTTTTTTTTTTTTTTTTTTTTTTTTTTTTTTTGAAAAGTAAAATTAATCCACCGTTACCAACTTTTAAGTTTTTTTTTTTTTTTTTTTTTTTTTTTTTTTTTTTTTTTTTTTTTTCGGGGTAGATGAATATACAACGAAAAAGGTAAAAAAATGTTCTTCCTAGGTCAAAATTAAAATTTGAACACATAACTATTTGAACCACACTACTATCAGAGGCAAATATAATCACAGTAATTGTACTATAATGAGGAGTGACACACAAAAAATGGAGAATTTCATTTTTAAAAAAAACACTTTTAAAGAACACGATTCAAACTACAATTGTATTTTACACATTATAAATAAAAAGACGAATGTAATAATACATACAATACTATCAAATTCACATTATTTCTTCACATCACAAATCTACCCATGGCCAACATGATTTTCTCACATAGCAGTAGCAATTGTATCCCTCAAGTTCAATTGGTACGTCAATTCATGTTGTGACATGTCAACATAGTCAGCTTGGCCTCTAACAAACCCGTTTGCTGATGCTTCTGCCGCCATTTCATTATTAGCTTCCATGAAGAATGGGTCCATAGCTACATGTAAATGGATCCAATTGTGCACTACACAACATGCAATCACGAGGAGTCCTTGTTGTGTGGACTTGTAATTTGGCATGGACCGCAACATTGGAAAGCGCTTCTTCAGAACACCAAATATTCTTTTTATGACATTCCGTAATGATGAATGTCGATGGTTAAACAATTTCTTGGGTCCATAATAATGACGGCCATAAAACTCTTACAAGTGACAGTAACGGGAGCGAAATGAGGCAAGAAATCCAAGTATGTTCGTGAACCCGACGTCCACTAAATAATATTTGCCTACATGTAAATAATGTTTGTAATGCTCTGTCAAATACATGTACACAAATATCAACATTTAAGAAAGTACAGTATGTTATTTGGTGACACTCATCATGGGGTGGGTGTGAGAAACGTAGATCAGCTCTTATAATTGAGTCAACTAAAATTGACTTGTCGTGGGCACTTTCTTCCCATTCAAAATTAATAAATGTGAACAATATGTTGAAGTTGCAAGCTGCGAATACATTTTGCGATACTGTGGCTTTGCGACCATGGAATGTATTCTGTCTTGAGGCAGGGACCCATGCATCCACCAATATGCCATCGATAACATTGACACAATCATACTTGAAATATATTAGTTTGACATTAAACGCAAAACAAATCTAGATATTACTTTGAAAACATAACAAAAAAATTCTCTTGTTACTGTTATTTCAAATTTATAGGACAATCATATAGTCATACCTTGAACTAGGGAAAAAAACCTCTTATCATTTAAAATTTTTGTCGATATCTCATCTTGGTTGATGCAAGCTTGCATAGTGCCAGCCTAATGATTTTGATGTGCCAACAATAGTTTCAGTGGAGTGTTGAAATCTATCAGCCAGTAGTCTATGTCGGTCATTTTATGCGAATGTGTACAAAAAAAATGCCAAGCGATTCCTCGACACTGATATGCATATGTTCAGTTTCGACAAAGCCATTTTGAAGTAAGGTGTCTTTCAATAAAATGAATGTTTGGGCATCCATTCGCATGATGTCCATCATTATTTCAGGATGGCCATTTAATAAACTGAAGATGTAAGCATCACCTTTGAATGGACAAGGCATCTTTCAATAAAATGAATGTTTATTGTTTTGCCTACATGACAATAAAAGCAGAATTATAATAAATGATTAACAACATGATAACTGTTACCATTATTGGCGAAACTGAAATTAACCGTTGTCTACAATTTGTCGGTCATTTATCGAACTAAATGGAAATATGCATGCGAAAAAAAAACATATTAATATTTACTCATCTTGTCATACATACTAATGCATATTGTATGCTCTGTGTAAAATTGAAAGTTGAAGCAAAAATAATAAAATAGACATGAATGAACGCAGAAGAATAAAATCACATTTAAATATAAAATAAAAACAGTGTCACAAAAATATAAAAATAAAAATATACAAAGACGGATAAAAAACAACATGTCATCAGGTGCCAAAAAAAAAGAAAAAAGAAAACACAAATCATCAAATCATGTTGCACAACCATAAAGAGAACCGCAAACTCCATCAAGCCACAACTTCTCCCTTGACTACAAAGCTAGGATCATAGCTAAACGCATATGCGCAGGAGTATGCATAAAAAACCTCCGTTATTCCTTGTCTTTGAATAGTGTCAGTGCCCTAATGTATTGGCCTAGTGGTACGTCCTCAAGCTCTAGCAGGGCATCTTGACATGCATCAAGGGAATAGTCATCACCACTTGTATTTACAGCCTTCGTGTCTGTTGATCGTGCACGGAACTGTTTCGTTTTTACTTGTACGTAGGTAGTGAAAGCTGTGTAGACATCATAAAAGCCACTTGACCTTGATCTTTTAGAACAACCACTGTTACTCTGGCTATTTGTAAGGCCCCTCTTGTGACTTTTGCCTTTAGGTGGTTCCATGTACTCATCGCCGAATGAGTCAACAAGAATGGGTTCAACTGCATTACTCCCACCAGCTCTAGGTGACCAAAATTTGTTAAGCGTTTTATCCTCTTCGTCGGAGTCAGGGGCTCCTTGTGTGGATGCACGAGCCAAGGCCCTTGTGGCGCAACAGTTTTCAACAATTTCGGTCATTTCATGAAAATACTCAAATCCTTTCGTCTTGAATTTCTTTACATTTTTTTTTGTTGCTTACCTCCAATTGAAAATTTTGAAAATATGCATATTGTACGTGTGATAAAATTTTACAAAAAAATTGAAAAAGGTGCAGGTTAATTCAATACCTTCTCCCAAAAATCATCAGGTGCAATAACCGTTCCTACAATGGGATCCCATCCCAGACCGATCTGTGCCTAAAGTCATTTGAAAGTTTGGTAATTAGCTTTCAGCCACTGATATTTTTGTCTTACCTGTTTTGCTGTGTATTGGAACCTATACAGATTTTGCAACTCAATTGCAAAATGATTCCAATGCCTAACTGTCCACACAGTACTACGACCTTTTGTTTGGGTTTTTTGTACCTCTTCTCTCAACATGTTTATTAGCTTGATTTCAATTATGGAGCTCCACATTCTTGTGTCTTGATTATCATCTGAATTGTTGCTATCTATCTAACAACACACAATTTATATCTAAACTAAGCTTAAGTGGATATTGAAAAATAATAAGATAAGTCCTAAGCATAATTTATCATATAACTTGAGTTTCCAGAATCAATGCAAGAATCATCTACAATTATGTTTCAATTCGAATAAAAGATTCATTAATTGAAGTTGTTAAACAGTGTTGGTAAAGATAGATGAACAAGAAAAAGCAGAATATTAATTGCAAATCCATTGTGAATGAGTGTTTTATATGAAGTGTACACAATAGACAATAAGCAGAAGGAGAGTAGAAAAAGAGAAGTAGCAAATGGGTAAGTGGCGGTCGACCCAGAGGTAGGAGTAGTGGAATGGCGGTTGACTGGCCAGTCGACCGGTCGGAAGACAGGGAGGATAACCGGCTAGTTGTCTTGGTGGATGACTGACTCAGCACCGTTTTGACAGATCAGCGAACCCATTTCTATTTATCCGCTATTCCATAGCAGATCGATTGAAGGATATATGTACCAGAGTAGTAGGAGTGGACTAGTTGTCACCGGTGACGGAGTGGGTAAAGTGGGTGGATGTGTGCTTCTTCGGTAGCTGTCTGATTTGAGAATACGCTACACAAATTTGGCCTGAGACTAATAAATTTGGGGATGAAGCAGGAAATCAGTGAGTTGTATATAGAACACATATATATTTTGAGAGAAATTTGTGATTTACTTTACCTTGTTGTTGTCGTTGTTTCGTTGCCCGGGGGGTGAATCTTCCACAACGCACAAAGTGAAACTCAGTTTATTTATGGGAGTTGGTGGATGCGAATTTATGGGTGGGAAGGGGGTTCACAGGCACGGTTTAGATTTGAAGGTCACAATTCAGTTCAAAGAGAGGAAGACGATCCGTGAAGAATCTTCAGTTGTGATATTCAGTTTTGAATTTCTTTGCACGTGAAGCTTTTTAGAAATGGAGAAGACTGAAGAGAGAGAATATGTACGTTTGGAAGCTTTTTAGAGTGGATAAGACGAAACAGAGAAATCTGCCAAACGGGAAGTAGAGTTGCATTTTGAACTATGTGGTAGAATTATATTTTGAAACTTGTATCCAAACATGAAATGCAAATAGGAGGATGGGAATACATTTGGAGAGCATAACCAAACACAACCAAATATGTTTTGAACTAGCTTTCTCTTCATTTCAGTTCTTAAAATTAATTTGTATTTTCTATTATGCATATTTTGAATGACTGGTGACTATACTTAATTCTGTTTAGAAAGAAAGATGTTTGCCTAATAGTAAGAAAATTTTCATTGGAAGTTTTATTGAATGCTTAGTTCAGCAAACATATTTTGAGTATTCTTTTTAAAGAAAAAAGTTCAATTCGCAAATCGCTCGCAATTGTCCGTACATTCGTGAATCCTATCCGTACAAACCGCAACCCGCATTGCGGGTGGTTGTGAGTTTAATTTTTTCCAAACAGCATATATACGAGCGGATCCAAACTGCAAATCGAACTGTTGAAAATCGAACAGCGAGCGCCCCTAATTTTAATAGAGTAGGAAGTTGGATATCATTAAATAGTAAGTATGATTTGATTATAATTATCACTTAATGTCTACAAATCACTTTAAAAAAATGAATTTATTATATTTTTAATTTTTGTAATTTGATTTAAATTTTACTTTAACCATTATTATTTTAAATTGAATTTATCTGATTCTAAGAAAAAAGCAAACACATATAGAGAGTCTATTTTATTTATTTTTTATCCCAAATAATCTAAATAAAACAACTAAAAAGACCACAGCATTAAATTACAATGACATTCCACTAAAAGAGAGAAAATTAAGAAAAAAATAAAATAGATTGATTTCCTCCTACTTTCTCATCATCAGCCTAAGAAAAAAAAATTCATGAAAATCAGAGTCGAAACTAACATGATGAGCCGAAAGAAGTCCTCAGCAGATCCTTCGTCGCCTGCGAGAATAAGCGGAAAATCCTAGCCGGAAACCTCACATTCATTCTGCTTCTTCATTTCAAACAAGTTCAGTTCAGGTGACTTTACATAACAGACCCTTTTCGAATCTGGTAATCTTATAACTTTATGTTCAAATTTCTTGTGATTGTGTTTTGTATATCCATACCTGTTGGTGTAGATCACAAGCGTTCTTCATTGGTTGGACAGTTTTCAATGGAGTCCCCAAATGATAGTGTCTTCCAGTTGTTTGAAGAAAGTCCTCTGAGAAATAACAAACAAAGTACTCACATTATTCAAAAAGTAGACAAAAAGAAAAAAACAACTTGAAATCCAAAATGCAATCCCATCCATGAATTGACGGCTGAAACTAAACTTATAAATTTTACTAAATAAATATAAAAGACTCTTAAGTATACTTGTAATGGGGATCTTTCATAAAACTAAACATTTAAGTGGGCAAATTGTTGGGATTTTGTTTGAAAAAATAAAAGAAAAATTGGGCTATAAATGATTTAAGAGGTATATATAATGAAAGACTTTGTTAAAACTCTAGGTAAAATTGTTATCTTTATAATCTTGATTCTTGAGAGGGGGAAATTGCCCCTCTTAAGGTCCACGTCGCTTCACCTGTGTATGTTGTTGTTGGTGTTATGATGATGGGTTTTCACTTTGAAATGTCGAAGTTCCTTCTTTTAACTTGAATTGATGTGGTTGATGGTGGAAAGTACTTATGGGGAGTTAAGTATCAAAAACTGTTGAATCCGATTGGCCCATGTTTTGGTTTGACACTTCAACTCAAACAAGCATTTTGCTGTGCACAGAGTCACATATATGTGAACATATACATCATGCCATTTGTCTGATTTTCCATGCCTGAATGCTGATACTCGGATTTCCTCATAACAGATAATTTACTTCTTTATTGGTTCATTGTATTGCAGTAAAGCATGAGACAGAGAAAGAGTGCTCATATTGTGGATGACAAAGATAGGCTTGAAAATCCTAATGCTTTCGAACGAGATAAATCGACAACCTCAAGCTCTAGTCTAACTTTTTCATCAAGGAGAATTTTTGTGACTTGTTTGGCTCTGCGTATGGCAAATTCTTTACTTGTGCAAACATACTTTAACCCAGATGAACATTGGCAGGCCCTAGAAGTTGCACATCATATTACATTTGGGTATGATAAGTTCAAACCATTTTTTTTTACTATATGTTTTGTTACTTTAGGTTATTCTGTTACTAAGCTGCTAATGGTGTGTACTTTGGTTGATCAAATGACAGATATGGACATTTGACATGGGAATGGAAAAAAGGGATTCGTAGCTATTTGCACCCAATGGTGTTTGCTTTCCTTTACAAAATTCTTGCCTTATTTCATCTTGATACCCCATTGTTCATGGTAAGTGGGTGCAAGCTCTCTAAATGATAGTTTTGATTGGATTTTAATGGAACATTGGCTTGCAAAGGAATATGAATTAGTTTAATGTGTATATATGTATGTGCATGTGTTATCATTGCATTCCATTGAAATTTTGGAAAAGTTAATAATATTTATGTACAGAATAGTGATATTATTGTTTGCTTATGTATTGCATTGGATTTATGGACTCAATACATTATGTTTTCTTATGATGAATTTTGTTGTAGACATTGCAAGAGACAGAGAGACAACTAGAGTTTCTTTTTGTTCTATGCTTAGGCTTGGTTCAGTAGACACCCGCTCAAACTTTGATTTTGATACCAATATCCCCTATGGTTTAACGTAAAGCGTAATTATGAATGGGGTTTGCAGTTGAGTTAAAATGTCTAAGCACACATTTTCTTTTTTCATTTTTTGTTATTTGGATTCCAAATCCATCAATATATATATAGGGAGAGGATAGTGAGATAATTGTGCTTCATGGAGTTGGAGAAGTAGTGATACTGGTGGTGAGTTGGAAGCCAAGTGGTGGCTGGGATTTTTGTTAGAGAGAAAAATCAGTATTGTAGAGGAGAGATGGTGGTAATCGCTGTTTGGTAGAGAGAGAAAATGAGTGTGGTGGAAGGTGGTGAAGGGTTAGCGTAGAGAGAAAGAAAGAGGGTGTGAAGAGGGTGATAGTGGGTTTTATTAGAGATAAATTGAATGCAGTGGGTGTTGGAGATAGGAAGTGCAGGAAGTAGTTAGTGATGATACATTGCTAAGTTGGAGTAGAGAGATAGTGAAAAGGTGGTGGGTGGTGGTGATGGGTTTTTGGTAGAGAAAGTAAGAAGGTGGTAGTGTGTTTGGGTGAAACTGTAGAAGAGAAAATAAGAAAATGGTAGAGAGGGAAAGTGAGAAGGTGGTGGGTGGTGGTTTTGGGAATACAGTCTCTGTGAATAAAGGGAAGAAAATAGTTTAGAATTTTATGGTGTTATAAAGGTGGTTTGATGAGGGAAGACAGCCTGTGTGAAGAAAGGGAAGAAAATAGTTTAGAATTTTATGGTGTTATAAAGGTGGTTTGATGAGGGAAGACAGCCTGTGTGAAGAAAGGGAAGAAAATAGTTTAGAACTTTATGGTGTTATAGTCATTTTGAAGTTTGAACCCTTCAATTGATGAAAAAGTATTTACTACTAAGTTAAAATTCAAAATACGGCGTGTGTTCTTCAAAGAGTTTCAAATTTGCATTTTACCCAAGGGGGTATTAGTGTCAAAACCGAAGTTTGAGTAGGTGTCTGCAGAACTAGGCCTAAACATAGGGGACAAAGAGTAATTTTCCCTTCAATTTGGTTTACATTGTTATAAGGGGACATATAGATGAGGAAATAAGTGTAGTTAACTTGCTTATATGTGTTGTTACATCATGATAAGTAAAATCAGACATTTTACTTTGAATCAAGATACGGATCCCTTTCAGGAATTTTCTGTTTGATGAAAGTTGGCTTTATGTCAATCATGAGGCTTGAGGTAACATTTGCAGTATTAAGACTTTTTCTTATGCTGAATTTGCCCTCTAACCTCTTGAAATTGCTGTAACTGAACTGTTACATTTCAGTTGATCTGACACTGTTCAAGATATAGTAGATTATTAAGTGCTGAACCTTGTTAGAAGGTCAATTAGTTGAAGGAAAGTAACATCAACACAAATCCATTTGTCATAAATATCAAAGCAATTTTTTTACATTATAGAGTAAACTCTTTAACAAATGACCTTGTGAAACAAAATTGGACAACCAAAGAATCTAGACTTTGAAAATATTTAGTTTTCATGCCAAATTTGGATGGTTAAACCTTTGTCTGTATAACTCCAAATAAATGCCGATTCTGTGTTGTTGGGGGATTGGGAGTTGTGACTCATTTGGAGACAAATCGACAGAGATACTTATTAACGTCAGCAGAGAACTTTTGCCCCCTCTGTCCTTTTAGGAAAGTGATGTTAGCAAGGTTAGTGTAAAAGCTCAGGCTACCAACTGGAAGAACTCAGGTCAACACACAAAGTCTTTGGTGATAATGAGTTTTATAAAATTGGAACAAGAATCATGTTTCAGGAACTAGAGCTATTCTGATTTATGTTTCCACTTTCCATACTATTGTTTTGTTTTGTGGTGTTGGTGCTTTTATTTTTAACAACCTATAGTTTCTGGTGTAACAACTATTTCCATCTTTCATAGATTAAAGCTCCACGGCTGTTGCAGTCCCTGTTTGCTGCAGTTGGTGATCTTTACGTATACAAACTCTCTCATGTCCTATTTGGTGGCCATGTTGCACAATGGGCAGTATCCTTCCATTTTGTGTTCTTTACAGTTGAAGTTCTTGCATATTTATGTCCCACTTTTTTTTTAACATTGAAGCTGTCATCAGCATCCTTTATTTTTACAAATAAAAGCAGAACTATTATAGATATCATTTGTGATGGTTGATGTACTTAATTCTGCTGCAGCTCTTTTCACAGTTGACAAACTGGTTTATGTTTTTCTGTTTCACTCGTACTTTATCAAATAGTTTGGAGACTGTTCTTACACTTATGGGCCTTTACTATTGGCCCTGTATAAGAGCTTCTTCTAGTGCAGTTCCCACGGTTTCAAGAAAGTGGGGATTGGTTGTAGCAGCATTAGCATGTGCTATTCGACCAACAAGTGCCATTACATGGGCTTACGTTGGCCTTTTGGAGTTGCTCGTGGCACGTGATAGACTAAAGTTCATTTTTCTTGAGGTGGTCCCTGTTGGGTAGGTATTCATCCTTCTTGTTTTTCTTAGAATCAATCTTAATCATACAAGTTCTCTTGCCTATCATCCACTTATCAAATTGAAAAAAAGGTCATGTACCTATGTTCGCAACATAGTTTGTTCTTGTCTCTATATCTCAATGTGTGTCTGTGTAAGTGTGTGTTTGTAGTAAGTGGGGGACTTGCAACAAACACAAACTTGGTAGGGGAGAGGTCGTGATCTGGTGTGATGGCAAGTGCTCATCCACCCAAGCGCTGTGGCAAGGGTTTGAGTCATGAGAATTATCCTCTCCATAAAAAAAGTAGGGTAAGGCTGCCTATCATCTCCAAACCTTGTTTTAAGTGGGATCATTGTGCATTAGATGCAATTCCCCTTAACCAACACCCCCCCCCCCCCCCCCCCCCCCCCTCCTTTTGGTAGGACTTTGGAGCCCTAGGTTTTAGGGGGACCAAAACATTTAGTGTTTACCACCTACTGTTTGGATTAGTAGGTTTTAAAGCTTTTTGAAAGATGCTATAGATGTCCATCTGTATTTGTAAAACAAGTAAATTTTTTTACTACCATTACATATGGAAAAAAATATAGATGTAAATTTTTATTTATTTATTTATTCAAAATTTACTCTAGAATCCTGGAAACCTCCTTTGAATTCAGTTTTTTATTTTGTTCTTGTGGATGTTCATAGTATTGTCCCCTTATGCGTTGTCTCATGGAATCAGGGTACTGGTGCTGACGCTTGCATGGTCACTGGATCGTTTGATGTACGGCTCGTGGGTCCTAGTGCCTCTTAATTTTTTGAAGTTCAATTTTCTTTCCTCTGGTGGAGACTACTATGGAACTCACAAGTGGCACTGGTACTTCACTCAGGGATTTTCTGTTATGCTTTTTACTTTCCTACCATTTTCCATAGCTGGCATTATCCTGTCTAAACAATGGAAGCTGTCTGGGCTTATTGCATGGGTTTTTAGGGCTTTACAGTGTACTAGGTCACAAAGAATTCAGGTACCTCCTAAATCTAAAGTTGTGGTTCTTTTGTTGAGAAATACTCTCTCTCTCTCTCTCTCTCTCAGGAAAATACTGTTTTCATTAAGGACGTTACACATTCGTCCTCTAATCAGACTCTGAGTAACAGGTTTGTACTTCCTGTGCTTCCAATAGCTCTGATGTTCTCTGGGTATTCGTTAGCAACAATCGGAAGGTCAGATTCACCACACAATAGAAGGAAAGGACCTCCAAGCATTCATACAAAATGCCCCTCGAAAAAGCATTGGCTGATCATTTTCCTGTTTGCTACCAATCTTCCAATGGCATTGTATATGAGTTTGGTTCATCAGGTACATTAGTTTCTTTAATAAACATAAGCTGGCTGTATTCTGCTTTGCATTCTTCAATTGGACAGCTCAAATGCCATATATATAATATATATTGATAATCGGGTGTTCGGGATAGCTTGCGTGCACCTCGACTAATCCTGGGGCCGTGAAGTTATCAACTGGGCAAACCTCCAGTGACCCCTTGGGGTGACTCGAACTTGAGACATTGGATCTTATCCTCTAGTCTTTCCTATTTAGCCAACCCCTTGGGGTTAGCTTAAATGCCAGACATTGCTTTGATTGTGAACCCTTTTTTTCTCTTGTGAAAGATGCAGTTGCTCCTCAAGTTATTTATTCATTATTATTTTTTCTTTCAATGCCATAAATATTGAAGAATACAAACTTGCAGTAAGAGAGATTTTTTCAAAGTGATATTTGGTCAACTGATTTTTCTTTCTGGTTTTCTTTTGGTTGATTACCTGTAACTGTGCTGAACAGAGAGGAACTGAAGATGTCATGAACTATCTCTCCAAAGAGGCTCGTAATGAAAAAGTGGAGAGTATCCTTTTCCTGACACCTTGCCATGCCACACCTTATTACTCTACTCTTCATCGCAACCTTCCCATGCGTTTCTTAGACTGTTCACCGAGGTAGGGAAATGGGAATGTATTGAGGAAAATTTTCTTCTTTGTGCTTTTGTGTGGAGATGTGTGGCTTACAAGTTCAAGTTTGGTTTTGGTGTTTTGTTTAACAGTGAAGAGAAAGGAGTCCTAGATGAGTCGGACCGTTTCATGATGGATCCTGTTGGTTTTGCATCCGAATTTGCAAAAAATTGGTCTTTACCAAGTCATATCGTTCTATTTGATTCACAGGAAAAACTACTCAAGGACTTTCTAACATCTCATTCTTTCCAAGAGGTGCATTGTATGTTTGTTTTTTGTAAATTCCAGTGCCAACAACCTAGTATTGTCTGTCGTTTTGTAATCAAGTCTGGGTTGTGATTTTCAGAAAAGAAGGTTTTTTCATGCTCACTTCAAGGTTGACCGAGATCTTCAAGCATCTGTTGTTGTATATGCTTTCAAAGGCCAGTAAGTTTCACCTTGTAATGCATACAAATCCAGTCTTCATCACCTGATCCATTTGATACACATTGAAAAACATGTTTTCTTTCTTTTGGATGTCGTTTTTTTTGGCTTTCCACCTACCTTTTCATCAATATCATAATGTGGAAATCAATGAAGTTTTGAGAGATCTTCTTGTTTGAACGCTTCAACATTTACTTGATTTTACTGAATTCTACTGACAGAAGAGTGAACTTTTTTTCCCTTTAGTAATTTATTCTTGCTTAGTAATTGACAATCTCTTGATTTCTTATCAATATTGTAGTATCTTGTTATAGAAATATATGAAATATTCCTTTTGTTTTTGTTGTTGAAAAAAACTAATCTGATATATGCATTATTCATTTAATGGATGCTATACTTCTTGGAACTTAATTTCACTTGTTTTTCAATGATCATCTTCATTCATTAAACACCCTGCGAGCATCTTCTAAAGGTCTGTATGTACATAGCATACATTGGCTTGATTTTTGCATTTCCAGTGAATTGGGCAATGTTTTTGTCTCTTATAAAATTTTCAGGTTCTATTGGGAACTTGGAAACTAGGAAGAAAGGAAAAGAAAATATAGAGGTGAAAATGAAATTTTTTTTTTACAGTCGCTCATTCTTTACAAGTAGTTAGGAAAAGTGAGAATTATTGTCAAGGCTGCAAAAATCAATGTTTGGTGCCGTAATAATGGGTCCATCTCCTGTTTGCTGCAATTTATGTTATATTATTTTTGTTTTTGTAATTGATAGGGGGGGGAATAGTGAAAAGGAAGTTGCATTCGCAGTAATAATATTTAGGGGGCAGCTTGCCTCCGGTCTTTAATCGGACTAGATGGTACTGTTCGGCCTGTGGGGACCCAATGCAGGTCTCGTTTTGATAATCCGAACCGTTCAATATGTAGAACTCATTGAATACTATATGCCTGTAAAAAATCATGTTGATCGGATATCGATAGCTATCTCATTTTATTAGTTTTTTGTCAACCGTTAATTTGTTCATCGTTCATTTTTTTTTTTTATGCAAAACTGATTTGATCACATAACTATCGATATTTGATCAACGTGATTTTTTACAGACATATAGTACTCGACGAGTTCTACACAGGTCAAACAGCACCGTTCAGTCCGATTAAGGACCGGAGACAAGCTGCTCCCTAATATTTATTGTACTTGGTAAAGGAGCACCTCATTCACCAGCCCAACCCATTGGCCTCCACTGAATTCTAAGTTGAAATTGATGGTCTAAGTAGCATTTACAAAGAATCCCTTGGTTAATTTCAAAATAATTAGTTTTTTTAGCTTATTTAAATTATCTTTACTGCATAAGCCATACACAAACCACCTTGTCATCCTCTACAAGGCCATAGAAACTTCATATACACACAATTACCTGCAAATGACACGCATTGATTATACTCTGAGTGTTTTGCACTTACATGAGATTTTCTCATATGCATGTTCAACTCACATGTAAAATTAAACATCAATGTATTCAAACACAATTATGAATATAATAATCATAATTACATGATTTAAAGAAAAAATATGATGCGTAAACACATGAAGTAAATGGTTTTAAACACGATTATGAATATAAGCATCATAATTACATGATTAAAAATACAAATATAGTGATAAAACACAAAAGTAGAGAGTTGATTCTTATTTATTTAATTTTTGTAAAATTGAAGCTCATATTTTGTAAATGAAGTAGATTGCATTAGCATATGATTAATGGTGAGAGCCCACATCTTGTAACGTTGATAATCATCCATCATATCAAGCTTGATCATCCCTCCATTTGTTGTTAGAACTATGAGATAACATGTTTGATCACTTTCATCTCCTTCTGATGAATCTTTGTACAATTCAGCATGTAGATCCAATACAATACCTAAACAAAACTCAAAATTAATGAGAGAGAGAGAGAGAGAGAGAGAGAGAGAGAATCTATTTCTCTTCCCTCCACTAAAATCTTAATCACTTGAAGCATACAACAAATAAAGGACTAAAAAGGAAGCATCATGATATGTACTTGAATGTTTATTTTCAGCTGTACAATCATGTAGAATTTTGTATATCGAAATTCTTACGCCATATAGTTGAGAGTATATTGCGACAGAGGGGGTATTTGAAGAAGGAAAAAAATTCAAGAAAAAACTTACTTTCCTTCTTGCTTGCAAAGGCATTCAGTAAATTGAGCTTCCTTATTTTGATAATAACCTGTAAATGAAAAGTAAGAATTGGAGAGGTTGGGTTTGGGGTACAAATAAACTAAGAGGCTAAATGGCCCAAATAAAAAAAATTTGTTGCTCTTTTGAAATAATTTAAGAGCTTTGATCTCCTCATTTGCATGAGTTCTTTCAATTGTCATTTGTTTTGTTTTTGTTTTTGTTTTTGTTTTATTTTGTTTGATTCATTCACATAGCTTTTGGTATCACCTTACATGTGCACACCACAGTATAGTTGCAAATTAGAGTCATTATATTATATAATGGCTTGTTTTTAGAAGTTAGTTAAAAGTTGATTTTTTGATTTTTTTAAATTTTTTTATAAAAAATATGTAAAAAATAGAGAAATAATGTGACTCAAAATAAGTTAAAAGTAAAAATTTGACTTTTAGCGAAGTTCCTAACAATTATTTGAATAAGGAAAAAAGAAAAGAGAAAAGAGTATACTCTTCAGACCTTGCCTTCATTGGTTAGGACGATAGACACTGATCTTACCATGCACCTTCCTGTTTCCAAATGGTGGAAAAGAATAAATAAATAAATAAATAAACAAAGCATGTATGAAAGTCATAATAAAAAAAAAGCTTTAATCGAATTTCTCAAAACAAACATTTCTCAAACATACAACCTTGTGAGGCATTCCCAATGCAATTAATTATAACTTGAGCTACTTAATTATTATTAATAATGACAATAATTAAGTTAACATACCGTTTGATGTCTCTATATTGAGCTCGGAACCCTTGGCAAGAATTGATTTGCACTTTTCAAGATCAAATTCAAAATCATTGTTCTCCTCGATTGGTAGCACCGGTGTGCTTCCATTTAATTTGTTTTTGCAACCTGATCTTGCTTTGAGTGTAGTGGCTCCTCTTAATGCTATAAAAAAAATTAAAACAAGAAGTGACAAACGTTGAAAGAATAAAATGAGGTCTTTTAATTACAAATATCATAATTCTCCTATTTAAAACCCATTATATTTTAAATATCTTCATTTTCTGTGGCTGTACCCCCATGGACCATAGTGATTTTTTTTTGAGTTTAATGTATGGGTCAATATCCCCATCTTAATAAAAATAAAAAATAAAAAAAAATGTTTTGAGTTAATATAAGGAGATATGCTACTGATCTAAGTTTAGGATATGTTTATCCCAATAATATAACACTCAACCAAATAAGCCTAACCCATCAAATCAACAAAAATAAAAAAACAAACAAGCCTAGATTCTACATGAAGGCCTATTTTGAATTGGGCCATTTCCTTTACCCAAACCTCAAGCCCAAGTGGAGATTACCCAACAAACTAAGACTCGTTTGTTTTCGGAAGTAGAATGAAGGAGATTGATAGTGAGGGGATTAAATAAAATTATGTTTATTTTGATGATAGTTGTTAGTGTAGGAATTGTTAAATTATTTTTATATAAAATAATAAAACAAATAAAAAAATATATAAAATTAAATATTAACATTTAAAAAAAATTCCCAATATGTAAAAAATATAAAAAATTCTAATATTCTCACTATTTTTCTAATATCACCTCCACCTCTTCCATGCCAATCCCCCTTCCAACCTCCATCTATAACCCCTCCATCCTAATCTCCTCCTCAACTCTACAAACAAACATAATACTACATTTCGTTCAAAAAAAAAACATAATACTACATAACCCTATCTCCATCTTAATCCCCTCCAATCCATTACACTCCAAAACAAACAGGGCCTAATATAGTTTTGTTATCATGATTCACAAATTGGAATATTTTGATCATTTGATCAGTTTAATGATATCATGAGATAGTCACCATCAAAAAAAAAAAAAAAAAAAACAGAGGAAAAAATCATGAGATAGAGTGTTGATTATAATTGGGCCATCAACCCAATTATAATCCCACCATGGTTGAGTATTGCTATAGAAAAAAAAGGTCATTACGTAGCCCCAAAAACATATTTAAAAAAAATTATAAAATTTTTGATAATTTGTTTTGTAATATTTATATTTATATATATAGTTTTTATATTTATAGAAATTGTGAATAAAAACTGGTTTTGTATATATTTTTCTTTAACCACAAAAATTGATTTTATTTGTTTTCAAGAAAAAATATCATTCATTTCTCCTTCCAACCCCTCCAGCGACCACCAACCACTCTTCACTCCTTTGGCCACTACCACCAGTAAATTCCTCCGACGACCACCTCAGTCGGCTAGGCACCATATTCGACAAATAGCAACCTTTTGCCACTATCTCCTCTGGCCACCATTTCCGATTGTTGACGTCCTTTGAAAAATATATTTTTATTTTTTGTTAAAAATAAATGTAAATGTATTTAATATTTTCTGTAAATAAAAACTAAAAAATAAAAACTGTAAACATTACTGAACTAACACCTACGTGTAGTAGCTGCAGCTGTGAGTGTTAAGATATCACTAGCACTTGTGCCACTCATGGCTGAACTTATTACAGTGCTAATCTGCTCTCTCTTGGCCCCCATCGCCTCAGCGACTTGGGCACACTGGGCGGCCACCAGAGCAGCTGCAGAAGCCACCGCAGAGTCCTTGGTGGTGCTCGAAGCATCTTGTTTCCTGTTCTCGGCTGCTATGGCAGCTAGGGCTGCAGCAACACCTGCCACTGATATTGCTGCATGAACTTCAGCTCTTTGCAGCCTCTGATCTTCTTTCCTCTTCTGCTTAATCTCTTTCAACCATTTCTTGATTGATGGAGCTATCTTCCATGAAAACTGCATTTCAAACATATTATTATATCATCTCTAGATTCTATATATATGGCTTAGAAAACTAAATCTCTGTTTTTTTGGCAAAAATAACTTTTGAAGAATACAATTTTTTGTCGAAAACATTTTAAGCTAAAAACATTTCTTTGTAACTCTGAAATTGATGTGATAGTGGTGTAGTAACGACAGTGGAGAGGGGTGGTTGTGGTGATGGTGGTTGCAGAGTTGTAGAGATGGTGATAGAGGTGGTGGTAGGGCGTTGGTATTGTCAATGGCGGTGGTGTTAATAATATTCTAAATCAAAAATTATTTTCTAATTTTAGAAGTAAAAAAATATTTTTCTTTCTCAATAAACTCATTTCGTATTGACCATTAAATTTTCATTTTTTATTGAAAAATATTGAAGCCCTAAATGTTCTACCAAATATCTCATATGACATTTGATAGAATATTTGATAAAACATTTGAGATCCCTAACATTATTCTTTTTTGTTACACCAAAAGTTGAAAAAAAAAAAATAAATAAATAAAATAGCATAAAATTTTAAAAAATAAAAGTGAGTGTAAATAAGAAATGAAATAGTGGTAGATTGACATACCCATTTCTTTCGGAAACACATTTTGTAGTTCAATTCTGGGTGCATGGCTTGTTGCATCCATATCCATGACTGAAAGAAGAAATAATCAAACAATATAACTTTTAATTTTTGTTTTTAGATTTTTGTGAGCTAAATTATATCATCAATTAGTGCACTTTACCTTCACATCATTGGATTTCCATGGTGGCATGGACCTATCTGCATCTTCTATGTTTACACCTTTCTCCATCTTGTGCAATATAAAAAAATTCTTCAATTATTTAACGGGTCTTGTTATGGTGTGCAATTTACACCTTACACCTTACACTTACACCTTATACTTAAAATTACACCTTATACTTACACCTTTTTTGAGGTTGCATATGGTGTGCAACCCACTTACACCTTACACTTACACCTTATACTTACACTTACACATTACATTTACACCTTTTGTGAGGTTGCATATGGTGTACAACCGTAAGTGGGTTGCACACTTAAGAAAAGTCCTTATGTAACATACAAAAGTTTTATAGAGAAAACCAATGCAATTGATGTGATAGTAATATTTTTATAATTATAAACTAGAAAGATATGTTTTTGGACTTTTAGTTACTTGTATAATTAGTCATGTAGTATATACTTATAAAAAAACACAAAAAATGTTCCGAATTTAAAATGTGTTGATCAAATTCATTCTAAAAGTATCACTCACACCCTACTAAATTTAAATTTGGGATTAATTATATTTTTTACTTCTATAGTTTGATCCAAAATTTACTTTAATTCTTATTGTTTCAAATTGAATAATTTGGTCTTTACACTTTAAATATAGTTTCAATTTTATCCTTCTATCTAAATTTGATCCAAAATTTACTTTAATTCTTATTGTTTCAAATTGAATAATTTGGTCTCTACACTTTAAATGTAGTTTCAATTTTATCCTTCTGTCTAAATTGAAAATTAAAATTAACAATTTTGGGATATTTATTAATTTTTTAACAAAAATTTAGACGAAAAAGATCAAATTGAAACTATACTTAAGTTTATGGATCAAATTGTTCATATTGAAACTATAAGGATTCACGTAAAATTTGAATGAAAGTTCGATGGTGAAAATTGTAATTAACCCTTAAATTTCATAAATTCAAATTATGAGCACTTTATTATATATATATATATATTTAAAAGAGTGGTGCTACATTCCTAATACATCACCTTCATTTTGACCTCTAATGAGGTCAAAAAGAGATAATAGAGAGGAATAAAGAGAGGATAAGAGAAAAATACTTAAGGGCTCTAATTGAGCACCGCTAATCGGGCAATGTTAGAGACCACTAAAAGCGGTGCTCTAAAGCAACCACTAATGATGTGGCATCTACTTTTTTTTTTTAAAAAAAAAAAAAAATTAACACAACAACATTGTAGCAGTGGGTGGGACTCACTGTCACATTATTAGTGGTGACACTAATTAGTATTCCCACTCATTTTCCACCGCTAATCCACCCCTTAATGGTGTGGAGTGGAACCCACTCCTCACTCCTCACCTTATCTCTCTTCGTCTCTCGCCATTGTCACTTTGTTCCATCTCATTAGAAATCAAAATAAGGGTAACATATTAAGGGATATAACACTACTCGGGAATGAAGAGTGAGGAGTGTAGGTCCATTCTACATCATTAAGAGTGGATTGAGAATCTTAATTAAAGTTTCCAAGCATTTTTCTATATTTTAATGTATGATATTACAAATATGTATAGAATGTATGAAGCAGGAAGAGAGAGATTAAGCTCACAGGAAAAGGAGATTTGGTGTCACTGTGGAAGTTGATGATTGGATTATCATGGAGAACAAGCGATTGGTGGTCTTGTAGTTGTAGCTCTGGTTGGAAGGTCTGAACTGCAAAGTTGCACCAAGCCTTTGAAAGAAAATCCATTGTGTCTGGATGTGCTTCTGAAACTGTTGCCTTGAAATTGGAATCCATGCAGCCAAACAAGAGGGTTCGTTTTAGAGATGATGATCAGAGCTCAAGAGAATGAAGAGAGA
Source organism: Camellia granthamiana (assembly GCA_036172215.1). Lineage (NCBI taxonomy): Eukaryota > Viridiplantae > Streptophyta > Magnoliopsida > Ericales > Theaceae > Camellia > Camellia granthamiana. The sequence continues at coordinate 139,068,790 of CM069906.1, read as the reverse complement.
ATACTACTTATAATCAACACCCCGTCACATGCATGAGTATTTAGATAGACACATGCTTAACCACCACCACCACCACCACCAACCCCCTTGTCTATCCTAGTTATCATGATGTGGTGGTCCATATGTTTGGAAATTATTTTAAAAGATAAATTACATTTCTAATTTATGTACTTTTATCGAAATTTTATTTTGATCTTTTTTATTATTTTAAAGGATTGTCTCGCCTGAAATTTGAAAAAAATACAGTCAACCTCACATGTTTAGTATAATTATACCGAGTTTTCTTTAAGATTTTAATTCATGTATCATTTGACCAATTTTCTATTATAAATTTATTAGTCGTATAAATGAAAGAATGATATTGTTATCACTTTTACATTGAAATGCACATTTTTACATTATGTATCGTTTCATACAATCTATATTAGTTTTGGTTTCTTTAACCATATTAAAGGGGAGTTTATTTTCTACAAGCTAGGTTAGTATAATTTACCCTATTTTAAATTGAACAATTTACACTTTAAGTTCAGTTTTGATTTGATTATTCCGTTTAAATTGGAGGTTAAAATTAACAAAAATTCACACATAAGGACCAAATTGAAGTTGGACCAAAGTGTTTAAATTAAAATAATAGGAACCAAAATAAAATTTGGATGAAATTGTAGATTTGAAAAGTGTAATTTGCAATATTTTAAAAGTTTCAAAAGCCTTTATTAACAATTTTAATTTTTATTCAGTTACATATTGTAAAATAATTTAATTATGGATCATTAATTACATATTTGTTACAATTTTCTTACTTGACTGTTTCACTTTGAAATGTAGCAATAATTTTAATTATAAACCATTAAAAATGTGTCATTCTTTCCTTCTTCTTCTTCTTTTTTTTTTTTTTTTCACAAGTTTTATTGTTGGGCTGTTACAACAATTTATCGGCAACTTTAAGAGTGGGAAGTTATATTTTATTGATTAATAAGTTGTTTATTTTATTTTATTTTTAATTTAATTTTAATCTTTAATGAAGGTGTAACTCCGAAGAAGGTTAGAGTTGTTGGACCTGAACTATGTGACTATGCGCCTGACAAGCTTGCAATTTCACCAACTAAATTTTCATTTTTATTTTTAATTATTATGTATGTTATATAATTTATTTGATATTCATATTAATTTTATTGTATAAAGTATTTTATATTTTAACATGTGGTTGTAATATAAGAAAATTATAATTTTGTGGATATTTGAGAAGTTACTATTTTAGTAAGTTATTTTAGTTTTTGGCTATTTAGGCCAAGTTTGGCTATCCTAAATAAGTACACACTTTTTATCTTTTTATCTTTTTTCCATCACATTATCTCTCTACTTTTCTGCACATCTTTTCGTAAAAAGACAAAGAGTGCACTTATTTAGGTCATCCCAAACAACCCCTTAGTAGGTTAAAATTTTGTGTTTGGGAAGATGATTGGATTTTTTTGTAGTTGAATGTGATGTTTGTGAAAGAAAAAGTGAAATGATTATGAATTTAATGTGATATTTTATTTTATTAACTATTTTAACTTATTTTATCTTTTTGTAAATTTTAACTAAAAAAAAGCTAAAATCTTTCTTCCCAAACATCCCCTTTTGTAAAATTGTGCCGACACCATAATAAGCATTTAGAAAGTAGTTTGTATGGAGCTGTACACTCGAATCCATAGGAGAAGAAGGGAACAGACTTGACCACCTTGCATCATTACCATCAGTTTGATAACCTCATTAATATGGGTACTGTTATGGTGTGCAACTTACGTCTTACACTTACGTTTTTTCTGTTTGCAGTCCTGCTTTTGTTTTCACCTTCTACTTACACTTTTTGTGTAAGTGGCACATGGTGTGCAACCTTGAGGATTGCACACTTAAGAAAAGTCCAATTAAATATATATCTGTATCTTCTATTTTAAATATTTTAGGTAAATTACACTGATTTTTTTTTTTAAGATTTCTATTTAATACAAATCTCTTCTCATATTTGAAAAATTATATTATCCTTCATGAGATTTTTAATCTTTTTATATATTACACCCTGAATTATTGATGTCATATTTTAAAATTTTTTAAATAATTATTTTATCATTTTTCTTATCATTTATTCTTTCAATCAGAATGACTACATTCTATAACTTTCTATCATTAAATTCTACTTGAACATATTCATATTGAGTGATAATATACAAACATAAGTTTTATATAGATTTTTAAACACAATGATATAACTTAATGGTGACATCTCACTTTTAAAAAAAAAAAACACTTATAAACATGATTCATATTTACAACAATATCATTATCACAATATTTTTATGATATTTTTTGTATAAATTTTTATATATAAATATAATTTTTCATTTTTAATTCCACCATTATATCTAGATTACATCAATTTAATCTAGATATACTTAAAAAGTACAAAATTTGTACAAATACTTTAAAAAAATTCATTGAATACAACCAAATAAGATAATGTATTAAATTTTTGTATTCGGTGAATTTTAAAAAAAATCACAAAATATTATATTTCTCAAGTATATCTAGGTTAGGTGTATCTAAAAATTTTAAAAAAAAATGCTTAAAATATTAAAAAATCTGTAAAAATAAAAAAACATGAAAAATAAAAAAAAACTTATTTTTTTGTGTGAGTTAAACTATAGAAGATGATTGTTATTTCCCTTGAAATGACATGAACAAATTATTTGTATTACTTTATTATTTTATATGTATAAATGTTAATGGATAAATATGCCATTTTAATTTCACAGCGGATAAGTATAATTTTTTAAATGTGAAAAAAAATTTATATTAAACAAAAACTTCACGGGATATCAGTAATTTACCCTTAAAATTTTTATTTTAAATTTCAATGCGATATGAGTCATACTATTTAGTTTTAAATTTTTTATATTTTAAAATTCTTACCAAATCATATAATTAAAAATACGCTTGTTCGGGCGCCCATATATTTTTAGTCTTTAAAATATGTCATTTCGCTCCGGGTAACTTTAATACGAGTATACCTGATTAAATGAGAAGATGAATGATTAAGTAATATGATATTATGAAAATTGGGAGTTTGTGACAGAACAATTAACTATGGCCACTGGTGGGCTAGTTTTGGGTTTACCTTCATAATTCAAATAGTTTATTTTATAAAAAAATTTATTGAGTTGATTATTGATGTAAAAAATTAACTTAATTACATATTAACAGCTATATGATAGCAACAAAATTATCTTAAAAAATAAGTAAACGACAAGTATAATTTTGAGAATAAAATTACATCTAGTTTAGGATAAATATATTATAATAATGTAACCATTGATATTCTATCAAGTTGATTTTTGTAAATATAATTTACTTGACAGGTTATACAAAATAAATAATTAAAATCATAAAAGTGAGCCATGAGTAGTTCCTATCGTGGAACTTCAAATACGAGGATTAACCTCTCTTAATCATCTAATAGCAAAATATAATTATATAATTTTATTTGATCCTAAATAAACATAATATCCTAAACCACATTCCCTCTATAAAATTTTTAATTCCATCTTTTATCATATAGTAAAACTTATCTTCATAATAATATTTATAACCTTATCATCTATCAAGTCATAATCCTATAATATAATATATTTCCTATAACCTTATCAATAATTCAATTTATATTCAATCACATAAAAAATAAGCTTGATTAAGCATGCCCAGAAAATGAGTGATTATTTGATAGTAAACATTACTCCACGATATTTATCACTTTGAAACTTATCAAATTATCTTTTATAAAATTAATAAAAAAGTATTAAATTTTACTACTCTCTAATAATGTCAAGTTAAAGCATTACATGTCGACCACCAAATAATTTTTCCCTGGAGATATGATGACACGAGTTTTGGGGACAGAAACTGAAATAATAGAGGCAGCAATGCCTTTAGTGAGCAGCTTCTTTCTGTCTTCTCAGACTGACCCAAGAGTGTTCTCACCCCCCAAAAATAAAAATAAAAAAATACATTAGTACAGATGAGATGTTACAGTTGGAAAGGACAATCAAAAACCACCTTTGTGTATTTTAATGGCCTGACTTTCCTCCCATCTCAAATCAAATTGGAGAGTATTATTAGATTTGTAGAAGACGAGTTTTATTTTGATAATTTAAATTATTTAGTATGTAAAATTTATCGAGTATTATTTGTTTATAAAAAATTATGTTGTTCAGATATCAATAGTTATCGAATCAGCTTTCTGTAAATCGTTTATTTTTTTATTATTTATTTTTTTTATACAAAACTGATTTAATTACATAATTATTAATATTCGATCAACGTGATATTTTACATACATATAATATTCAACGAATTTTACACATTAACGGTTCAAATTATTAAAACGGGAGTCGTAATGAGCTCCCACGATCCAACAATACTCTTCAATCTGATCTGAAATGGGAGGGAAGCCGGTGCCTAATATGTTATGTATCAGACTTGGGAGAGGACCCATTTTAGCAATATAGATAAGAAGATTTTGATTGGACAAATCCATGAGATTCGAATGGGAGTCAGTGCACACATGCTAGGCACTATACTATACAAGCATTAAGAACCCTTGTACTAGCTTGAAATCATAAAGAGAAGCATGAGGTCCCCTCCCCATTTGGTACTTTAATTCCAAGCCAGAAAATTTAATCCAAGTATGAGGCATTTTGAGATGAAGAGATGGTAGGTTTTACTAGTAATAGCTGTCTAGGCCACCACATTAACACCCCTTGAAAAACTAGAAACCTCCTAGATGTTGATTTGTGATTATGTACCAATTTTAAGCAGAATATAACAATCTCAATCAAATAATCAAGATAAAGAGACACAACGATTTTACGTGGAAAAACCACAATTGGACACCTCCAATTGTGATAAAAAAAACCACGGGCAACTGCCACAAGACAATCCACTAAGAAGAATTAAAGGAATTACACAGGTATACTCTCAATTACCTAGCGAATCAACAACGCCTAATTGAACCAACCTCTATGTGCCTCTTCCAACCCCATCTTCACCACGGAATTGTCTTTCTGATGAGCCACTCCGGATTCCACCAAAGCTTCAGGCTCGAATTCTTCAGAATCCACAACTGAAGAGCAACTCTCTCTTTTGTGTATAACAAACAAACCTTTGATGTACTCTCTTTAAACCATGAGTTGAATACTCAACAAAACATCAAAAAAAAAAAAAAACAAACAAAATATCCCTAGATATAAACCTTCAAGAACCAAAAAGAAGATCTGGAGGAATTCAATGAATAATCTAGTTTTGGGAGAAAACCAACTATTTATAGAGACCCAAAGTAATCCTGTTTTTGGAAGAAAACCAACTTCTTAAAAAACTCCAAAGTAATCCTGGTTTTGGAAGAAAACCAACTTCTTAAAGAACTCTTGTTACAACCTTGGTTTTGATCCATGGAATTTGACAACAAAAAGTCCTAACAATCTCCCCCTTTGTCAAATCCTGGATAAAACCAATCTAAAACAAATTGCCTAACAAAATCTCTCAAGCAGCACCACTAACAATGAACTAACACTCAAATCCATGCTCTTGAATAATTATCCTGAAATAAAACAACCACACACAAGCCAACCAAAATATGTGGAACTGGATTAAATAACAAAATATAAATCCATCCATAAACAAAATACTAAAAATCCAACTGTACCAAAGAAGGATATATGCAAAAGTAAAAACACTGTACCATCAACCAAACTACTGTACCATCAATAGACATCAAACACCGGTAATGATGAACCAAACTCCCCCTCATTAAAAATAACCACAAACACTGAAAACAGTGAACAAGAAGAAAAATGACAAAAAATAATATGGTGGAGCAAGCAAGGAATTTCAGATTTGTACCTTGAAACACACAAGATTATCCAAGAAACACAATTACTTGAAAACACAATGTGCACAGCCTCTAGAAAATTCCTCATAAAAGAAAGTGATGCATTATGTGAAAAGCATAGATCCCATGAGAAAAGTGTGTGTGTGACTCTTGGAGTTCGACAAACACTAGATTCAAATCCTAGTAGTGATATGAAAGCTGGACCTCCGATAAGAGAATCTTAGCATAACTAAGGAAAGTCAAACCACTAGGAATCAAGGGGTATTTGGTGAGTAAAGGTGGAGGCTCCCCCTCAATCAATGAATCCTTTATTTATTTATTTTTCACATCTTTTTCTTTTCTTTCTTTTGCACATTTTTTTTCTTTTCTTTTGCACTTTTTTTTTTCTTTCTTTCTTTTGCATATTTTCTCTTTCTTTTGCACATTCATTGGCGGCTGACATGCTCAAGAGTATGGAAACCGAACCAGAGAAGCATGGATATATTAAGGATGGCCTGGTTGGTGACTCTGAGGTAGCCTTTTCCTCATGTTTGGACTACAAAGAATAGAGGGGAAAGCCATGGAGATGCAAAAAGATGGATGGTGGTTAAGAGACTCAACATCACCCATGATATGCTAGTATAGGTCAATTCCTCTAGAAAAGCAAAAGATACAATGCCAGAAGTCCATGAAAAAAAATAATCACTAAGATGGAAGACTCCAAAATTTGCTAATCCAAGAGTGTGTACAGAATGAGACATACTAATCAAAGAACACACACTCCAAAATGAGTAATGACCACAGAAAGCACACACATATTAACATGTAATGGTTATTCTCATCAATTCCAATATGCACCAAGGACCACTCAAAAATTTCAAGCTTGCAAAACCATACTAAAAAAATCTTTTTGGGTTTTTTTTATTTTTTTTTCTTTTTCTAAACAAAGCAAGACAAAAAAAAAAAAAAACAAACATTCACACATTTTTTCTTTTTTTTTCATAAAAAAAAAACACAGAGACCTCAAAAAAAAACTAAAAAGAGTAAACACATTAACACAAGTCAAGTTTTCTCACCCAAATCTTTTTGGTCTTAACAAAATTAGGTCTAGCGGTCTTGGTAAATGTCGTGGTGTTGTGAACACCCTCATGAATCTTGGTATTCCGCCTGGACATGTAAGGTTGTCTACTAACCCAAAAAGTATTCGAATTTCTACCCTTTTGAGACACTCTCCCATGCAACTTATAACAATAAGGGCGAATATGACCATGCATACCACAATGATGACAAATAAAAACAGGGTGTACCTTCTTTTCTTTTACCTTACCAACTCTAGGGAGTTTGAGAAGTCTTTTCTCTTGTTGAATCTTTTGTCCTCCCTTTCCTTGAGTTCTTGTATCATGAGATGTGGAAGCACTCTGTTTTTGCTCTCTCTTATCTCCAAAGCCAATGCCACTCTTGTCTGAACAGATTTGTTGAGATCCAATGATATCCTCCAAAGTTTTTGATCCTTTGTTCCAAAGACCAATGGTGACCATGGCACACTTGAGCTCTTCCTCTTTCTTGATCATTAGTTCTTCCAAGGCAACTTGTGACATCTCGAGAGATTCAATCTTTTCTTCATACATGGCATGAGTTTCCTGTAGTTCATTCCTCTCTGTCTCACAAGTCAACAGTTTTGCACAAAGAACTTGTTGATCATCAGCTATCTTGATGGCATTGATCCTAACCTCGGAAATCTCCTCCTTAAGTTTGACATTCTCATATTCACATGCTTTGAGTTTCTTTGTGAGTTTGTCATTCAATTTGAATAAATTAAGAGACTCCTTATACAGCTCTTCATAGGCTTGCTCAAGCTCTTCATGATCACTCTCCGAAGATTCATCATCAGAGGTATTCTCAACTGACCTCTTCGAAGACTCTGTTTGTCCTTCAGCTTCGGAAGCCGCCGTGAAAGCAAGGAATTGTTTATGTCCCTCTTCACTTTGATCTTCATTGTTACTATCATCTTCATCAGATTCTGATTCATCATCCCAAGTGATAGCGAGGGCTTTCTTCTTCTTCAAACGAGTGGGGCATTCTGAAGCAAAGTGGCCAAATCCTTGGCATTCATAGCATTGGGCACTTTTAGAGTTGCCTTGTATCTTTCCTTTTTCCTTCTTGACTATAGAATTAATTTTGACTTTATCTTTGCCTTTGGATTTATGAGTATGAGTAGATTCCAAAAGATTAGGATTCTTTTTTAAAAAAGATTTTTTAAATTGTTTAACAAAAGCAGCCATAATCTTGGAATCTATCTCACAATCCTCATCAGAATCCTCAACCACTTTATGAGCACTACTAAAAGCAATATCTTTTTGTTTCTTTTTGAAATTCCTATGTGCCTCATAAGTTTAGAGATTTCCAACCAACTGATCCAGCTTAAGGGTGTCAACATCTTGAGCCTCCTCAATTGCTGTAACTTTTGGTTGGAACCGATCGGGCAAGGATCTCAAAATTTTTCCCACAACTTTGGATTCTGGTATTTTTTCACCTAAATTGAAGCTGGAATTTACAATGTCACTCAACTTCGCATAAAATTCATCAAAGGTCTCACTATCTTTCATAGAAAGGTTTTCGAAACTAGATGTGAGCCTTTGAAGTTTTGATCGTTTAACAGAATGAGTGCCCTCATGAATAGTTTGTAAGATATCCCAAGCCTCTTTTGCGACTTCACAATTGCAAATCCGACTAAACTCTTCAGGTGTGACAGCGCAAAAGAGAGAATTGATAGCTTTACTATTCCAGCTACTATTTTGGTAATCAGTTGTGTCCCACTTATCAATTGGTTTGGGGAAAGTTACTCCATCAACGGTAATCGTTGGTTCAGTCCACCCATTCATGACGGATTGCCAAACTTTTTCGTCAATAGATTTTAAAAAAGATCTCATCCGAGCTTTCCAAAAAGAATAATTGGATCCGTCAAGTAGGGGTGGTCGAACCATAGAATTTCCCTCACGAATTGTATCCATTATCACAAATCAAACAAGATCTCGTTCTAAACGATTTTTTTTTTTTTTTTTTTTAAATAAAGCGATCCAAAAGAATTTTAAAAAAAAATAGAACGACCCGCTCTGATACCAATTGAAAAATCTAGAAACCTCCTAGATGTTGATTTGTGATTATGTACCAATTTTAAGCAGAATATAACAATCTCAATCAAACAATCAAGATAAAGAGACACAACGATTTTACGTGGAAAAACCACAATTGGACACCTCCAATTGTGATAAAAAAAACCACGGGCAACTGCCACAAGACAATCCACTAAGAAGAATTAAAGGAATTACACAGGTATACTCTCAATTACCTAGCGAATCCACAACGCCTAATTGAACCAACCTCTATGTGCCTCTTCCAACCCCATCTTCACCACGGAATTGTCTTTCTGATGAGCCACTCCGGATTCCACCAAAACTTCAGGCTCGAATTCTTCAGAATCCACAACTGAAGAGCAACTCTCTCTTTTGTGTATAACAAACAAACCTTTGATGTACTCTCTTTAAACCATGAGTTGAATACTCAATAAAACATCAAAAAAAAAAAAAAAACAAAATATCCCTAGATATAAACCTTCAAGAACCAAAAAGAAGATCTGGAGGAATTCAATGAATAATCTAGTTTTGGGAGAAAACCAACTATTTATAGAGACCCAAAGTAATCCTGTTTTTGGAAGAAAACCAACTTCTTAAAGAACTCCAAAGTAATCCTGGTTTTGGAAGAAAACCAACTTCTTAAAGAACTCTTGTTACAACCTTGGTTTTGATCCATGGAATTTGACAACAAAAAGTCCTAACACCCCTAACACAAACACAAAGAGATAGAAGTTATTTTGTGTTTTTGGATAATGTTTCAATGCTGGAGTCACAATTACGCTTAGCTCGTGTATACAAATGGCTAATTTAATCGCTCGGCTTCTAAATGTGCTAAAACATTGTCTTAGAAACACAAATTTTTTTAGGCTTATGCATGGTTAGGAAGATTGGCTGCAATCTAAATGGTATCACCTACTCTACTTTATTGGTGGCCATCCATCCTACGGCGGCCTGAAAAGGAAATTCAAGTGGTGTATGGTACCGAGAAATTCTCACAAAAAAATAATATTTGGCTTATTTGAGAAGTAGAATAAGAAGTTATTATAATGTCTCAAAGCTCAAGTTACACGATCATGTGGAGCACTTCCAAAATGCAAAGGTGATATATGACTGTATCACTCGAGGTAATGATAGAGTTAGGGGTGACAAGTAGGGATATCATCACTCCTAAGATTTCAAAAACCTTTTTAAATATCTCCAAAGTATATAAGTCCACCCCTTCAATACCCCACATTTTTTTTAATTAAAATTTTAATTTTAATATTATCTTCTTTACCTTTCCTTCTATATGTCTATACACGATACAATATAATCTACATATCAACTTAATATAATATTTTTTGTAGCAATAAGAAATTAAAATTTTATAATATTTGGGTATTATTTAGGTGATTAGGTAATGTTTTGAAAATCAGACTGGTGAGCGAACTGGAAAAGGGATCGGGTGGACTGGTCACCGGTTCAATCGTCGGTGAAAATGATCGAACCGTGACATCATAATTAATAATATAATTATAAATAAATAAAAATACTTATAAGTACTGAACTAAAAATAAAAACAAAAATTGTTGTATAGTATTTCCTAATAATATTTAATAAATTCATAATTGATAAAAAAAAAAAAAAAGTCATTAGTTTTAAAGACGATGAAAAATTGTAAAATTCTCTCCAAATAATTTGATTAAATGCTAGATTTAATTTTGGAGGAAAATAAAATTTTCAACTCTCCCTCAAATCAAATATGATTGAAACAATTTCATTGAATCTCACATAAAATTTTTAGGTTTTCTTTGAACAATTTTTTTCTATAAATAGGAATAGACTTTCATAACCTGTTCAAACTTCCAATGAGACTTCTCCTCATGAGAGGAGACTCTTGAAGTCAAAAATTTGATATATTTTATAAATATATAAGAAAGAGAGAGAAAAGAAGAAAAAAGGAAAAAAATAAAAAATTTTCAACCAGCGGGTTGATCAAGAATTGAGACCGGTTCACCGGTTTTATTGGTTGAACCACTGATTTTTTCAATTTTTGTAAACAAGGCCGATTTTTGGCCTATGTTGGTTTTTTGTGGCTCATCTGGATGGTTATCGGTTCTATTGGTTGAACTGGTCGGTCCGGTCCAATTCTTTAACTATTAGTTCATGTAACAACGCCCGCGGGGGACCTCGCTACAGTTCGGACTCGATTTTGTTGCGGTTTTAAATCTGAACCCAAAGAGTCCAAATCCGGCAAATCGTTTTGAGAAAAACAGATTTTTGAAAGAAGTGCCAAACATGGACTGCTTTGCCAGATAACAGAGTCGCCACCTAAATATTTTAAAATGGGAAATTTAGGAAACCCTGACTCGGTGCCGGAAGGCCACATGTCCGTCATCACCAAAGTTGGCTCGGGAACTTGGGTACGATTAGGGAAGGTCACATCGTGAGCACCCCCTCTCGCCCGGTCAAAGACCGGCCTCTACTAACCATGATATCTGCTTTTGAAAACATTGTATGCTCTTATTCCGGTTATTAGCCTAGGTTACTATGTGATGCTCGCAGCAAACAAGTATAGACTGAGTCGCCTGAATTGGAACAAAAACATTTCATGTTTGTTTGTTTGAAAATGGTTTGATGGTGCTACCCGCAAGTAGGCTAAAATGCGGATTTGCCACCCTCGGGTGGGCTTAGAAAACAGTGATTTTGCCACTATCTAGTGGGCTTAAAACAAACAATCGATGAATTATTCCAGTTCAGATAACTCAACCTCCACCCACAAGCATTCAAGGCAGTTATATCACATAAACAATTAGCCTCATGGTAAGCATGCTATCATGGCAACACTCACACGCATGCAAGGATGCTAAAGCATAAAACTTACCGAGTACTCCAAGCCAAAACAGGAAAACGATTAGAAATCATGCATGAATCCTAATTATGCTGAAATGCCTAATGCAACACATGCAAAATGCAACTAATTCGCAGGCTCGGCTATACTAAACATGGCATATGAAATGCTACAGCTATCAAGTACTCAACTTGGAATTGAAATACAGATGCAGTTTGTATGATGCGCCGAGCCCGATGCGTGCAAAACAGATGAATGATGCAAACATGCTGTCATGCTGTATGCTAATTGAAATATGCCCTATATCTAACCATTGTAAGCGGGTAAATAAAAGGGAAGAAAGAAATGGGGGTTGGAAGACATACATCACACTCACACACCCTTATTACAATTATGCCCTCGCGCAGAGGGTCCGAATAAATATACAGTCCGAATAAAAGAATATTACAGTCCGAATATACAGTCTGAATATTACAGAATTCTAATTAATTAACAAATTAATTGATAAAAGCTGTAAAACTGGCGTGCAAGCCAGGGACTGCCTTGCTTCTGATAGATGCCGCCGGTTGGGCTGCCTGGCGCGGAAATCCACTGGGATGCCCCGATTAGCCTCTGTTTGCAGTATTTCTCGAAATGCGCGCCGGACTCCAAAAATTTGCTGATTCTGGATTTTGCTGCAACAGAGAGCAGGAAAAGGGCACAGCAGTGTATTTCACAAATATATGCATGCCTCGATCCTCGTGCCACCAATCACGCATACCGATGCATGATGGCCGAGGAATCGGATTGCACAACTCAATATCGGATGAATGCAGATGAATGCTACAACAAAACCTAGCTCCATCATGGATAATCCGGAGTGTCGGTGACTTGGGAATTGAGATATGCTCCGCCACTCGGAGTGCGAAACGCGCCTCGTTTCCCGTGCAATATGCATGATATGCGTGAAATGCAAGTAACATACAATCCTAGCATGTACGATGCTATGAAAATGAGATACCTCGAAATGCGTGTCCACGGGCACGCAAACCGAGGCGATGCGGAATGACATGCGAAATGTAATGATGGACTTATACCAACATGAAGGGGGCCTCAGCCACACTCACATAGGATGCCGGAATGATAAGAATGAGGTGTCTCGAAATGCGTGCCCACTGGCACGCAAACCGAGGCAATGATGAAATATAAATCGGATAAAACAGAGTGCCTCGAAATGCGTGCACGCGGGCACGCAAACCGAGGCAGAGGCATACGCAATGCAAACCGGATAAAACAGAATGCCTCGAAATGCGTGCACACGGGCACGCAAACCGAGGCGGAGGCATACGCAATGCCAATCGGATAAAACAGAATGCCTCGAAATGCGTGCACACGGGCACGCAAACCGAGGCGGAGGCATACGCAATGCAAACCGGATAAAACAGAATGTCTCGAAATGCGTGCACACGGGCACGCAAACCGAGGCGGAGGCATACGCAATGCCAATCGGATAAAACAGAATGTCTCGAAATGCGTGCACACGGGCACGCAAACCGAGGCGGAGGCATACGCAATGCCAATCGGATAAAACAGAATGTCTCGAAATGCGTGCACACGGGCGCGCAAACCGAGGCGGAGATGTAAAGGCATGAGAATGCAAATTGGGCTTACGCCAACATGAGAGGGCCTCAACCACACTCACATAGGATGCCGGAATGATAAGAATGAGGTGCCTCGAGGTGCGTGCCCATTGGCACGCAAACCGAGGCAACGCAAAAATGATACGAATGGCATGGGAAATGATATGCAAGCATGGTAATGGAATTTCAGCACCTAAATAAAGGGGAAAACAGCCCCGAAACAATTCGAAATGACACCCGAAGCATGCATTCATCCCGAAAGTGTGAAATTAAGCCCCGAAATGGCCTATAGCCATGCCATACATGCAAAATATGATCATGGCAGAAAGAACAGTAGCAAGGCAGTCCCAAATATGACATTTTTCAGTAACAAACATGGCCAAAATGCAAGCATAGGTAGATCAACAATAGCATACAAAGTTAGTGGCCAAAAGAGGAGTATTGAGACAAGTGATATATGCAAACCCCAAATGGACAAACTTTCTTCTACAACATTGAAGATGAGATAAAAATAAGCACAATTGCAGAAGATGACATCCTCAAAATCAGAATAAAACCATGCTAACAATTCCATGCAAAATAGGCTTCCAAATAGGCTATATCATGAGACATGCAATGCACACACCAAATGGCAAAACTTTCTTCATGAAATATGTAAAGGGGGTCAAAATAAGACCAAAACCAGTAGGGGTCGAAGTCCCAAAAACAAACACAAATAGGTCAAAAATTGCATGCAAAAATGGCACACTTGATGGAATTTGAAGGAGGTGGTATATACAATGGCCAAATGAAGTTGAGCCCTTCTACAATGTTGTAGAGGGGCTCAAAATGAGCACAAAACCAGTATGGGTCGGACCCCTGAAAACAAAAGGAAATAGGCCTAAACTAGCATGCAAGATAATGGCATAAAAGCTAGGTATTGAAACAAGTATATCATAGGAGCATCAAATGAAGTTGAGCCCTTCTACAAAGTTGTAGAGGGGCTCAAAACAAGCACAAAAGCAGTAGGGGTCGGAGCCCCAATTCTCAACCAATTGGAGTATAGAAATGAATCAAGAAAAAGCCCTAAAAGTTAGTTTTGAAGACTTACCCTTGAAGACTTGTCTTTCTTTGATTCTTGGCTTTGATTTGTAGCTTCTCAACCTCTGAAATTCACTTCCTAGCTGCTGGAATGGTAGTAAGGATGGTGAGGCTAGGTGTTGATGAAGAGAAGACCTAGGGACTTAGAAGTTTTTTGAGGTTTTGAGCTATGAAAATGGAGGAATTTGAAGATGATCTCTTGAGACAATTTTTTCCAACCTTGAAGAAGGAGAGGGAGGGCCCTTCAAATAGGCAAGAAATGGGGTGTAAAAGGGGAGGGAAAGCACCCAATCTTTCCCTCCCGAAATATCCCCCGGATCCCCTGGGATATGCTGGAAAGTATCCGGACAGCTGGGACAGGCTGGAAAGGGGGAATCAGGCCGGCCAGGTAGTTTTCTGCAAGGTGGCCGGCCAGCCACCCCTCCTGGCCGGCCAGCCACCTCCCATGGCCGGCCAGCCACCCTCAAAAAATGAACAGTAGATTTTCTGGCCGACCAGTACAGAAAGGTGTCCTCCCAAGTGTGTAGAACAAGATTCCATGGTCGAAATCTGGCAACTCTGAAGCAGGAGTCACAACATAAAGCTTGAAGAAGAGGCCCAAAAATGAACTTCACAATTGCTGGCCGACCACCATACCAAAGTGTCCTCCCATGTGTGTAGAACAAGGTTCCAGGGTTGGAATTTGGCAACATTGAACCAGGAGTCACAACATAGAGCTTGAAGGAGAGGCCCAAAAATGAAACCCACAGTTTCTGGCCGACCACCATACCAAAGTGTCCTCCCATGTCCCCTGATCACAGATATGCAGCTTTGGTTGGAAGAAAATACCCCCAAGGTATTCAACATTGGCCCGGAAGTGAGAAAAACGGGCTCCGGGGGAGCGAAACTGGCTATCTGGGATAATTGCTGGCCTCCCACCCCCCAGTGATCTTCCTGGTGTTGAAACAGAGGTACCTGCCAAATTTGAACAAAAACTAATGAGAAATGAACGCTCGGGGCCAAAACCGAGCCATTCGGGATCCCGAAAATGGGCTGCGGGTGCCGGAAGTGGTGTTCGCCAGCGAAGTGGGTATCTGCGACCCCAGTGTCCCTCGGAATGATAAAACAGAGGTTCCTGTCAAAAATCAGAGAAAACCGATGCAAAATGAATGCTCGGGGCCCAAACCGCGCGATTCGGGGTTCCGAAAACCGGCTACAGGCACCGAAAGTGGCATACGGCCACAAAGTGGGTGTCAGAGGCCCCAGTGTTCCTCGGAACTATAAAACAGAGGTGCAAGCCCAAAACCGGAGAGCTCGGAGATGGTTGGGCGGTCCCGAGCCGAGGCACACGGCCTGACGATCCCGAAAACCAGGAACCGGCCTCCGAAAAGGGCAAAACGGCCTACGGCCACAAAAAGTAGCTCACGGCCACTGAGAGATAGTCTACAGGACCACTCCCTCCCCTCAGGAAAGAAAACAGAGAGAACCGAGTCTGGTTCGCAAACCGAGACAAGGTAGAGAAGAAAATTCGGAAGTCCAGAGGCAGGGCGCACGGCCGCGACTCTGAGACTTCTGAACGAGCACAATATGCAACATCACCGAGCGCTCAATCGGTGACGTCTGAGTCTTAAGGTCGGTCAAAAATGGGGTGTCTACAGTTGCCCCTCTTTGACAGAACTCGGAAGTCACGAAGTGACGTGAGTGAATGTCAAAGCCCAGAGACGACCCATTTTTGACAAGGCCGAAGACTTAGACAATCATACAAGATGAACAGAAATGTGTGCCCGCAGGCAGGGGGGGGGCAAGAATGCAAAGCGATAGCCACGGAGCCAAGTGATCATGCAAGTGCAACAAGCTGTGATGAAGCAAGTATTGACAAATAGATGCAACAGTTTTAAGCAAGAATGCAAAGCAACACTTATATTTCATGCAGTTAGGAATGCGGAGAATTACTCAATTCTCGTCGCGTCTCACACGGAGAAGATACGATACCTGCGCGATTCGTCTGGTCGCACCAGCCTCAAATGAACCGTACATACAATATCGTGCCTGCAAAAGAGAGAAATTCAACAAGAACAATATGCTAACAACATATATTCAATGCGATTCCTATGATTTGAAGGTTTGACACACACAGTGTCGGTGAAAGGATGCACCACAACGCGAGAAAAGATAACGCATGACAATGCATGTTCAAGCATAGAAGTATGGTACATCAAGAAGTCACGCATGACAAGGCAAAACATTCATGAGAATGTAAATTATGAGTCAAATAATGAAGAACGAGCACAAATCAGGATGCCCATTTGTTGCACAACAACGGGCTGGAAAACGCGCATTTCGGCGACGGTAACTCAATCGTAGCTTCTGATTCACTTCCCGGAGAGGTCACAACATGATTAAAAAGGATACACTCCGATTTTGATGAATAACGATGAGACACATGTCAATAATTGCGATTAAAGTTTCAGCGGAGCAGATTTGCGCCAGAAAGTGCACTTTTCTTGAACTTTTTCGGGTCCCGGGAGCTCCGATTTTCCTCAAAATTTGCAGAGAGGTAGGGGGGAGGGAGTGGGGGACATGGTCGGCCAGGTCTCCACCCTAGGAGAGGCCATCGGCCAGGGCAAAAAGTAGAGGGGCCGGCCAGCCAGGTTAGGTGGCCGGCCGGCCACCTGCCCAAAGTAGGGGCATTTTGGTCATTTTCAGCATTTCTATAAATACACACCTCCAATGCCATCCGAAATCACTCCCCCAAGTGTGGAATTCTCTCCTCTTGCTCTCTAAGCTATTTTCTCTTTCAGATCTGCATTTTATACGCACCCCTCGGCCTCCCACGCAAGTTGTTTTCGCGAAATCTTTCAGATTTAAGCACTTTGAACCGATTAAAATCTGATTTCGGGACTTCTCTTCTCATTTTCACCACTTGAGGTAATTTTGTTTCAATATTTGGAAAATTTTTCCGGGAGTTGACTTTTGTTGACTTTTCGTTTCCCGAGAGTTGACTTTTTGTTGACTTTTTCCAATTTTGGCTCATTTTGCTCGTTTTTTGCTCCTCTTTGCAGATTTCTTGCAATGGCGGGTCATTTTCCATTCGGTGGAGGTTTTCCCGGTGCCGGAGATGATTTTGACTTTATGGTATTCCCTCCGAGGGTTCGCCCTTTCTTTCCCGATCGATATGCTCCAGCGGCGCACAGGCTTCCGCGAGCCACTTTCCGGCATTTCACCGATTTTAACGATCGAGCACCCGGGGATCTTCTCTTACGAGAGCCGGAGCAGCACCTCTCTTATGATGCAGAGGTATTTTATTATCCGCATCTTTCGTGCATTCTGTACTTTTGCCATGCTTAGACACACAGTTTAGCTTACGACACAGTACTTGTATTTTGAGCATGTGACTTAGCCACTTGAATTTCATGAACACTTGGCACATTGAATAATTGTGAACGCACAGTGCACATTAGTTAGAAATTGAACACACAGCTCCAACATTGATTCACTAAAGACACAGCCTGAAGTTGAAAATGAGCACACAGCACATACTGACCAAGAGTAGGACACGCAATCTCCAAAACTCAGATTTTCTGAACACACAGCCCAGCTTGGAAGCGAACACACAGCCCACTGATTAAAAGTAGAACACACAGCTCTAAACTTGAAGCACCGAACACACAGCCCAGATTTGAAGCGAACACACAGCCCACTGACGTTGAGTAGAACACACAGTCCCAATTTGAAGCGAACACACAGTCCACTGATGTTGAGTAGAACACACAGTCCCGATTTGAAGCGAACACACAGCCCACTGATGTTGAGTAGAACACACAGTCCCAATTTGAAGCGAACACACAGCCCACTGATGTTGAGTAGAACACACAGTCCCAATTTGAAACGAACACACAGCCCACTGATGTTGAGTAGAACACACAGTCCCAATTTGAAGCGAACACACAGCCCACTGATGTTTGAGTAGAACACACAGTCCCAATTTGAAGCGAACACACAGCCCACTGATGTTGAGTAGAACACACAGTCCCAAACTCAGATGTACTGAGACTTTGAACACGCAGCCCAAATACCAACTTTACTGAACACGCAGCCCGTTTTCACTTCATTTGCACACAGCTCATTTTCACTTCATTTGCTGATTCATGCATTGATTCTAAATGCAGGTTCGTTCTCGGACGGTGCGAGGATATGGCTCCGGCGCCGCAAGGGAGTGGTATTTTGAGCTTCCGGAAGCTGTCCGGGGATTGGTTGATCTTGCAGGATTTGGGCCATTCTGCAGAGGGTTATCTCGTTGCCTCATCAGTAGGACCCTATTTGCAGCTTTAGCAGAGAGGTGGTGGGGACACTACCAATTCCTTTCATTTTTCTGCGACGGGAGATATGACTATGACCCCGCTGGATTTCGCTATGCTCACCGGCCTAGACTTAGGCGGTAGGCCCATTCCCTATGACGAGGATATGGGTCAGTGGGAGGCTGCCTGGATGCATTTGTTGGGGACACACCCGCCTGTAGACAGAGGTTCGGGGAGAGTCCGATACTCTTGGTTTGCTTCCCATTTCCGGCGGCCACAGATGGAGCCTGAGACTCCTGAGGAGGCGGAGCAGTATGCCCGTGGTTTCCTTATGTATCTCTTCGGCACCACCTTGTTTGCTGACAGAGGGAACATGGTAGGATTATATCTACTGAGCGCTCTGGTAGACCTATCACAGGTCAGCCAGTATGACTGGGGCGGCGCTGGCCTGGCTACCCTGTACTGTTACATGAGCGCAGTCTCTCGCACACGAGGGGATTTACTTGGCGGTTACTGGAGAGCCTGGGAGGTACATTCTGTCCTCTTTAATTTACATTTTTGCTCCTCATTACTTGTTCACTGCACACACGGCGCACTTTGCATTCTGTAGTCACATTCCACATTGCTTTTCTCAGCTATGGGTATATGTGTATTTTCCCACATTGGCACCGGAGATGGAGGTGGCAGGGCCTCCGACGACTCCGTATTCATTGATGTTTGAGGGTGAGCATCTACCGAGGCCTCGAGAGACCCTCTTCTCTCTGCGGCAGTACTTTGACACCGTTCGGGCGACAGAGGTATTTCAGAACTCTCAGCTCCTTTCATTTTCATCTTCGATCTGTTATATATTCCGATTTCTGATTGATTTATGCATTGGTTGTCCGCAGATCACTTGGCAGCCGTGGGCAGTCTTTGGCGATGATCTCGACAATCAGTTCCCCGGAGGGTCGACTAGTTCCCAGTACAGGTTCCTTCTCGAGGGACCAGTCGGCAGGGCTTGGTTCTTGGGGGAACGTTTTCAGCGTCAAATATGGGGGGGCAATTCTCAGGACCCTCCTGCTGTGCCTCCAAACACCATGCGGACTGCTGGTAGATTATCCCCTGAGGAGGTCGGTAGTGCTATGCAGGGCAGTGATGCTTTATTACATCTTCTTGAGGGGAACTACGCCACCTATCGCCGCATATACCTTATGCCTTCCCTGTCGGGAGTACGGGCTCCACCACGGAGGTCCACTGGCGCACCATCATCGAGTCGCGCCCGTGCTACAGATATCCCTTCTTCTAGCAGGGCCGGTACATCTAGAGGTGGGGGCAGTTGGATTCCTCCGATCCCTCCGACTCTTGATCACCCTGGATGGCCAGAGATGCCGACTGAGTTGACGAGTTGGCAGTATGGGGCTACCTCCCCGATTCCGATCCCTATGGAGCCTCCGGCACCCGGTCACAGATACGTCAGTGATCCTGACTCACCACCGGTATGTTCTACCTTTTTCATTTGTCACACAGACATTTTGGCAGTTGCTTGTTTTATTGATAAGTTGAGTTTGTGTCTGCAGCCACCTCGAGAGTACGTAGACCAGATGCTCGGGGTGGTGGCCTCGCTTGAGGGGATGGTCCTGCGTAGAGAGGCACAGATGTCCATCATGGGCGTCCAGGTACCCTTCATCTCCCTTGCATTTATCATATTTCTGTTAACATGCTGGCTTTGAGCATTCTGCTGCACCGATTGACTGTGTAGAACACATCTAGCACACACCCCACTCACACACTGTACTTGCACCTGCTTTTATGTCTGAACTGATGGATTACACTTGTCATTTTCAGATGCCTCCCGTGTACGCTTCGACACGAGGTGGGCCTCCCGGGCCTTTTCAGAGAGGTCGAGGCGCTAGACCCGCTCGAGGTACAGGGACTCAAGGAGCTGGGCCATCCAGGCCTTACCGAAGAGCTCGAGGAGCAGGGTCGTCTCGCAGACGCAGGGCACCCATTGTCGAGGATGACGAGGAGGAGGTCGCAGATCATGTGTCAGAGGCATCTCCTGGAGAAGGAGGTTCCGGTCTTGGTTCCGGAAGCGGAGATGAGCCCGAGGGAGATCCGGAGGATGACAGCTCCGATCCAGATGGTGATGATGATGCAGAGATTATCCCACAGAAGAGGATAAGAGGGCCTCCACATTCTCGTTCTCGAGGATATTGATGTTATTTCCTGCTTTATTCTACTTTTTAGCTAGTAGTTTGTAGCACTTTGCACATTGTTAGACAGTTTTATTTTCAGTAAAACTTGTACCTTTGCTTTGTTGTAAAACATGATGAATGAAACAGCTTTTTGAAAGGATGTTTGTATTTGAAATTCTTAGCATCGCATCGCATCATTTTGCACAAAAATGGAATTGAATGGAAATGTGCCTCATGTATTTATCGGGTCAGGTAGTGAACCGACGCAACAAATTAAAACAAATTGACTCACTAAGAGATAACAGAATCTTAGCAAGTTTACAACTCGATAAGCAAAATGCAATAATGTTAACGACTCAAAAGACAAGACTTAACAAAATTGTGTAACCAAAAAGTAACAATCCAAAACACAAAATGCGACAGCCCGACAAAACTTACAACTCGATAAACAAAACTACAACTCGATAAGCAAAACACAACAAAACGTTCTTCAGATGGACAATTTGGATGACGGAACGTATCCGAAATTGAGAGAAATGGAAGCCTCTGACATTCCCGATGCATGCAAATGCTTCAAACTTTCTTCCGGCGGGCAAAATAGGACGCAATGCGAGACCGAAAGCATTTCGCATTTGAAAACAAAGAGTGGCCGGCCTACTAGGTTAGGTGGCCGGCCGGCCACTTCCCCCACAACCTCCAGAATTTTGACAAGTGTCCTTTGAATAGTGTTTTGCCCCTCTATAAAAGCTCCTCTCTTGGAACTTGTTCATTTCATCACCTTTCCTCTCAAAATGGAAGCCTTTCTCACCGAAAATCTCACATCTTGGATTTCTTCTTTAGATGGCTCGGAGAAGTTGAACTTCCGGGGTTTCGGCTTGAATGCACTATTCACGCTAAGCCGGACTCCACTGCATCTTCCTTTTCTCTCTGCTGCGGCAAGGTTTTGGAACCCGGTGACGCACGTCTTCAGCTTCGGCGGGCAAGAGGTATGTCCTACTTTTGAAGATTTTCAAGCCTTGATGGAGTCCGAGCGAGGCGAGGAAATTCTGCCCCAGCTCAATTTTAGCTATACCCAAACCTTAGGGCGGATGTGCGGTCTTAATGCGCATGATGCTAGATCTCTGATTGGTGATGGCATGTTGGATATCCCGAGCCTGGTTTACCGATTTTCTGATGCCGGTGATCGCAGCAACCACTATTGGCAAGGCTTCCGACAGCACGCCCTCTGCTTGTGCCTACTATCTCATTTTCTGTTTGTCTTGGGCTCCGGAGGGGCTAGCATCCGTTTGATTGAAGTCGCTCAGGGCTTGAGGGATGGGAAAAGCTGCATTGCCATGACTCTGGCCGAGACACTGATGGGCTTGGATACTTTCCACTGCCGGGAGACAACCAGGTTTGCAGGGAGTCCACTACTGCTACAGGTAATGTTTCCCACCCAAGCTCACATGTATATTTGCTCACATCACTCGGCCCTCGGGCTCGATTTTTCTCACAAAACCCTCATCTTACTTTTCTCTCATCACACATCTCTCTATTCTTTATTCTCTCATTTTTCATCCCTCCCCAGATATGGTTGATGGATAAATTGCAAGTTGTGGACTCTTGTCCTGCTTATTCAGCCCGTGGCTACTTCTTTCGGCAACGCCTAGTGAATGCCCTTGATGAGAGCTGGTGGTTTGAATGGATGTGCAACTTGTCGGCGGATCGCATTGCGTGGCGCTGCCCTTGGCTCAATCTCCCGGCAATGAGCTACAGCATGTCACGGCAGGTCGGGATTCGACTGATCGGTTTGACTCACTGTGTGTTCTATTTCCCATTCCGTATTCTGCGTCAGTTTGGCCATGATCAAACTTGCCCACCAGAGGGGATTGAGTATCCGGCTATATTTCCAGTTCGAGGCGCACAGCTGGCTCGACAGGCCGCAGCATGGAGAGTTAGAGAGCTTCTGGCCCCTGCCCCTACTTTTAGTTGCACTTTATCTGACGAGTGCTGGGATTGGCTCAACGAAGAAGCACAGGTTGGGCCTAGGTTGGCATCGGAGGCTTCAACCAGCTCTGGGAGGAGGGGCAGGGACACCTGACTTGACTATGCCCCAGATTTATTGCTTTATTAGTACTTTCAAGTTTTCGTTATGCATGTAATAAAAAGCAACTTCAATTGTATGCAAGAGCAAGAGAACTCTGTTTTGAAATCAATGAAATTGAAGGTTGTGGTACTGAAAATTTTCCGCTTTTGGTCCAAAAATGGTCTTAGTTGCGAAAAGATTAATTTGAACAAAGTCAACTTTTATTAAAACTTTTCAAAACTATTTTCGATAAGGATCAGAACTGGACACGCCTGAGATCTGTCACTGAGATGCACAACCCCGGATCTTAGCAACTGGAAAGTTGCCCCTAGTTTGAAATGATACCACAGCACCCCATTGCAACGGAAAGTTGCCCCTAGTTTGAATAGCACTGTACCGGAGATCACGATAAATGCTGATGGATAGAGATGACTGAGATGATCAAAATGGACAAAGTTGATCGGGGAAAAGATTATGGCTGAACTTCAGGATGAAGCTGCCTACGTATCCCGAAGATGGGAATCAAGCCTTACGTAGTTCAGGTTTAGGTTCGCTCGGGTATTTTTACTCTCCTTTTGCGCTCTAACTTTTGCCAAGGCCGCCCTTTGCGGGTTTTCAACCTTGCGAGCTCAGTTTTTATATTTTCAAATTTTTTGTGCTCTGAGTTTTGCCTAGGTCGCCCTTTCGGGTTTTCGGCCTAGCGAGCCTCTCAAGGGTAGTATTTCTTCAACTTGTCCATGTTGATCGGTTGAGAAAACTCCAAGCCATCTAAATCCATCAGAACCACAGCTCCACCTGACCAGATTGACTTGATGATGTAGGGACCAGTCCAATTGGGTCTGAACTTGCCCCTTGGGTCGTGGATGGGAGCTCGGTTGTCTTTGAGTACTAAATCTCCTTCCTTTAAGTTCCTGGACTTCACCTTCTTGTTAAAAGCCCGGGCGATTCTGCGTTGATAGCCTTGAATGTGGTACAGTGCCTTCAACCTTCTTTCATCAAAGAGCATGAGTTCCTCAAATCTGTTCTGCTGCCAATCTGCCTCGGCTATCTGGCATTCAGCCAACACTCTCAATGACGGAACCTCAATCTCAATAGGCAGAACGGCCTCCATCCCATAAACCAATGAATACGGAGTCGCCCCAGTAGAAGTTCTGATTGAAGTTCGGTAGCCCCACAGAGCAAACGGCAGCTTATCTGGCCAGTCCCGGTAGGTTTCCACCATCTTCTGTAGTATGCGCTTGATATTCTTGTTGGCGGCTTCAACCGCTCCATTAGTCTGCGGCCGGTATGTAGACGACTTATGAAAAGCCACATTGTATTTTTCCAACAAGTCTATCACTTCCTTTTTGAAGTGGGAACCATTGTCTGAAACGATTTCATTTGGGACCCCGTAGCGACAAATGATGTTGTTTCTGATGAATTTCGCAACGTGTGAAGCCTTCAACACTGCATAAGACTGGGCCTCAACCCACTTCGTGAAATAATCTATCGCTACCAAGATGAACTCATGCCCATTCGACCCTTTTGGCGTGACAGCCCCGATCACATCAATTCCCCAGACAGAAAACGGCCATGGCGAAGTCATGTTGTACAACTTTGACGGCGGAATGTTCATGCGATTTGCATGAATTTGACACTTGTGACATCGCCGGACGAAACCAATACAATCCTCCTCCATGGTGGACCAGTAATAACCCTGTCTGAGAATCTTCCTTGCTAACATTACCCCATTCATGTGTGCACCACATTCTCCCCCGTGGATGGCTTCCATCAGACGTTTTGACTCTTCTGCATCAACACACAGTTTATGCATTCCCAGATGACCCCTTCTATACAGCTTACCCCCACAGATGATGAACTGAACGGCCAATCTTCTTATTGCCCTTTTGTCTTTGGCATTTACCCCTGACGGGTACGCTTCTTTCTCTAAGAAATTCCAGATATCGTGATACCAAGGGTGTTCATCCTGAACTTCATCTATGGCTGCAATCGACTCATAGGCAGGCGCAAATTTCTGATCGATAATGACTGGACGCATTCGGACTCCACACGGGATGTCTATCATTGATGATAGAGTTGCTAAAGCATCTGCGAACTTGTTGTTCTCTCTCAGTAGATGAGTAAAACTTAACTTTTCAAACCGAGGAATCAGCAAGTCCAAGGTCTGGTGATACATCATCATATTTTCCTCTTTTACTTTCCAGTCTCCTTTAGCTTGAGACACAACAAGGTTCGAATCCCCAATGACATCCAGCCGTTTTGCCCCTAGTTCTAGGGCTGCTTCCAAACCAGCAATGCACGCCTCATATTCTGCTTCGTTGTTCGAGACTTTGAATCGGAGTTTGAAGGCTAGAGGGATACGGGAATTGTCGGGTGCTATCAGCAACACTCCTATCCCATACCCATGTTGATTTGACGCTCCGTCAAAGTACATTGTCCAAATTTCATCGTCGATATACAGAATTGCTTCATCTGGGAATAGGTATTCAACTGCTTCATCCCCCTCAACCGGATGGTCGGCAAGGAACTCTGCTACTGCTCTTCCTTTCACTGACTTGCGCGTGACATATGTGAGATCAAATTCGGAGAGCAACAGCAACCAACGAGCTAGCCTACCCGTAAGCGCTGGTTTCTCGAAAAGATATTTAATGGGATCGAGTCGTGAAACCAACATTACGGAATGAGCTAACAGGTAGTGCCGCAGCTTCCTGGTAGCCCATACCAGAGCTAAGCAAGCCTTTTCTAGTGGCGTATACCGGGTCTCATACTCCAGCATTTTCTTGCTCAAATAATAAATGGCTCTTTCCACCTTATCTTCTGATTCTTGTGCAAGCATGCAGCCCATTGTAGTTTCAGTCACTGACAGATACAAAATCAACGGCTTCCCCGGTTCTGGTGGTGATAAAACGGGTGGGTTCTGTAGATATTCTTTAATCTGTTCAAATGCAGCTTGACATCGGCCGTCCCATTGGAACTTCTTTCCTTTCTTCAGAAGGCCAAAAAGTGATTCACAAGTCAAGGTTAGTTTTGAGATAAACCGTCTTATGAATTGCACTTTACCCAGAAAGCCGCGCACCTCCTTTTCAGTCCTCGGTGGTGGCATTTCTAAGATGGCCTTGATTTTGGAAGGGTCGACCTCGATGCCCCTTTGTGTAATCAGAAACCCCAGCATTTTTCCCGCTGTAACACCGAACGTACATTTCTGAGGGTTTAGCCGCAACCGGAATTCCCTGATCCTTTGGAAAAACTTATGCAAGGCGGTGTAGTGGCCCTCTCTGTCTTTGGACTTGACAATCATGTCGTCCACGTACACCTCAACCTCTTTGTGGATCATATCATGTAGTATCGTGGTCGCGGCCCGTTGATAAGTAGCTCCAGCGTTCTTCAATCCAAAAGGCATTACCCGGTAGCAATATGTCCCCCCACGGGGTAGTGAATGCGGTCTTTTCCCGGTCTTCGGGTGCCATCACTATCTGATTATACCCTGAGAAGCCATCCATGAATGAGAGCAAAGCGTGCCCTGCTGTGAAGTCCACTAACTCATCGATGTGCGGTAGGGGAAAGTCGTCCTTCGGACTAACTCTGTTCAGATCTCTGAAGTCTACACACACCCGGATCCTGCCATCTTTCTTCGGCACCGGCACAATGTTGGCCAACCAAGTCGGGTATTCGGATACCAGCAGGAAGCCTGCATCAATTTGCTTGGTGACCTCTTCTTTGATCTTGAGAGCCCAATCCGGGCGGATCCTTCTAAGCTTCTGTTTGACAGGTCGGGCCTCGGGGTCAAGGGGGATCCGATGCTGTACAATCTCAGGATCGATTCCAGGCATGTCTTCGTAGGACCACGCGAAAACATCTTTGAAATCTTTTAATAAAGCGACTAAGCGCTCGCGTTCCTCTGAAGACAACGTGGACCCGATCTGGACCAGCCGCGGGTCCTCCTCAGTACCAATATTCACAGAAATGATTTCGTCCACTAATGGCTTAACAAATCTCTCTTGCTCCTGCTCAATTAGACGTTGTAAAACCGGAGGAACTTCGTCCTCCTCGTTTTCATCAAAGTTTTGAAAGTCTGAATTAATACAATAAATCAGGGGCACAAAAAAATACTCAGAAACCACAGTTGCCTGATTCTCATTAAGTTCATCCAAATCGTCCTCGGTTACAATAGACTCAAATGAGAAAGAAAAAGACGACCTGGACAGGACTTTGGCATCCGGGTTGACACCCCCAGGAGTACCAGACTCAGACTCAGTCGAGCTGGAATCTGATTCCGACTCAGAAGACTCGGTGGAATCAGACTCCGGCTCACTACCTGACCCGGAACTGCTGGATAGAAATCCCTCCTCGTATTGCCAGATGAGGGAGGGTGCGATTGATGCGTCCAAGATGGCTGCTGGTCGGCTCGCAGCCGTTTCATTCCCAATCATGGAAACCACAAAGTTATCCCCCAAGCACTCTTGGTCGATCAGAGGATCAGAGAGGAGACATGACAGTGCTACCCCCATTTCAAATTCACTGCCCTCTGGATCCACTGCTTTATTCTGCTCAATCTCAGTTGTTGGGTCTGTCTGCTCTGTGGCAACGTCATCCCCGGATAGTTGCAGGTCGAAAAAGATTTCGAAGCCTGGCACGCGCTTCCTCTCCGCGTTCAGCCACGGCTCTGGGAAGCCGCAAAATGGAAAATCCTCCCCCTCCCGGACGAAGCGTCCGTTCAGGGTACCCTGAATGGGCCTATGCATTAGATCAAAAGGCTTCCCAGCCTGCTTCGCCCTGGCCCTGCCGGCCATTTCCTTTCCTTTCCTCGCCCAGTCTTCTTTGGTAGGCAGATAACCTAATCCAAAGGTATGTGGATTATGTGGCACTTCGGCCAACGTTGCGACTCCTTTCCTGCCGCTTCTTCCCAATCCCATCCCCGGGATATGCTGTAGCTTGTTCATGAGGTAGACGGCTTGAGCGCTGACATACACACCCTCATTCACAGCCATAATGTTTTGTACTGCCCGGGCCTCAGCCAAAGTAAATCCCGATATAAACATATCCTCCATGCCGTGTTCAATCTCCAGGACTGGCGTAGATACCTCCGGAGGGGGATGGATTGATGAATTCCCAAAAACAATGGCTACTCCCTTTCCATAGGGGTATTTCACCATTTGATGTAGAGTAGATGAGACGGCCTTCACCTGATGCAACCAGGGTCGTCCCAAAAGCATGTTAAAAGATGCAGGGACCTCCAAGACGTGAAAATCTACCTCTTGTTGTCCAGGCCCAATCTTGGTTTGGATTTTTACTGTCCCCAGGACATCCCTACTCGTATTGTCATAAGCTTTGATCACTTGAGAAGTTGGGGTGAAGTCCGCAGGCTTTAACCCAATCGCATAGGCCGTCCTGGCCGGGCAGACATTGATAGCGGATCCGGTATCAACCAGTACCACCGGAATCCATTTGTCCCTGCATTCTACAGAGATGTAGAGGGGTTTGTTGTGATCCACGCCCTCAGGCGGCAGTTCCTTATCCGTAAAGGTCAATGCCGGGGAACCTCCTCCCGGGAAGACCAAACCAACTAGTTGTTCCGGCGTAGTTTCGATGGAGAGTTTCGCTCTGTCCATGGCAGATAAGACAGCCTGCCGGTGTACCCTGGAAGCCATAAGCAGTCCCCAGATGGAGATGTCTGCTTGTATTTTCTTTAGCTGCTTCAGTACAGCCTCTTCTTCAACTTGCTTCTCCTTCTGCTTCTCCGCTTCTTTATCTTTCCCTGATACCTCGGGTTGATCAAGGTGTGGGGGCTTGAAATACCGCCCACTTCTAGTCATATGGTCTACCTCCTCGAGGTACCAGGTGCCGTCTGGTTGGTCGCCTGCCCAATCTTCGTCTGTGTGGGCAAGATACAAGTCGTCATCTTCCCACCACATTCCACTAGCATCTAGTAGGCACCTGTCTGGTTCCGACTTGCTTGTGCTCTCAGCATTTTCCTCCCTCATGCTCACAGCATGTTCAATTTTTGTGCCCACAGCACTCCCAATTTCCTCATGGTTCTTCGCTTTTCGAGCTCTCTCAGAAACCCATCTCTTTTCTTGTTCCTCCGGTGTCAGTTGTTCAGTTTTCAAAATGTCTTGGTCCCGAGCGGAATTCTTCGCACCGGCGCTCTCCGGCGATTCAATCTGATCCCCGGCCCTTCCGGCCACAAATGGTACAATATCTGGTTGATCATCCAACCACCCGACGACTTCCGCTGACTCCTCGTAATCAAACCAATTAATTGATGCATCACTCGCTTCCTGATCGTTGAAAAATTGAAGGTTGGCGAAGCCCTCTTCCGCCACAGTCAAATCATCCCCTGCTGATTCAAGTTCATCTCCCCGGATCATACACAACTCAACCTTCTCTGGCAACCCCGTACTCAGCTTAGGTTGGCTCATTGACAAGATATATCCACTCGGATCATAAGCTCTGCCAGCCAAATTCTCAGATTGCTCCACCCCAGACTCAACAGCTCTGCTTTCCTCGGAAGCCTGCCCCGTTCCATTCTCGGTGGTCACCACCTTTGGCTCAGGTTGGGTCGTGGAGGTGTCCACCATGCACAAATCCGTGCTATCAGGGAGGATCACCTCCGGCTTGGGTAGGTGGGAGGGAGTAATGTAGATACTAGGGTCGTAAGACACGTCCCCAGTTTGGATGAGATTGATTCTTTTGGGTGGATCTTGGTTATGTGCTGGGAGTGGGTTGGTTGTAACGTTGGGTCTCTCGGGAGGTAGAATGATGTTTTTGTCAATGAGGTCTTGAATTTCATGACGCAGCCTGTAACATTGGTCGGTATCATGACCATGCTGCTGGTGGTATTTGCAATATTTGGCTGGGTTGTAGGAAGGGGGGAGTGGATTTGGAGGGGGCCTCGGTTCCAAGGGTTTCAGATGCCCCTTTCTGACTAGGACCCCGAGGACTTTGGACAAAGGCATATGTAGTGGAGAGAAGGTTCGTTGACCCCTGGGTTGGTATCTGGAAGCTTGGTTACTGCTCCCAGAGGCATCAGAAAAAGGTGTGGCCGCTGCGGACCTTGGTTGGGGAGGGGGATTGGTGGTGACCATTCCGACCTCTGAAGTCCTTGTATTGGCAGAGCCGCTCGGGCCTGCATTGGTATTCCGGTTGAATGTTCTTCGGGGCTGATCCCGGTCTTGGTCAAACAGACCTTGTTTCATCGCATCCTCTATTTGCATCCCCATATCATGTAGATCTGCGAAAGTGGGGAAAGGGACTACGATCATTTTCTTCATTAATGCCGGCTGGAGATTGCGCACAATCATCCGGATCTGATCTCTGTCTGTTGGCCTTAAGGTCATCATTGATGCCTTCGCCCTCCACCGGGTTACAAAGTCAGAAAAAGATTCTTTAGGCTCCTGCCTCGTTGTCTCGAGATCACGAGTGGTAATCTCGATCTGTGTGTTATATGAATATTGTGCAACGAAGGCCTCGGCCATCTCATCCCAGTTTGTCTTCACATCATCCTCCAGCTTTGCATACCAAGTGGATGCCACACCCGATAAAGTCCGACCGAACAAGGAAAGCTTTTGCGGTCGGGTTAGGCCCATTGGTCTTAAGATGTCTGAAAATAGCCGGAGGTGGACCATGGGGTCCCCGGACCCATCAAAGCGATCGATCTGGGGCATCTTAAATCTGTCCGGCAATGTCACGGCCACATCAGTATAGCCGTCTTCAATGTCTGGGATGGCCTTCACCCCCTGTGATTTCTTGAAGAGTTTTTCCAACTTGCTCAATTTCAGAGCTGTCTGGTCTACCTCGAACTCAAATGGAGCGTCCGGGTAGTTAGGTGTAATGTTTTTGGACAGTTGTGGTAGAAGCGGGGGCGGAGCCAGCCCCGTTGGAAGACCCGTGTCCTCTTGGGTGTTTTGTGGGTTTGGCGGAGCATTCTGTGGATTCGGGAGGGTAGCTTGGGTATTCTGCAGATTTGGAGGGGCATTCTGGCCAGTAGATGTCGGCTCAGGTAATGGGGCCCCGGGTGGTGGAGGAATCTGATGTGCCCCTAGTGGAGGAGGGAGTTGGTGTGAAGCAGATGCTGCATTCTGCTGTTGTAATCTGGTGATCAACTCAGACTGCTGGGCCATAACAGCGGCCTGCTGTTTGGAAAATTCCGCCTGGCGGATAGCATCATCTTGCATTTGTTTCATGCTCTCATTCATCTGGCGCATCATCGCCTCCATTGCTGTATTCTGTTGTTCCATCTGAATAACCGGCAAGTGTATCTCTATAGCAGAAACAGGAATCTCGACCCGACTGTCTGACACTAGAGTAGGCTGCTGTACCAGTAATCTCTGCTCTGATGGACTGCGTTTCCTCGGCCTCCTTCTGATAACCGGGGGTAATGAATAGAACACCGGATGTCCGTCAACTAGATCCTCGGATCGTGTAAGTCGGCGACCTCGTGTCCAAAGTGCTTGGGGAATATCTGATGGTTCGGAAGCAATTGTGCCACAAACTGCCCTAACAAAAAGATAATAAAGCAAAAAGGAAATAAATGACCAGAAAAACGGGCAGCATAACAGCTTAAATAAAATACACACAACACACAGTCGGGCATATAACACGCAGTTTATAAGCTGGAAATACACTGTCCTCAACCACTGATCACTGTTCCTGTATTACTGTTTCCCAAAACTGAATCGGATATCCCTGCAGACAACTGATTCTCAGATAACTGACTGATGCCCGCAGGCCTGATGTCCAAACTGATAAACTGATGCCCGCAGGCCTGATGCTGAAACTCATAACCTGATACATGCATTCCCTGTAGAGACGCACTCTAGCAAGCACATAGCAGATAAGTGAGAACCAAAACACCCCTATATTGGGGTAGGGCTTCCCTGTCCTATTTCGTCAGGATCTAGGGGTTCACTACGCACGCAGCGGCTTCAAACAACCTATAAACGGGTAAGCAACCTGTCCTAGTTTGGAATAGTCACTATGGATCCGAATATGCACTAGGTCGAATGGTCAAAAAGGGTGCCCCGGTAAAACCGGGGTTTGTGTTCCCATGCTGTCAGAGCCCAGAGCCGATCAGCCTTACGGACATGACTTGACAAGACAAGCCTCCGGCAAATCGTTCGGGAATGGCATATGGCAAACACGGTGTCCTAGGCGCACCAATGCAAATGCAATGCAAAGAAACACACAAGTGTAGTCAAAACCAGATATCACGAGTTCGAG
Source organism: Camellia granthamiana (assembly GCA_036172215.1). NCBI lineage: Eukaryota > Viridiplantae > Streptophyta > Magnoliopsida > Ericales > Theaceae > Camellia > Camellia granthamiana. The sequence goes on along the minus strand of CM069906.1, from coordinate 139,036,493 downwards.
TCAAGTTCTCAAAGTCCCCAGCAGAGTCGCCAGAAACTGTAACAACGCCCGCGGGGGACCTCGCTACAGTTCGGACTCGATTTTGTTGCGGTTTTAAATCTGAACCCAAAGAGTCCAAATCCGGCAAATCGTTTTGAGAAAAACAGATTTTTGAAAGAAGTGCCAAACATGGACTGCTTTGCCAGATAACAGAGTCGCCACCTAAATATTTTAAAATGGGAAATTTAGGAAACCCTGACTCGGTGCCGGAAGGCCACATGTCCGTCATCACCAAAGTTGGCTCGGGAACTTGGGTACGATTAGGGAAGGTCACATCGTGAGCACCCCCTCTCGCCCGGTCAAAGACCGGCCTCTACTAACCATGATATCTGCTTTTGAAAACATTGTATGCTCTTATTCCGGTTATTAGCCTAGGTTACTATGTGATGCTCGCAACAAACAAGTATAGACTGAGTCGCCTGAATTGGAACAAAAACATTTCATGTTTGTTTGTTTGAAAATGGTTTGATGGTGCTACCCGCAAGTAGGCTAAAATGCGGATTTGCCACCCTCGGGTGGGCTTAGAAAACAGTGATTTTGCCACTATCTAGTGGGCTTAAAACAAACAATCGATGAATTATTCCAGTTCAGATAACTCAACCTCCACCCACAGGCATTCAAGGCAGTTATATCACATAAACAATTAGCCTCATGGTAAGCATGCTATCATGGCAACACTCACACGCATGCAAGGATGCTAAAGCATAAAACTTACCGAGTACTCCAAGCCAAAACAGGAAAACGATTAGAAATCATGCATGAATCCTAATTATGCTGAAATGCCTAATGCAACACATGCAAAATGCAACTAATTCGCAGGCTCGGCTATACTAAACATGGCATATGAAATGCTACAGCTATCAAGTACTCAACTTGGAATTGAAATACAGATGCAGTTTGTATGATGCGCCGAGCCCGATGCGTGCAAAACAGATGAATGATGCAAACATGCTGTCATGCTGTATGCTAATTGAAATATGCCCTATATCTAACCATTGTAAGCGGGTAAATAAAAGGGAAGAAAGAAATGGGGGTTGGAAGACATACATCACACTCACACACCCTTATTACAATTATGCCCTCGCGCAGAGGGTCCGAATAAATATACAGTCCGAATAAAAGAATATTACAGTCCGAATATACAGTCTGAATATTACAGAATTCTAATTAATTAACAAATTAATTGATAAAAGCTGTAAAACTGGCGTGCAAGCCAGGGACTGCCTTGCTTCTGATAGATGCCGCCGGTTGGGCTGCCTGGCGCGGAAATCCACTGGGATGCCCCGATTAGCCTCTGTTTGCAGTATTTCTCGAAATGCGCGCCGGACTCCAAAAATTTGCTGATTCTGGATTTTGCTGCAACAGAGAGCAGGAAAAGGGCACAGCAGTGTATTTCACAAATATATGCATGCCTCGATCCTCGTGCCACCAATCACGCATACCGATGCATGATGGCCGAGGAATCGGATTGCACAACTCAATATCGGATGAATGCAGATGAATGCTACAACAAAACCTAGCTCCATCATGGATAATCCGGAGTGTCGGTGACTTGGGAATTGAGATATGCTCCGCCACTCGGAGTGCGAAACGCGCCTCGTTTCCCGTGCAATATGCATGATATGCGTGAAATGCAAGTAACATACAATCCTAGCATGTACGATGCTATGAAAATGAGATACCTCGAAATGCGTGTCCACGGGCACGCAAACCGAGGCGATGCGGAATGACATGCGAAATGTAATGATGGACTTATACCAACATGAAGGGGGCCTCAGCCACACTCACATAGGATGCCGGAATGATAAGAATGAGGTGTCTCGAAATGCGTGCCCACTGGCACGCAAACCGAGGCAATGATGAAATATAAATCGGATAAAACAGAGTGCCTCGAAATGCGTGCACGCGGGCACGCAAACCGAGGCAGAGGCATACGCAATGCAAACCGGATAAAACAGAATGCCTCGAAATGCATGCACACGGGCACGTAAACCGAGGCGGAGGCATACGCAATGCCAATCGGATAAAACAGAATGCCTCGAAATGCGTGCACACGGGCACGCAAACCGAGGCGGAGGCATACGCAATGCCAATCGGATAAAACAGAATGTCTCGAAATGCGTGCACACGGGCACGCAAACCGAGGCGGAGGCATACGCAATGCAAACCGGATAAAACAGAATGTCTCGAAATGCGTGCACACGGGCACGCAAACCGAGGCGGAGGCATACGCAATGCCAATCGGATAAAACAAAATGTCTCGAAATGCGTGCACACGGGCACGCAAACCGAGGCGGAGGCATACGCAATGCCAATCGGATAAAACAGAATGTCTCGAAATGCGTGCACACGGGCGCGCAAACCGAGGCGGAGATGTAAAGGCATGAGAATGCAAATTGGGCTTACGCCAACATGAGAGGGCCTCAACCACACTCACATAGGATGCCGGAATGATAAGAATGAGGTGCCTCGAGGTGCGTGCCCATTGGCACGCAAACCGAGGCAACGCAAAAATGATACGAATGGCATGGGAAATGATATGCAAGCATGGTAATGGAATTTCAGCACCTAAATAAAGGGGAAAACAGCCCCGAAACAATTCGAAATGACACCCGAAGCATGCATTCATCCCGAAAGTGTGAAATTAAGCCCCGAAATGGCCTATAGCCATGCCATACATGCAAAATATGATCATGGCAGAAAGAACAGTAGCAAGGCAGTCCGAAATATGACATTTTTCAGTAACAAACATGGCCAAAATGCAAGCATAGGTAGATCAACAATAGCATACAAAGTTAGTGGCCAAAAGAGGAGTATTGAGACAAGTGATATATGCAAACCCCAAATGGACAAACTTTCTTCTACAACATTGAAGATGAGATAAAAATAAGCACAATTGCAGAAGATGACATCCTCAAAATCAGAATAAAACCATGCTAACAATTCCATGCAAAATAGGCTTCCAAATAGGCTATATCATGAGACATGCAATGCACACACCAAATGGCAAAACTTTCTTCATGAAATATGTAAAGGGGGTCAAAATAAGACCAAAACCAGTAGGGTTCGAAGTCCCAAAAACAAACACAAATAGGTCAAAAATTGCATGCAAAAATGGCACACTTGATGGAATTTGAAGGAGGTGGTATATACAATGGCCAAATGAAGTTGAGCCCTTCTAAAATGTTGTAGAGGGGCTCAAAATGAGCACAAAACCAGTAGGGGTCGGACCCCTGAAAACAAAAGGAAATAGGCCTAAACTAGCATGCAAGATAATGGCATAAAAGCTAGGTATTGAAACAAGTATATCATAGGAGCATCAAATGAAGTTGAGCCCTTCTACAAAGTTGTAGAGGGGCTCAAAACAAGCACAAAAGCAGTAGGGGTCGGAGCCCCAATTCTCAACCAATTGGAGTATAGAAATGAATCAAGAAAAAGCCCTAAAAGTTGGTTTTGAAGACTTACCCTTGAAGACTTGTCTTTCTTTGATTCTTGGCTTTGATTTGTAGCTTCTCAACCTCTGAAATTCACTTCCTAGCTACTAGAATGGTAGTAAGGATGGTGAGGCTAGGTGTTGATGAAGAGAAGACCTAGGGACTTAGAAGTTTTTTGAGGTTTTGAGCTATGAAAATGGAGGAATTTGAAGATGATCTCTTGAGACAATTTTTTCCAACCTTGAAGAAGGAGAGGGAGGGCCCTTCAAATAGGCAAGAAATGGGGTGTAAAAGGGGAGGGAAAGCACCCAATCTTTCCCTCCCGAAATATCCCCCGGATCCCCTGGGATATGCTGGAAAGTATCCGGACAGCTGGGACAGGCTGGAAAGGGGGAATCAGGCCGGCCAGGTAGTTTTCTGCAAGGTGGCCGGCCAGCCACCCCTCCTGGCCGGCCAGCCACCTCCCATGGCCGGCCAGCCACCCTCAAAAAATGAACAGTAGATTTTCTGGCCGACCAGTACAGAAAGGTGTCCTCCCAAGTGTGTAGAACAAGATTCCATGGTCGAAATCTGGCAACTCTGAAGCAGGAGTCACAACATAAAGCTTGAAGAAGAGGCCCAAAAATGAACTTCACAATTGCTGGCCGACCACCATACCAAAGTGTCCTCCCATGTGTGTAGAACAAGGTTCCAGGGTTGGAATTTGGCAACATTGAACCAGGAGTCACAACATAGAGCTTGAAGGAGAGGCCCAAAAATGAAACCCACAGTTTCTGGCCGACCACCATACCAAAGTGTCCTCCCATGTCCCCTGATCACAGATATGCAGCTTTGGTTGGAAGAAAATACCCCCAAGGTATTCAACATTGGCCCGGAAGTGAGAAAAACGGGCTCCGGGGGAGCGAAACTGGCTATCTGGGATAATTGCTGGCCTCCCACCCCCCAGTGATCTTCCTGGTGTTGAAACAGAGGTACCTGCCAAATTTGAACAAAAACTAATGAGAAATGAACGCTCGGGGCCAAAACCGAGCCATTCGGGATCCCGAAAATGGGCTGCGGGTGCCGGAAGTGGTGTTCGCCAGCGAAGTGGGTATCTGCGACCCCAGTGTCCCTCGGAATGATAAAACAGAGGTTCCTGTCAAAAATCAGAGAAAACCGATGCAAAATGAATGCTCGGGGCCCAAACCGCGCGATTCGGGGTCCCGAAAACCGGCTACAGGCACCGAAAGTGGCATACGGCCACAAAGTGGGCGTCAGAGGCCCCAGTGTTCCTCGGAACTATAAAACAGAGGTGCAAGCCCAAAACCGGAGAGCTCGGAGATGGTTGGGCGGTCCCGAGCCGAGGCACACGGCCTGACGATCCCGAAAACCAGGAACCGGGCTCCGAAAAGGGCAAAACGGCCTACGGCCACAAAAAGTAGCTCACGGCCACTGAGAGATAGTCTACAGGACCACTCCCTCCCCTCAGGAAAGAAAACAGAGAGAACCGAGTCTGGTTCGCAAACCGAGACAAGGTAGAGAAGAAAATTCGGAAGTCCGGAGGCAGGGCGCACGGCCGCGACTCTGAGACTTCTGAACGAGCACAATATGCAACATCACCGAGCGCTCAATCGGTGACGTCTGAGTCTTAAGGTCGGTCAAAAATGGGGTGTCTACAGTTCAACACAACAACAATTACTTAAATTCTTCAATTAAGCTGTATACATTGACTAATAAAATAATGAGTAATATTAGAGACCCACACATTTATATCCACAAATTCATCCACAATGATGTGGCAAAGGAGTTGGGCCCACCATCATTAAGTATGTAACAAATCAAAAGTTGACACATATTCTGTCACATCTTTGTTAATAGAATTGTGAATATTTTTTGAGGATCTTCAATATTTTTCTAAAATAACCACCACATAACAATTATTAATACAAAAACATATATTTGCAACTCAACGTGGATTGAAAACATGTTTATATATATATATAGGTTCTAATGTTATTTTTCATTTCTAGTACGAGTAAAAATTAATGTTATAAATTCAAACCTCTTTTTTCATAAATTTTTTAGTATATATGCTCGCCTCATGTAAATTAGAATCTTGGGTCCATCATTGCTAAAAAATTCTAATAATTTGTGTTTGTGAGAGAGAAAGAAAAAGAATGAGAGATGCTTAGTACAGTGAAGCATTATAACCAAGCATGCACAATGGGGGCCAACATTGACAAAAGGAAGTAGATGTGTATCATTGATGTTAAGCTTTTCTTCCATTAGAATAAGACCTTGCCTGATTAACCACTAAACCAAGCTTAGCTTTTTGTATTAAAAAAATTAATAGAACTTAGTTGGGTAGCTTTTTTGGGATTGTTTATCTAAAAATTGGCTTTTGGATCACCGTATATATCATTTTCTATTGTTGATTTAGTGGAGTACTTTTGGAGATTTGGTTGAAGGAGTGTTCATTAGGACTCATGTGACAAGAGAATTTTTTGTTTGCTTGGATGAGTACTATTTAGGTTTGTTAATGGTGGGTGTGATCAAGATGACCACCCAAAAGGAATGGAAGCAATGAGTCTAAAAAATTAGTTGAAAGGTGTTTAGAGAATAATTAAAAGATAGATTAAGAAAAGACTGGATTCCAAAGCACAACATCCAGTGTAGGTATTATTCTTTTTTAAAATAGTTTTTATAGTTTAATCTTATGAAGTGCTGTGAAAGTTACGATTTTTTGTCTCAAAAGTTTCAAGTCTTTCTCAAGGCACTTCACTTCGAAACACAAGTATCACAAGATATCATTTGTAATTGAGAGGTGAACGCTTTGCGGAGAAAAAAAAACTCATGGCTTGTGAAAAACCTAGAAGAATACGAAATCTATTAATGTGCTAATTGTCATAAGGATAGTATTAATTAAAAACAATTGTCTTCATTAATTCCAAAATTATTCTCAACATATTCAGTGAACAAAGATAACTAATTTCAAATACTTTTTTAATGAATCAAATATAAGTCGACCTTAATTTTGATTCTTAAGCTTGTTCATTGCCATATAAGAGAGAGAGAGAGAGAGAGAGAGAGAGAGAGAGATATGATTGCCATTTTGGTGGAATACCAGCACTAAGAGTTGGGCCATGAGGAAGGGTTCATTGATTACCTATTTGGGCTTTGTTTATTTTAATGGGTCTATTAAGGAATCAGACTAGCCCTAAAACTTTAGCTCATTCCATGATAGGGCTTGTGAATGTAGAGCTGAAAATAAGTCCAATTAGTGGACCCTACTTGAGTGAGATTTTAAGATTAGTTTGATTTACCACTAAAAAAGAGCAGTACTATTTGGTTTAGTTTTGGAATTGTAATTCTAATTAAAAAAAATTTAAAACTCTTTTTAAAATTCTTAATGAAACACATAATTCAAAAATTATTTTCGAGACTGATAATCAAATACACAATTCAAAACTTATAACCAAACTATTTTTAAAATTCGATTTAAAAAAAAATCAATTTTTTTGTTCTTTAAAATTATTTTTTATTTTATGTTTTTTTAAAAAAATATATAATTTCAAAAAATATTTTTTTATTTTTATTTTTGAAGAAAAATATTATTTATTTATTTATTTTTATTTTTTTGAAAAAATATTTTGTTTGTTTGTTTGTTTTTTTGTTTTTTTTAAGTATTGGCCAAATAATTTGTTACGATTTAGATATATATGGGCGATTCAAAATTTTTTAAGATTTAAAAAAATTAAATATTTTAAAAAAAGTAAAAAATATTTGATTTTTTTAAAAAATATTTAATTAATAAAATAAAATATTTAAATTTAAAAAATAAAAATTATGTAAAATAAAAAGTATATATTTAAAATAAAAAATACAACTCATTTTAAATATTTAAATATTTAAAATATTAAAAAAAATACAATGCACACATGTAGTAAATACAACGCAAAAAAATATATATTTAAAGTAAAAAATATTTACCCGAACAAAATAAAATTAAGAAAATTTTAAAATATTTTAAAAAATAATAAATCTAAAAAATTTCAAAATACAATTGAAAACTACTCTTTTCAAAAAAAATTTGAAACTCATAATCAAACAAATATATATATTTTTTTTCAAAGTTCACCTCAAAACTCATAACACAACTCTATACTGAAATGATGATTTTAAAACTAAACTAAATGGAGCATTTATTTTCACCATTCCACAATTTCCTTTTTGTGGTATGTACCTTTTGGGTTGGTTAGAGAATAAAGCAATGTGAAATTCAGACAAGCCAGAGCCCAAACTAAAATCCCTTGTCATGGTTCTTATAACTCATGGCAATCTGTCTGTGTAAACTCATTTGGCTAGCTGTTTTTTGGAATTTTGTTTTTGAAAGCAATTCACATTTTAGGAAACACACGACTATTTAAAATTTTATTATAAAAAATAGGGTAAACTACCAATAGGTCCTACTTTGGAGACTTATTACCCAATAGGTCCTACTTTGGAGACTTATTACCCATTAAGTCCTATTTGATAAATTTATTAAGTGATAAAGATAAATTTATCAGTCTTTTTTTTTATGAATAAATTTATAGTGATAAATTTATCAGTCTCTTTGTTTTTATGAATAAATTTTTAGTGATAAATTTATCACTCTCTTATTTTTATAATGTTAAATTTATTAGTTAGGACCTGTAGGTAAATAAGTCTAATTAATAGGACTAATTGGTAAGTACCCCTAAAAAATATTACGAGACTAATTCAAGTTGTCATGTGAAATGTTAGGAAAGGGCCGTTTCGAAAAGTTAAAATAAAAATTTTGACTTTTTAATAATAAAATTTTAAAAATATCACTAACAAATGTACTTTTAGAGATAGAATAATTTCATGTAAAAAATATTTTCTTTTTTAGACAAATTTTGATTTCAAAAAGATAATAATTCATTACAAAATATTTAATTTTATCGCTAAAAATATAATAAAGATATTTTTGACAATTAAGATATTTTATCAATACAAAGTGACTTCATTCCTAATTTTTTTTTCTCTTAAAATCTAAATTTGCTGTAGTACTTATTTTTAAAATTTCAAAAACTATTTTCACATAAAAATAAAAGGGGCGAATTACACTAACAGTCCCTATAGTTTGGGTCTTATGTCACTTTGGTCCCTAATTTTTTAATTGTGACACATTTAATCATAAATTTTGAATCTTATTCCAAATAAGGACAATTGAAGATACCATTGTTCAATTTTAAATGCAAAGTCGTCAATTTGATAAATTATAAACTAATTTGACAAAAATAAATGTCAAAAAAATATTTTTAAATTTTTAAAAATTATTTCTACTCACTAAAGATAAAATTATGTAAAATTGATAAATCTTTTAGACATTTATTTTTTTGATCAAATTAATTTTTATTATGTGTTTAGACGATGATCATGTAATGGATAGTTACTTTTTATTTTCATTAAATTAGTTTCTAAAAGTTAAATATGGTGACAATTTTGATATCATTATTAAATCAATCTATTAAATCAAAAAATCCATAACTAAAAACATTTTCATTTATTAAATATATCAATTACACATTAAAAGTATAACAACCATTCACTACATGATCATCATCCAAACGCATAATAAAAATTAATTTTAAAAAAAATGTCTAAAAGATTTATTAATTTTACATAATTTTATCTTTAGTGAGTAGAAATTATTTTAAAAAATTCAAAAATATTTTTTTGACATTTATTTTGTGAAATTAATTTATATTTTATCAAATTGACGATTTTGTTATTGAAATTGAGTAATAGTATCTTTATTTTTCTTGTTTGGAACAATATTCAAAATTTAGGGTCAAATGTGTCATAATTAAAAAGTCAAGAATCAAAGTGATACGAGTCACAAACTATAGAGACTGTTAGTGTAATTCGTCCAAATAAAAACAATATGAAAATGGTAGGCATTTTTGAACATTTTATTATTTTATTTCTTAAAAATGATTAAAAAAAAAAAAAAAAAGGAAGAAAGAAAAAGAGATTGTCCAACAAGTTCCATATTTTGGATTTGTAATCCATATAGTCTCATATTTTTTTTTTGGATCCATTTAGTCCTTTTGGTTATGTAATGACTCATTTGCCTGCCACATTAGAGTGTCACGTTTGGAAAAAAAGTATATTAAAGAGTTTTTTAGTATCACATCATATCCACCGCGTTACAGTCACATTTGAAAAAAGTACACTAAAGAGTTTTTAATTTTTTTAAAGTGTCACATCATACCCACCACGTTGGAGTGTCACATGTCACGTTAAGAAAAAGTACACTAAGAGTTTTTTTATTTTTTTATAGAGTATCACAGTATACCCGCCATGTTGTCACGTTTGAGAAAAATATACTAAGGAGTTTTTATTTTTTTTAAAATGTCGCATCATACTCGCTACGTTTCACATTTGGAAACAGTATACTAAAGAGTTTTTATTTTTTGTAGAGTAAAAGTTTTGGAGTCACATTATACCTGCCATGTTGTTATATTTAAGAAAAGTACATTAAGGAGTTTTTAATTTTTTTTTAGTGTCACATCGTTGGAATGTCACATTAATATTTGTCATATTAGAATATCACATCATACATGTCACATTAATAAAAAGGTATAGCTGTCCACCAAAATACATAAAAAAAACTTGAAACTAATTGAAATGCTTATTTATGAAATCAAATTTATTGGTAAATATCCTTCTAAAAATAGAAAAAAGAAAAAAGCACAACCAAAAATGGCTTCTCGAGGGAAATAAATGTTCCAAAGCCTATTCAAAAGTAGAGTTTCGTCTGATACTTACACCGGTGGATGGTGTGCATCGGAGAGGTGGTTGGATTCACAGTGATTGTGATACAGGCCGGCCCAATACTCTTGGGTCCATAGGCCCAATCTCAAATGAGACGCTTCTATATTTAAATATTCATTAATTTTTAAATTATATTTAAAAGCATCAATTACAAATACATCCTGAGATTTTTTTAAAATACGAATTATCCCATATGGTTCTGGAAATTACATCCTACCCCTTGATGTTTCGAATTTCATAACAATTGACCCATTTCATTAATAAATCATCAAATCAATTAACAAATTTTAATGATATCAAAATTTTATTTCAATTAATAATTCAGGTAATTTTATTATTGTATAGTGCAATTAGAAATTTCATTTTTTCAGTTAATTCTATTAAATAAAAAATTCTGACAATGGAGTATTTGTAATTTTTCAAACTGCATGCGGCAATTCATATTTTTATGCAAATTTCAGAGGATGTATTTGTAATTTATCTTTTTTTTTTTTTTTTTTTAAATAGTTAAAATTCATTCTCTTTGCATATCTATTTGTATCATTAAGATTTGTATCCTAGACTGTAGGGTATTGTTGGGTTTTGTGAGACCCACCACACGAATCATTTCGATAATTTGAATTATTTATTTTGTTAGATTTTATGTATAAATTATATGTACAAAAAGCTAGATTAATCCAATAATTATAATTATATGATTTTATTATATTTGTTTAAAAAAAAAAAATCTATTTTCAAAATTATAGTTATGGTTCATTTTAAAAACAATAAATATAATAAAATTATATAATTATAATTATTGAATTAGTCTGATGTTTTGTGAATGCTCTACATGAAAAACCTGATAAAATAAACAATTCAAATTATCAAAATCAGCCAAGACCTAACACCACCTTTGGAGACGGGAGTACAACTCTAGAGTGATTTTGGAATAATTTTTTGTATAGTTGAAATTTTTTTAAAAATGATTGTCAATACTATTATACCCGTAACTTAGAACTATTGTACCTTTAATTTTTACAAAATTGTACCTTTAATTTTTACAAAATTAAATTTGAATCATTCAAAAAAATTACTCTACAAAAAATAACTATAGAAGATCCGTCTTCCGGAGACAAGCCTCACCCAACGTTTATTGTCTTTACTAACGGGAGACTTTTGAATATTTTGTTGAGTCCTGGTTGGACAATGAGTGTTTCATTCAATGAGTAATGGTTTTGGATTGCACATGATTGGGTATGGAAGAAGGTTTGTACTTTGTTGGGAAGTTCTTCTTTTGTTATGATGCATTTTGTCTCCAAACCACCTTGTGTTGTAATCTTTATCCTTTTATTAATAATATCTTTTGTTGATTAAAAAAATAATAATAATGTGAGAATTGGATTCTCTTGTTGGCTTTACCAATTGGACTATCTTGTCTACTTTGAGCCCATTTTAAGTCTATCTCAGCAATTTAAAACGTTTATTATGCAAGACTTGTTGAGCGAATCATTTATACTAGAAATTAGATTGATTTAACATTAATAACCCTTTGTTCGGATCACATCAGCAACCACTTAGTGTGTCTAAATTTTTTTTTGAAGCAAATATGATCCGATCAAACTGAGTTTTGGTACAAATGATTTTCCCAGCAAATTCTATAAGATGAACAATTTGTATTAAGGAGATGTGCTCAAAGCAGGCCCACATTGAGTGCCAAGTTCCAACCTCAATAATCTATGCATAACAAATCTCTACCTTATATTAACTATCCTTATGGATGTCATGCCTTATGCAAGTAATTATGTAATTATTATTAAAAAATTATTCGCCAAGCATATATACTTTGCTACTTATAGATAATGTTGAAAACTAGTCCAATCATGTCGGCTAATTGTTTATTCAAGTTCGACTTAAGAACTTGAATTGTAAAATGTATTTAAGTTTAACTTTAATATATAACGTACAAATCTAGAACAAATTTTTAACAAACTGATATTGAATAAATTTGTAACAAATTAATCTCGAACAAAGTTTTAACAATCCAAACACAATAATTGATTGATTTTACCATCCTAATAATCTTTTGTCATGGCAACTCCTAATAGAGCCACATGAGGCAGTCTACAACTTATGGGGACCTCTTTGGCCAAATCATAGGATGTTGATGGGTTAGCTTTTATGACCTAATCCTTGAGATTTTAAATGTTATTCGTACAATCAATGAAAAAAATTGCATTTGATTAGGAACTTTGACTGAGGACAACCAATTTAAGGAAGATAGGGCTGAAATGTAGTACATTTCTGAAATGGTGGCAAAAGGTTGTGCACAGAAATGATCAATATATAATTAGGAAGTAAATCCAATCTTTATTTGTCCGAATATAATGTTTATGGTTATGTTTGTTTTGGTAGATTGGATTATATGAGATTTTTGCTTGAAATTAATAGTTATGAGATTATCAGTCTCTTAAACTTATATATTTTATTTCGCGTTTGAAATGTCCTTGTATTAGGAGCAAGATTAGTAGATTTCAATCCTATCTCATGTTAAGTTAAAATTGCCAGACATGACCATGGTTTAGTTTTAGGGCAATTGATCATGGGTACTTTTATTTTACTTCATTATATCCCATTTTTATTTATTTTCTTCATTATATCCCCACATAATTTTTATTTTTTTATTTTTATTTTATTTTATTTTTGATCTTTTAGCCCTCGAATCTCAACCTCTTAATTCCCAATTTATGTCTCATCCTTTTAGGGGACTTAATAATCTCCATATGAGGCATTCTTCATTTGTTTTTGCAAATCAATGTTGGAGTAGGAAAGTAAGGGTAATTGCTTAGTGCTTTACAACTTAGGAGTCTTATACAAAAAGTTCAAACTTTAAAACTATTTTGAATTTTGGATTTGTAGAGACATATGAATGGAAAAGAAAAATGATGAAAATCTAAATTTTATTTCATTCACTTTTTCTGAATAAATCAATTCTCAAATTCAAGATATAAATACAGTCTAAATGACATATTAATAGTTAAAATTTTTATTTTTCATTTCTCTTAAAGTTAGGATATAAATTGACAATTATTTAATATATGTGAGATAGTCATTACATATATCCTAGAATTACATTACATACGGTTACATATCAACATTGATATAAATTGTCCTTTAATGAATCACAATGTTCACAGGTTTGCAATGAACAATCAATCAATGCCAGTGAAGAGAAAATGAGAGATGTCAGGATCATGCCTTAGGTGTGAACATTTATATAAAGTGTACAATTCTATTGGTGTAACATTTTATCACAAATTGATTTTTTGTCTTCTTCATATAATTGTCTTTATTTAATTGTCAAAGTACTCTCCTCACATTTAACTGCTTAAAAAACTATCATGATTTATGTAATTATTTCACACACGCCTAGTGTGTCCATATCTCTAGAATATATTTATTTGTACACGTATATATGCCTATACAAATAAACCAAGGGATCGTAACGTGTAATTGCTTGACCGCCAAATCTCTTCTAAAGAGATTTCTTGGATTCTACCTTTAGGAGTGGGATGAAAAAGAAGACTTAAATGCTTGCCGAGATACTAATATAATAACTAATCACTAACTTCGTTGATATATATATATATCCACATGTCACGTAATAGATGGTAGGACATTGAATTTGCATTGTTGCCTCATGTCCATAACAACTTTTTTGTTCTTTGCATGCTCTAATAATACAATACCATTTCAGTTTTGTAACCATAGTTGGCATAGAAGAATACATGACAGCTGTGCTAGTCACGTAATAGATGGTACGACATTGAATTTTGCATTCAAGGACACACTAGGTCTCTCTCTCTCTCTCTCTCTCCCTCTCTCTCTCTCTCGTCCAACTAATTATAACCTTGGAAAAATTTCATGACAAAGAGGTGAAGACATTGGAATGCAAAGAAGATATGATATCAAGTTCAAAGTCAAATGTATCTTGGGCGATCATAATTACATCATTTGCTTTAATGGGGCATTGGATCCTTCTAGATGAGAAAACACTTCTCTTTTCTTTTTCTTTGCAAATGGATGCATGCTAGTACAATTCATGAGCAAGTAAGGCTTAAATGTTGTTTTAATTTTCAGTAGTACTACATATGTATAATTTTCAAATAGAATTTTATCTAGAAAATATCAGTATATGGTCCAAATTTACTGTACAATTCATTCTATACAAAAACTTCATAATATACCAATTCAATTCAAACTACACATTTAGATTCTGGACAAAAATTTTGGACCCATTTTCTAGATAACTAGGTTTACGATTTAAGCATAGACCTTTTTCTTATGAAAAATTCTATAGATCTCAAATTTTTTACTAAATAAATGATCAAATGTCTCCCATAGATGTGGGGTCCACATTGCGGACTCCACATTCATGTAAGATATTTGGTCATTTATTTGGTAGAAAATTTGGTATCCTTAATATTACTCTTTTCTTATTTTATGTAATCTTGTTGTACTTATCTTGTACTAAAGTTTTAGGTTTATAAATTTTATTTTTTTCCATAAAAAAGAAAAAGAAAAAGAAAAAGAAAAAAGAAATAAAGTCTACATGTTAGAACAGATTTGGTTTTCCTTCATTTTCAATAAAATGAATACCTTATGCCGAAATGAGTTGTTTTCCCCATACTTGGTTTATAAAGAAATATGGTGCATTGAGTCACTTTTTTTTATGTTTTATTTTTATTGAAAAATGGACCTTGAACAAACCAAATGAAGCAATGTGTGGGACAAATTCAAATTTTAAAAACAAGGGAAAAAAAAGAAGAAAAAAGTCAAAATTCAAACTAAAAGGAATTTGGTTATGCAACCTTAATGCAAGTCAATAAAGAGAAATTGAAGGCATAGAATCGAAAACTATAATTTGACATAGATATGGTTGAAATGGTTCATATTTACATTCCTCAACTATATGCCAACATCATTTCTCCATCTAGTCTTGCAATTAAAAGTTCCGGGAAAAAAAAAAGAAAAAAGACCATTAAACTAAAGAAGTATCAATTTTAGCCATTGATGACCTCATTTGCTATTCAAATGCTCAGTAGCATAAGCAAGACAACGCATTACATCGACTTGAGCTCGGAGCGAGACTATATAATCTAGGGTTTCTTCAATCAAAGAGAAGTCATCCATGGATTCACCGCCTGGGACGAGCCTTTTCAGCACTTGGGTTCTCTTCTTCACAAGTCTCTTTGCAATAGAACTAGCCAAAGCCACTTGAGGTGCTATTTTCTTTACTCTTCTGATTCTGTGACTCTTCTTCAAAATTTTCTTGCTTCTCAGAACTATCTTGTTGTGTGAAAGCGATAGGATTGAAGCTTTCTTTATCTTCTGAGAATCGTTGCCCAATATGTTATCGACAATGAAATTGCTTTCATTGTTTTTCGAAGCATTGGCGATTAGGGCACGACTCCAACTTGTGCTGGCAGTTCTAGCTGAAGCCATGGCCACATCTGCAGATAGCTTTATCGCTTTCTTTCTCTCCATGATGCTCATCTCTTTCTCTGAATTATTACAAACTTGGAGACCCATCACCCATTTCTTAAGAAATTCTTGCTTGAGCGAGCTTGGACTCGGCATTCTATAAAAACAAAGAAAATGATATCGAAACATTATTATCAAAAAAAAAAAAAAAAATGTCATTCATACAAAATTTATGGTAAAAATGATATACAGTGACATTTTCGTAATTAAATGTCAATGTACACTATATTTTAAAATGATATGGGTTTGTCTTTAAAATAATCAATAATCTTTTTTGTAATTAAATGCCATTAAGTGAGTTCTGTATATTTTATCACAACTTCATATATATTTTCTGTTTAATATCACTATTATCAGTTATACAGACAATGCACAAGGGAAGAATAAAATTGAGTGTAATTTAGGTAAGGTATTTCATAGTATATTGGAATGCTAGCTTTAAGGTTAGATCCAAAATTCCAAACTTCTACTGCTGAATTGGAAGAGAGAAAGTAATAGAAATAAAACGTGTAAAATTTGTTTCAGAGAAAAGGGTTTGAAGATGTGAATCTACTTAAAGCTGACAATAATACATACAAGTAATATGAGCATATATAAAAGATAGTATATATATATTAACTTCAAAATCTCAGGTAGTAAAGATGAGATGTATACTAAATTCATATGTACCTTACT
Organism: Camellia granthamiana; assembly: GCA_036172215.1. Lineage (NCBI taxonomy): Eukaryota > Viridiplantae > Streptophyta > Magnoliopsida > Ericales > Theaceae > Camellia > Camellia granthamiana. The sequence goes on along the minus strand of CM069906.1, from coordinate 139,020,000 downwards.
GAAATTCTTCTATTTGATGGGAGAGAAGATCATGCCAAAGTGTTTGAGGGTGGAGACAAGTTGCACAGAGAGAGAGAGAGAGAGAGAGAGATATGTAGTCTATAGGGATCCAAGAAAGTGGATTAGAAGTCAAGAAGTGCGGAGAGTGAGAGAATTAGAAGCAGAAGAATGTGCAGAAAGGCCATTTATTTAATCAAGGAGGGGAGGGGAGAGGTGGTGGGCCTACGAGAGAAAGACACAGCACATGGAAGCACATGGGAGAGGATGGCCCACCACCCAAAAACCCTTAGAAGAGAATATTGGAAAGCTCATAAAAGTTCCCCATGATCTCATGCAAACCTAACATTTGTTACTTATCATCACTACACAAAACTCACTGAGTTGACTCATTCCATGAATGTCCCCTTGCTTTTGTTTTGGGATTAAGATAGTTTGTGATTGGTCTAAGATAGTGAATTCTCTAACTTTTTTTTATTAGCAAAGAGAATAAATTTTATTTATGAAATTTAATGTACAAGGCTGAGACAAATATCAATAAAGGAGGTAAATGCAGAAAATATCATAATAAAATTTAACAATCCCAACTAAATTAGTACTGAAAATCAAACCCCATCATCTGGATTCTCTATATAACCTTGCTCAAAGTTTGTTCAAAAAATGATGGGCCCTTTATTCACAAATTTATATTGATCTCATTTAAATTTGTAATCTCATTGCTTTGTACAGTTGATAAGTAATATTTTCTTGGCTCATATGAGATGTGAGAAAATTAATTGGGAGACAATGAGAGTGGATGTTAAAAAAAATAGAAAAAAAGAAAAGAAAAACTAAGGATATATAGAAGTGAAGTAAGGGAAACGTCCGTATAAATCCCAACAGATCTTGTGATAATTAGCATTGTTTTATAAATAAAAAAAAAATCATTAATTGTTAGTTTTAAGCGACAGTTTAAAAAAATTTATCACAGAAAATATCTAATTATCAGTTTTTAGCAATATATTTAGAAAAATATCACAAAAAATATCGCTAATTGTTAGTTTTTAGGAATGGGGAAAGCACCAATAAATCCCAAATTTGGGAATGTTAACCCATTTAGTCCCGAAGGTTTTTTGTTGGACTAATAGGTCCTATTTCCCAAGAAACTTACTATAGGCCTTTTTATGATTTCCCTTCTTTTCAAACATCAAACATTAGCAACATCAGGATTATTTATCAAACATCAAACATTAGCAACGTCAGAATTATTCGTCTAATGTCGGTGAAAACATTAGCAACGTTAGAATTATTCATCCAACATCAAACATTAGCAATGTCAGGATTATTCATCAAATATCAACCATTAAACATTAGCATTATTCATCAAACATCAAATATTATTCATTAAACATCAAACACAGATTCTCAACCATTAAATAACAGAACAAGGAAACCTATGAACCCAAAATCATGAATTTTTGAAAATCTCAAAAATCACAAAAGCATTAGAAAACAAGCCCTAACCCAAAAGCAAAAAACTATAAAATGTCAAATACACCACAGAATCAAGAAAAGAAAGAAAACCCAGAAAAAATTGAAGAGGAAAATGAAAACTACGGACCTAGACATGGAGATGATTGGTTTTGAATGGAATTGGTGAGGAGGACTAACGTGCGCAGGCGATGTACTGTGATTGTTGCCAACATTTTCTGTGGTGTATGAAACGACGATTCATCAGAGAAGACTCGCTCTCTCAAGCTCTTGCGCCACCACAAACGATCACTGTCTTTATATATATATATATATATATGTAGATAGATATAGATGAATAGGTCGTTGATTTGTGAATGATATAGTGGTCTTGTTCGGTTCCAATTTTTGATGATGTTTCAAATTAATGAATCTGATGAAACACCCACAAACACCCAGAATCTGATGAATATGATGGATCTGATGTTCTAATGAATTTGATGATGGATGTTTGATGAATAATGTTTGATGTTTGATGATGTTATTTGATGATGATGTTGTGATGTTTTGATGATAATGTTGTGATGTAAAAAAAGGACTAAATGTTTTACAAGAAAACACTCAGGACTAGATAGAGTAACATTTTCTAATATGGGACTTATGAGTAATTTTTCCTTTAGGAATAGATTCAGAAAAACGTCACAAAAATATCATTAGTTGTCAATTTTTAAAGAAGATTCTATTAGGACCAATTTTCAGTGCCGAATTGATAGCATTTAATGAAAATTAAGTAAAACTATATGGATTTGCTGGTAATTTACCATTTGTTTCTTTGGAGGACTTGCGTGTAGGTCCTAATAGATTCTGTGATAATTATGTTAGAGAAAATGGTTTATCACCATTAATTTCCGGTAACTTTGAGCTATCATTAATGTAAGACCCACACCTCGGTTTGGGTGGGTCCGAGTGGCAATACGTTCCTTGCCATGTGGTGAACAAGAATATATACTCGGGTAGTCGAAACCATTGACGAGTGAATGAGAAATTGATACCGAAGTGAGCCTTATAAATCATGAAAATGTTTGGTGTGGTTCCATGAGTTGGTATCTTAAACCTTGTCCCACATAGGAAACTTAGAAGAGTTTCAATGTGTTTATAAACTCTAAGTTGGAGACCTTGGGTTGGGCCCCAAGGGGTACCCAAGTTTTGTAGGAGGAGGAGGAGTTATGGACAAACCCAAAACTTTCACCACACGCGCGCGCCGCCGCCGCCGTCCGTCGGTTTGGGTCTTACCCGCTCTTTATTTTTCCTGCAAAATTATTTGAATTTTTTCGAATAATTTTCTGCGGGAAAAATTCAAAATCTGAAATTTTGAATTTACAATTTTCGGTTGCAGATTTCTCTCCTTCTCCGACAGACGCATCTCCAACTTGGCAACTGTTCTTGATAACGGTTTTTTTTATTTATTCCGGAATAGGCACTTCTCAGCCTATATATATCAACCCTCCATTCCATTGATAAGAATAGTATTCCCGTAACCAGTCCTCTCAAATCTCTGCTTCATACATTCTTCATTTTTTGCATCTTGTGTGAGTTCGAAAATACGCAGCCTGGTTCGCTGTACAAACAAGTTCGCAGTGCTGCATCTATTTGGGGTGATTATTGAATCCTGGAGGCAGGACGTCCATTATTCTCGAGCACCTAGGTGAGGACGAATTTCTGTCTTAAAGACACAGTGTCCATACACTGGCCTCAATCACAAATTTGTTCTTAGTTTGAGTAATCAGAAAGTTGTAAGTTCTGTCTTTAATTATTATTATCTGTTTTATTATTCTGTTATGATAAAATTCTGTTCATATTATATAATCTGTTCTGTTTAATTATTTTGTTGAAATAATTATTATCGAAGTAATATTTTACCAAGAATTTTAAGACAGAAAATTATCTTCTTTGTTTCCTGTTTTACTTCAGTAATCCAGTGCATATTTTCTTCGATTAAAAATAATTTTCCAGAATATTAAAGTTGTCTGTGTGTAGATTCCAGTTAGTTTATAAGATCGTCTGGTGCATGATAATATTTTGATAGGTTGTTTCATTAGTGCACAAGCAGATTTATCACATGCACTGTGTTGAATAAAATATTATTATTTTATTTCATTAGTGCACTAAGAGTTTAATCACATGCCATGTGTGTTGCATAATTTGGAGTACATGAGTAGCATGTTTGGTCTCTGGTTTATTGGTTCGTTGCATTATTAAGAATACTGTTTTTTCCTATTTTGGGTTTAAAGAATTTAATAGTGTTGCTGTATGTGGTTATTCAATTATATGGATTCATGAAGCATGATTGTATTTGCCCATAGCATATACTGTGTTTTAAAGGAAGATTAATTGTATACTGTTTTTTTTGTTTTTCCTACATACAGTACATTGTGTCTAATGATATACTGGTTGCCTTTTAACATTTGAATTCTATATTTTTATGTTCTGGTTTGTAATATTCTTACACTGTATGACTCTATAATTAATTGTTTTGTTCAGTCATAATTACTGTTGGTCATTTTAATTTGATTAATTTAATAAGTTAATTCATTTGGTCAATTTTATTGATTCTCTTAAACAGTTTGTTTGTTTGATTGAGTTTATACTATTTATTTTGTTTGTTTCCAATAAAGATATATTCTAGATCTCCTCATATTTATTTAGTTGTTTATTTTCCTATGGAATATTTTGTTCTAGAATTTTGTTTAGATTATTTATTCTTTGGAAAATAATCTCTGTTTAATTTAATTTATTTAATTAAACAGAAAGATGGCAACTGAGGATACTGTTATTACTCCTAATCCCATTGTGCCTCCACCGGTGGTTTCTATTCCGGTTGTTACTCCAACTCTGACTCATGGCCCGAGTCATGGACATGTTCTAGTGAACCATGGGGAAAAACCTGAAAAATTCAGTGGTATCGATTTTAAAAGGTGGCAACAGAAGATGTTATTTTATTTAACCACCCTGAATTTGGCAAGGTTTTTACGAGAAGATGTGCCAACTCTGAAAGAAGATGAGAGTGATGCGCAAGTTGTCGCTGCAGTAGATGCATGGAAACATGCAGACTTTCTTTGCAGGAACTATATCCTCAATGGATTGGACAACACACTTTACAATGTGTATAGTCCAATCAAGACAGCAAAAACGTTGTGGGATTCCTTGTATCTCAAATATAAGACGGAAGACGCAGGAACAAAGAAATTTGTTGTTGGCCGCTTCCTGGATTTTAAGATGGTGGATTCCAAGACAGTGATCAGTCAAGTCCAAGATCTACAACTTATCTTGCATGAAATTCATGCAGAAGGTATGTCTCTGAGTGAGTCTTTTCAGGTAGCAGCTATGATTGAGAAATTACCGCTGTCTTGGAAGGATTTCAAGAATTATTTAAAGCACAAACGCAAAGAGATGTCACTGGAGGACTTGATTGTTCGGTTGAGGATTGAAGAAGACAACCGTGGGTCTGAAAAGAAAAATGGGCGTAATCTGATGGAGGCTAAGGCTAATGTGGTGGAACAGAAGCCTAAGCACAACAGTAAGAAGAGGAATTATCCTAGTGAGAGTTCAAAACGTAGCTCTGGTTCAAAGACAAGTGAAATTCAAAACTTCACAGGCAAATGCTATGTGTGTAACAAGCAAGGACATCGTGCCAAAGATTGTTACAAGCGTCGGACTCAACGAACCATGAAAAAGAAACCTGCTCAAGCCAACATAACAGAGGAGGAAAATCTTTGTGCAATGATTTCGGGATTACATATGTCCGGAATGGTGTCTGAAGTGAATTTGGTAAGCAACCCCAAAACATGGTGGGTGGACACAGGTGCTACACGTCACATTTGCTCTGAGAAAAAGATGTTCTCCACATATCAAATGGTAGATAATGAGGAACAACTTTATATGGGCAATTCTTCCACCTTCAAGGTTGAAGGCAAAGGACAAGTAGTACTCAATATGACATCAGGCAAAGAGCTTACTTTGAAAGAAGTGCTGCATGTACCAGAAATTCGAAAGAACCTGGTATCTGGATCATTGTTGAGCAAGAACGGGTTTCGCCTTGTGTTTGAATCTGACAAATTTGTACTCACTAAAAATGGGATGTATGTGGGGAAAGGGTACTTGAGCGATGGGCTCTTTAAACTAAATGTAATGACAGTGGTTCCTATTTCTAATAAGATTAACACATCTTCTGCTTACTTTGTTGAGTCTTTATATATGTGGCATGGTAGATTAGAACATGTTAATTATGGTACCTTGCGTAGATTAATTAACTTAGAATATTTACCTAAATTTCATTTTGATACAAATCATAAGTGTGAAGTATGTGTTGAATCAAAGTTGACTAAGGCTTCTTTTAAGTCAGTTGAAAGAAATACTGAACCTCTGGATCTAATCCATAGTGATATATGTGATTTGAAATTTGTTCAAACACGAGGAGGGAAAAAATATTTCATAACCTTTATTGATGATAGCACTCGGTACTGCTATGTATACTTATTGCGAAGCAAAGATGAAGCCTTTGAAAAATTCATAGAATTTAAGGCTGAGGTTGAGAATCAACTTGGCAAGAAAATAAAGGCTATAAGGAGTGACAGAGGTGGTGAATATGAAGCATCATTTGGTGACTTATGTTCACAATTAGGAATTATACATCAAACCACTGCACCTTATACACCTCAGCAAAATGGAGTTGCTGAGCGGAAAAATTGCACTTTGAAAGAAATGATGAATGCCATGTTAATAAGTTCAGGGTTACCTCAGAACTTGTGGGGGGAAGCTATTCTTTCCGCTAATTATATTCTCAATAAAATTTCTCATAAGAAGTCTGATAAAACACCCTATGAACTGTGGAAAGATCGAAAGCCTTCTTACAAATACTTGAAAGTGTGGGGGTGTTTGGCTAAAGTGGCAATACCAGAACCGAAAAGGGTTAAAATTGGACCCAAGACTGTTGATTGTATTTTCATAGGATATGCAAACAACAGCAGTGCCTATCGGTTTTTAGTACATAAAAGTGAGAACACAGAGATTCATGTCAATACAATTATCGAGTCTAGGAATGCATCATTTTTTGAAAATGTGTTTCCTTGTAAATTGACACAAGAGCCTAAAAGGACATATGATGCTGCTTTTTGACAATGATTAAAGGCAAGTTGAGGAAAACCCAGAGGAAAAAGTCGAGGAGGAACCCAGACGTAGTAAAAGAGCTAGGACAGAAAAATCTTTCGGTCCTGATTTCTTAACATACTTACTGGAAGAGGAGCCTCGAACTTTCAAAGAAGCAATGTCCACTCCTGAAGCTCCTTCCTGGAAAGAAGCTATCAATAGTGAAATTGAATCTATTCTGCAAAATCATACTTGGGAATTGGTGGATCTTCTACCAGGTTGTAAGCCTCTTGGCTACAAGTGGATTTTTAAAAGAAAGATGAAGCCGGATGGTTCAATTGATAAATACAAGGCGAGACTTGTAGTTAAAGGTTACAGGCAAACTGAAGGAGTAGATTATTTTGATACTTACTCACCTGTAACAAGAATAACGTTTATTCGAATGTTAATAGCTATTGCAACTTTGTATAATCTTGAGATCCATCAAATGGATGTTAAGACTGCATTCTTGAATAGCGATTTGAATGAGGAAATTTACATGGAACAACCAGAAGGGTTCGTGGTTCCAGGGCAAGGGAAAAAAGTGTGCAAACTTGTGAAGTCTCTTTACGGTCTAAAACAAGCACCCAAACAATGGCATGAAAAATTTGACAATGTAATGATGTCAAATGGATTTAAAATTAATGAATGTGATAAATGTGTTTATGTGAGAAACATAGAAAAGGGATATGTCATTGTTTGCCTATATGTAGATGATATGCTCATCCTTGGTAGTAATAATGAATGATCAAAGCTACCAAGAAAATGTTGAACTCTAAGTTTGACATGAAAAATATGGGAATAGCAGATGTTATACTTGGAATAAAAATTACAAAGACATCTGAAGGATATACCTTGTCTCAAGGACATTATGTTGATAATATACTTGAGAAATTTAACAAGCATGACGATCGTCTCGCTAAGACTCCTATAGATGCTAATCTTCATTTGATGAAGAATATGGGTGAAGGTGTATCACAAGTAGAATACTCCCGGATCATCGGAAGCTTAATGTACCTCATGAACTGCACTCGTCCAGATTTAGCATATGCAGTTAGCAGATTAAGTAGGTATACTAGCAATCCAGGAACAGATCACTAGACAGCAATAGTTAGGGTACTTAGATATCTAAAGTATACTCGAAACTATGGGCTGAACTATATGAGATATCCAGCAGTTTTAGAAGGTTATAGTGACGCTAATTGGATCTCAGACACTAAAGACTCTAAGTCTACCAGTGGTTATGTCTTGACCTTGGGAGGTGCAGCAGTCTCATGGAAGTCAACCAAACAAACATGCATTGCAAGGTCCACAATGGAGTCCGAATTTATCGCTTTAGATAAAGAAGGTGAAGAAGGAGAGTGGCTTCGTCATTTTCTAGAGGATATCCCAATGTGGCCAAAACCTGTGCCAGCCATTTGCATTCATTGCGATAGTCAAGCAGCAATGGCAAGAGCACAAAATAATATGTATAACAGTAAGTCTCGTCATATTCGACGTAGACATAATACTGTTAGACAACTGCTCTCAAATGGAATTATCTCCATTGAGTACATAAGGTCAAAAGATAATATCGCGGATCCGTTAACCAAAGGTTTGACCAGAGAGCAAGTTTTAAGATCATCGAGGGGAATGGGATTAAAGCCTTTTAACTAAAGAGTCGCCTTAATGGCAACCCAACCTAGTTGACTGGAGATCCCAAAATCTAGGTTCAAAGGGACAACCAAATTATGTGTGACTCGTTAGTATCACTAAAGAAAAAGTTTCCTACCCTTTCCTGTGATGACATAGTGATGTCTACAGCGCTAATCAGGTTAAGCTTTGCTTTTAATGATATTCATATCTTGGAAATCCAAGTGGGGTATAGCAGAATACTCTTAATGAAAATCGCCTATATGAGTCTGAACTGGGCCGGTTCAATGAGAATTGATAAAAGGCTGAATTCTCTAGAGCACTCAGGAAAACCAGGAATTGTCCAGGGCCAAAATGGGCACAACCAATAGAACCAGATTGTGTAAGGAAATAAAACTGTGTGACGGACTGTTGTCTCGGTTTACACCAATGGCGGAATAGTTCAAGACATCGTGTTCACTAATCAGCCTGTAAACCCGATCGTCTTTCACAAGGGAAGGTTCAAAGCCAAAAGCTACCTATCCTTTGCAGGATATTTTCAGTTTTGTACTCTCAGTGTCTGCATGTTGTTGCATATTCGTTTTCAATTTCATTCATGTGGGGGATTGTTAGAGAAAATGGTTTATCACCATTAATTTCCGGTAACTTTGAGCTATCATTAATGTAAGACCGACACCTCGGTTTGGGTGGGTCCGAGTGGCAATACGTTCCTTGCCATGTGGTGAACAAGAATATATACTCGGGTAGTCGAAACCATTGACGAGTGAATGAGAAATTGATACCGAAGTGAGCCTTATAAATCATGAAAATGTTTGGTGTGGTTCCATGAGTTGGTATCTTAAACCTTGTCCCACATAGGAAACTTAGAAGAGTTTCAATGTGTTTATAAGCTCTAAGTTGGAGACCTTGGGTTGGTCCCCAAGGGGTACCCAAGTTTTGTAGGAGGAGGAGTTATGGACAAACCCAAAACCTTCACCACACGCGTGCGCCGCCGCCGCCGTCCGTCCGGTCGGGTCGGGGCGGGTGTGGGTTTGGGTCTTACCCGTTCTTTATTTTTGCTGCAAAATTATTTGAATTTTTTCGAATAATTTTTTGCGGGAAAAATTCAAAATCTGAAATTTTGAATTTACAATTTTCGGTTGCAGATTTCTCTCATTCTCTGACAGACGCATCTCCAACTTGGCAACTGTTCTTGATAACAGTTTTTTATTTATTTATTCCGGAATAGGCACTTCTCAGCCTATATATATCAACCCTCCATTCCATTGATAAGAATAGTATTTCCGTAACCAGTCCTCTCAAATCTCTGCTTCATACATTCTTCATTTTTTGCATCTTGTGTGAGTTCGAAAATACGCAGCCTGGTTCGCTGTACAAACAAGTTTGCAGTGCTGCATCTGTTTGGGGTGATTATTGAATCCTGGAGGCAGGACGTCCGTTATTCTCGAGCACCTAGGAGAGGACGAATTTCTGTCTTAAAGACACAGTGTCCATACACTGGCCTCAATCACAAATTTGTTCTTAGTTTGAGTAATTAGAAAGTTGTAAGTTCTGTCTTTAATTATTATTATCTGTTTTATTATTCTGTTATGATAAAATTCTGTTCATATTATATAATCTGTTTTGTTTAATTATTTTGTTGAATTAATTATTATCGAAGTAATATTTTACCAAGAAATTATTGATGTTTTTTTGTAAACAAAAAAAAGTTACTAATTGTTAGTTTTTAATGACATTTTGACAATTCGTCATAGACAAAAATTGCTAATTATTAGTTTTTAGCGATAGATTTAGAAAATCCTCACCAAAAATGTTACTAATTGTCAAATTTTAGTGACAGATTCAAAAAATATCACTAATTGTTAATTTTTAGTGCCGATTCTGATAGGACTAAATTTCAGCAACGAATTGAAGAGATGTAATGGGAATTAAATCCAATTATTACAACATATTAATAATTATCCAAGAAGGGAACAAAGGGTACATGCAATAAATCATGATAAGTAAATATATTAATTTTGGCTTGGCGAGGCCGAGTCGTATAAATTAAACAGCAACTATATATTATCCATTCTTTTGTTGTTGTTGTTGTTGTTGTTGTTGTTGTTTTTTTTTTTTTTTTTTTTTTTTTTTTTTTTTGTGTGGTTACTAAAGGACATAGTACAATATATATATATATATATTTTTCAATCTTCTGTAATGAGATTGTACCAAAACCCAAGTCATTTACTTTACAATGTTATCACATTTCTCTCACCAACGCAACTGTCATCCCATTAGCTAAGATGAAACTCTACCATCTTTTAATCTATAAATTGTAAATAAATAAATAATTACATATTTATAGTGCTTGCTAGGCAACAGAGTTGTGGTATTAATTCAATCCACTAGATTTTTAAAGATCATTGAATTTTTTATTTCATTTTATATTTGTAAGTAAAATTGGCATAGAAATGGCAAAACAAGAAGGATGGAGAAAGCAAGGTACTCAGCAAGAAGGATGGATACTTGTCGTGAGGCAAAGAGGAAGACAACGAATATGGAGCAATGAAGGAAGTGCAGCTGTTTTCACTATATTTGTGAATAACATACCAAACTCAGTGATTCCAAAGGGGTTCTACAACTTTTTTTTTTTTGATGGGCAAAATAAATCTTTATTGATGGAACCAAACAAAGTTGAGATAGACATCAATAAAGAGGAGCTCAGAGCTAAAGAAGCTCGAAGCTCCAGTTGGTGAGAAACCAACAAGAAAAGGAAAGAAAACAGAGCATAAAACAACCACACGTAGCCACAATGGAGCAACAAAATGTAGAACAAGCATCAGTTAACAAAATGCAGAACAGAGCAGAACAACCAGCTCACAGCAGTGCAACCAAAAGCAGAATAGTGCCAAACAACTTTCTCACAGCAGTAGACAGATCAACCAACACGAAATCTGTAATGCTGCTCCCACTATAACTTCAGAACAAATCTGTGATATGTCTGCAAACATACCACAGCTGAGCAACCCAGCCTGCTCCCACTTAATGCCTGCGAAGACTTCAAGCATGCAATCTTATCTGGTGCAAATTGGATACCAGATCGTGAACTGAATAATCAACCTTGAAAAACCATTTTACCCACAGTGCTATTTGAACTTTCATTCTCTCGCATAATCCTCCAAAATCTGGTGCAACACCCTTAAACAAACATTCGTTCCTTAATTTCCAAACCGACCACAACACGAGAGAAGGGATAGCCTGCCAAGCTCTAGAAATCCAAGACTTCCTTTTACCCTCAGCCTACCACTTTAGCAAACCCTCTACTGAGCCTGGAATTACCCAAGACTGATCCGACCAACTGACCATGGCTGCCCAGCAATTCCAAACCAGAGGACAGAACAAAAACACATGCTCCAAAGACTCCTCCTCGCTTTGACAGAACACACACTGGGACACTGCATTGGCAGATAAGACCCCAATCCTATGTAGGAAGGAAGAAGTCTTTACTCTGCCTCTCCAAGCCAACCAACAGAAGAATTGCATCTTTGGAGGTGCTATACATGCCCACACCCCAGTTGGCACCATCATACCTGATTCTTTAACTGCAGCCCACCAGCACCATACTGAGGATACCGAAAACTTCCCAGAATTAGCTGCAAGCCAGGAGCAAGAGTCTTCAATTTCCTCCCTGAGTGCAGGAGATGATTCCAGAAATCCGGACAGCCTCTTCACTTCCTCTTCCTCCCAAGCCAACAGACTTCTTCTAAATTGGAATTGCCATACCCCAAGACTCTTTTTTGCACTTATTTGCAATAAGGATTCTTCCTTCCCAGTGGATAGACTATACAATCTGGGGTAATCCTCCTTCAAACTTCTACCATTGAGCCAAGCATTTGTCCAAAACTGAATCCTCCTCCTATTACCCACGGATAACTTTAGGTTCTGTTCATAGAATTCACCCATAGGCTGGTTTATTGAATTGAGTTGCACTATATCCTTCCATACAGTGGACACCTCATCTGTGCTTTCCAGAGATGGCACCCAACCCCCTCTAAATCTACTATATTTTTAGCATACCACCGATTTCCACAAGGCTTTATTCTCTGCACCATATCTTCACCACCATTTTAGCAACATACACTCATTCACCTCACCCAAATCCCTCACACCCAAACTCCCTTGATTTTTGCTTTTTGTAACCTTATCCCAACTTACCAAATGAACACTCCTCTTTGTATCAGATCCACCCCACAGAAAATTGGACTCAAGAAAGGGGTTCTACAACTTATTCACTAAGTTTGGTGTGGTGAAGGATGTGTTCATGCCACAAAAGAAAAGAAAGGTTATTAACGCAAGATTTGGCTTTGTAAGGTTTGATTGTTGTGTGGCTGCCAAAATAGTAGTTGAAAAAGCAAATGGACTATGGGTGGATGATAAGGTAATTAAGGTAAAACATGTAGAATTTGGCAAGGAAAAGGTAAGGGGAAAAGGTTCAATAGTCCCAGTGCGTTTTCAAGCAAAGAGTCAAGCTAGCCAACAAGGGGAAGGCATAAGTGGGGCAGAAGTCTCTACAGACCAAGGTCATATGCAGAGGCTATGATAGGAAAAATGAATGTTAGAAGATGAAGCATTATGTTGAAGGTAAAGGAAATACAAAATGGGTGATTGTACGAAAGTGTAGTTGTTCGCCTGAAGGAAATTATGCCAATATCAGCCTGCGAAAAGAACTTGAAGCAATAGGATGTAGCTAGTTTTTCGTGTTCCTTTGAGGGGTTTAGTCTCCTCGGATACGATGGCCCTACAGTTCAGACTTCCGTGGTTCTGAATCTGGTTTCGCAAGTGCAATGTGAAAGAAAAAAATACAAATGAGAGTTCAAATCTGGCAAATCTTTGGAAAGTCTATTTATAATCAGAAATGTAAAAAATGCACTGCATTACTAGATTTCAGAGTGCCACCTAAATATTTTTGAAAAATTTAGGAAATTCGTGACTCATGCCAAAGGCCACTTCTCGGTTTGGAAACTTAGGTATGAAAAGGGAAGGTCATCAATTGAGCACCCCACTCACCCGATCAAAGATCGACCTCTACTAATCATGATGTGATTTTTATGTACATTATATGCTCTTGTTCCGATTATTATGCTAACTTACTATGTGAGACACACAAGTATAGACTACGCAATCCACTTTGGAATATTTTGATTTCATTTTTGTTTGCAAAGAATTTTGAATATGTGCTACTTTGAAAAAGCGAGCTCATATGTACATTAATCAAAATCATCTCAATTTATGCGAAATAACCTTCATCTACAGGCATTCAAGAGGTCTATCAAATAAGCACTTAGTCTCATGGCAACATGCTTGATATGGCAACACAAAAACACATGCAATAGACTAAAGCAAGAAAGGCTCATCTAGTACTCAACCGAGGCAAGCCAAAGAGAAGAAAATAATTAGAAAAATACATGTTCTAATATGCAAGTGACTAATGCAACACATACAAAATATAACTACTAGGATTTGATTTCTTAACATGATATAGGGACCAATTCAAGGCATATGGTAGCGCATGTATTCAAGCAAGAAATAATTGATGTTTAGCAACTATGATGAGCCAAATCCTAATGTATGCAAAAATGGGTGCAAGTCATGGTAATGATATGAAGCCAAAAATATGATACTACATGCAACCATAGTAAGTAAGTAAATAAAATGGAGAAAGAATGGGGGTTAGAAGACATACAAAATATTACAAGTGTTACAAATTTACTCTTGCACAAGAGGGTCTGAATGAATGTCTTAATTAAACTAATTATTACAATACCAAATGAATTAACTAAATTAAGTAGCTATTACACATTCGAATGAAAGCAAAGTAACTAATTAATTACAAACATAAGTAAATTAGCTAACTAATTATTTACAAAATCCAACTCAAAGGAGATGCATTAAAGGGATTGAAGGAGAGGTGGTGAATCAAGCGGTCAAGGGCGAGAACATCCACCGGAAACCCCAATTATTCATTGTTGGAAGTTATCTATGTTCACAGTCTGAAAATCACTCTGTTTTAGGCCTTAAAATCTGCTATGTTTCACTGAAAAAGCACCCACTGTCGTACAAAAAAGGTGGCTGGCCGGCCTTGAGAAGTGGTCAGCTGTCCAAGGTGGTGACCGGCTACCATTGTTGGAGAAACACCTGCTGCGACACGACTGAAACAGAGCAAGACAAGGGATGTCTAAAGGATGTTCATCTATTTTTCTCTCTCTTATCATGAAAATTTCTCAAGGAGAGAATATGTTTGCTTCACAAATTATCAAACATCCCAAGAGTATTTAAATGATGATTAATGAAGCAAAGGGATGAAAATAATTCAATGGATACAAATAGACAATTTATGAAAGAGGTATTCAAAGAGATGGCCAAAACCTATGACATCTCATAGAGAATAAGAGCAAGTGAGTACTCAAATTTAGAGACAATAAGTTTAAAAGAAGCCATTCTTGAAGGAAAAGCATATAAACAAGAGATGCCATTATTAGGAAGACCAAAGAGACTTATCTTTCTACTCATGGAAGATGGATTAAAACCTCAATTTCCATGTTTCAAAGGAAAAAGAAGAGAATCTTTAATGGCCTTGATAAAGAGCTCTTATGTAGCTTTAAAACAAATACAAGGCTAGACTAAGCAAAAACAATAAATGAAAGCTAAGACAAGATGATTGCTAGCTCATCTTTCTACTCATGGAACATGGATGAAACATCCATTTCCATGCTACAAAAGAGGAACTGGAAGAGAGCTATGCAATATCTTCAAAGGAGAGAGATATGAGACAAGGATCAAGCTATCTATGTAAGCTTTAAATACATACAAACAACTCATATTCAATCAAAAACTACCTAAAACAGTGATGAAATGAAGGAAATGAAACCTAAATATGAAGAACAACAAGAGAGCAAAGCTAAAGAACAAGCTCATGGAAGGGTGGCTAACCCTTCCACCTTGAAACAAGCATTCAAATCACATTTTAAAAGCCAAAACAATCTGAAAAACAATATTGAAATGAAGAACAAGAAATTAAGTAATGAAAAGAGTGAGAGATCAACCTCCAAGGAAGAAGAAGAACTTCTTGGTTTACGAACTCCAATCCAAACACTCTCAAGTATTTGAATTTGTGTTCAAAATCCTAGCAAAAAGTTTCAAGATCAAGCTCCAATGGTGTATCTATAGTATATCTGTATCAAGAGGGTAGAGAAGAACTTTTGGTAAACTTCTAAGCCTTTAGGAATATCTTCCACCTAAACCATGAAGTGAGGGGCTGTATTTATAGAAAAACAATCGACTTCAACGTAAATATCTTCAAAATAGACTACCTGGCCAAAGCTCGTGCATGGGAGCAGTTGGCAGCTACAAAATATTTGTTCTCGAAAAACATGGCTAGCCGGCCAAGAGGATGGTCGGCCGACCAAGCAATGTGGCCTACCCATCCTTTTTGTTTTTGCTGTTTTTTAGTGGTCAGGCTAGAAAAATAGGGTTTGGTCCAAATGGGGTGCAAGGTTTGGGTTTGAAACCCAAAACCGAATTATTTTGTTTGAAGATTCGAACAATTTACATAATGTAACTTTCATCATTGAGTGTTTGAATTGAAGCACCCAAGTCTTAGGGGCGGTCAAAATGGGGTGTCTACATAGGCATGGAGAATATTATGGTAAAAGAAAGTGGGGGACATGATGTGTTTTTAACATTCAAATCAAAGAAGGAGATGGTATTGAAACTGAAGCCCATTAAGAAGTTGATTATGGACTGGTGTGAAGTTATTTATGAAGGAAAATCAGGACTGGTTCTGGAGCAGAAAAGGTGTGTTTGGATCAGTTGCTATGCCATTCCATTAAACCTATGGAATAGGTCAAATTTGAAAAGGATTGGTGGGTTACGAGGACAAGTTCTGTTTGTTGATGGGGATACAAGCCAACCTCAGTTATTTGTGTGTGCCAAGGTTAAGGTCTCCACCAAATGCATGGAACCAATTAATAAGGTACTAAACTTGGAATGCAGAGGCTTGTTACATCCAGTGAGAGTATGTGAAGAACATACGGTAATGGAAAAAATGATGAAATTAGTGTGCAAGTGCCATAAGTATCAAGAGATGGAAGAGAATTATAGCTATAATGATCTGGAGAAATAGGATATGGAGGGGAACAACAGTGTTGAGGAAGAGGATGATGACACGGAGGATGACTTAGACCATAACCTAGAGTTTAAGAGTGAAATGATTAAAGATTACAAGTCACGTGGAGAGAGCAAGGGTGAGGAGGTAGAGAAAGAGGTGTGCTGGAGAAGTGATATAGAAGTTAAAGAGTCAAGAGGTGGCGTAGGAAAGGAGACTAATGGAGAGGCATGCAACTTAATAATGGGAATGGGGAACCAAAAAATTGGCTCTGTAGATGGCACTAGTAAAAGTCAGAGCATTGATGATCATGTGCTCACGCCACGCTATGTTAGAAGCTCACGTGGATCAAGTCTAATTAGGCCTGGACTAGAATTAGAAGTGGTACTAGGCCAAAATCAAGGGACATGTCAGAGGTATGGGCTGAAACAAGTTCAACAACTTCAAAATGGACCTAGATTTTAGGGTAGTGATATAAGAGAGAGGAGTAGTGCAGATGGGCTAGTTATGAGATGTTCAAGTATGTCTGAAGCCTAGGAGAAGGAGCCTAGTATTCGATCTGCAAAACAAAATGAAGGGAAATAAGAACGTAAGCAGTAGAACTAAACAAAATCAAAAGTATTCAAAAAAAGGCTCCCTTAATGTAGTTAGGAGGTATAGACAAAAAGGGGCTTCAACAATCAAATCAACCCCAAAGGTTGCAGTATGGAGAGCAATAGTGGCAGCAATATCCTTATTAGCCTCGATTGAGAATCAGTTAGGTAAAGGGAGGTACATATTGAATAAAGCCCAAACAACTTTGAAAATGGGAGAATTTTTGGAAGTGAAGTACAATGGGAAAGAAGATGGAGTGATTAACATGATTATGGAACTAGAGGAGAAGGATAAGGAAATAATTAAAGGGGGAACAGAGTTGAGGTATAAGGTACACTAACTAGGGTGATGTTAAGGAGTATCAATGCTTTGTTATGAAGGTACTAACATGGAATATGAGAGGGTTGGGTAGGAAGGAAAAGAAAAGTAAGATAAGGAAACTTTTGAAAGATAGAAATGTGGGTATGGCTCCTTTTCAAGAAACAAAAAAATTACAGATTTCAGAGGTTGAAGTAAGATCAATATGGGCAAGGGACAAAATGGAGTTTATGGCTATTGATTCTGAAGGATCAGCTAGAGGATTACTATGTATTTAGGATCTAGATATATTCCAAATCTTAGAATGTTGCAGCAACATGAGATTCATCATACTATCAGGTACTTTCTTTAAATATTTTGAGTGTTACTATTTTAAATATTTATGCACCTAATGAAATGGGCTTAAGAGGGAAGTTATGGGATAGCTTAGTAAAATTAAAAGAGGATTTCCTTAAGCCTTGGCGTCTGGGTGGGGATTTTAATGAGATAAGAAACATTAGTGAAAGAAAAAGGGTGCTCAAGAAGAGATAGGGGAATGAGGGAACTGAATGAGTTTATTGATAGGTGTGAAGTGTTTGACTTGCCACTATTAGGTAGAAAGTTTACCTGGTGTAAATCAAGAGAGGTCAAGATAGGGTGAAAAGTGGAGTAAAATAGACAGAGTATTAGTAGACCCAAAGTGGCTTGAGGTACTCAATTTGAAGTTGTGGGGACTGCCTAGAATGACATTTGACCATAGCCCCCTACTATTGATGGAGGATGAAAAAACTGGGGTCCTAGACCCTTTAGGGTACAAAATGCATGGTTCTTACACAAAAACTTTCAATCACTCTGGGAGATTAGCTGGAAAGAGGCTAATGTAGTGGGTTGGGTTGGGTATATTCTACTAAAAAAGTTGAAGACCTTGAAGCTAGGCCTGAAGAAATGGAATGTGGAGGTGTTTGGGCATGTAATCAATAAATTGAAAGTAGTAGAGAGTGATTTGCACAATATTGATCTTGTTGCTAAGGATAGGGATCTTGATGATTCAAAAAAAGCAAGAAGGAGAGAAGTCAAAGAAGAGGTGTGGAGATTAAGTAAGATGGTGGAAAGAATGTGGCTACAAAAGTCAAGACTTAATTGGGCAATGAAGGTAGATAAAAATACAAGATTCTTTCATGTTATGAAAAAATGTAGACAAGCAAGGAATGAAATTAACTACATTACAAAGGGAGATGTGGTGTATGAGGAGCCTTGTCAAGTGAAGAGAAAGGTACTTGAGCATTTCAAAAACTAGTTTTCTAAACACTAGTCAGTAAGACCTAAATTAAGAGAGACCTTTAAATCAGTAGAAGGAAGCTTTGGTTTTGATATGTTGGAAGCAGAGTTTACAAAAGCAGAAATCAAAGTTGCAGTGATGGAATATGATGGGAATAAAGCACCAGGGCCAAATGGTTTTAACATGGTGTGCTTTCAGAAGTTCTGGAAAGTGATGAAGAGTGAAGTGATAAATTTGGTGAATAAATTCCATAAGAATGGAAGGCTAGTAAAGGGAACCAATAGCTCCTTCATAACCCTTATACCTAAGAAGGAGAATCCAAAGAGGCTAACTGATTATAGGCCTATAAGCTTGGTAGGCTTAATCTACAAGATCATAGCAAAAGTATTGTCACATAGGCTATAAGCAGTGATGCCTCATGTCATCATTGAAACACAATCAACATTCTTAAGTGGAAGGAATATTCTAGATGGGGTACTAATTGTTAATGAAGTGGTAGATGGATGGAAGAAATCAAAGAAGAAGAACTGATTATAAAGTTAGATTTTGAGAAGGCATATGATTCCATTAACTGGGGTTTCCTTTCTCTATGATATCTAAGTTAAGTCTAAGGCTAAATGGTCTAGTTGGATTAAGGAATGTGTAACTTCTGCTAGGGTATTAATGCTTGTTAATGGATCACCAACTGAAGAATTCAGTCCACAAAGGGGCTTAAGGCAAGGGGACCCTTTGTCATCCTTCCTGTTTAATATAGCTGCTAAAGTCCTATATATTTTATTATCCAGAGCTCATGATTTAGGTCTGATTAAAGGAGTGAAGGTTGGTTTAAATGGTGTTGTGCTCTCCCATCTTCAATTTGCAGATGATTCATTACTATTCTGTGAAGCAGATATGGAGGAGGAGAGGAATTTGAAAAAGGTGCTAAGATGCTTTGAAATCATGTCTGGCTTGAAAATAAATTATCATAAAAGTGTTATGTGTGGGGTGAGTGTCTCAGAAGAAGTTATGGCTAATTTTGCTTCAGACTTTAATTGCAAGATGAAGTCCTTGCCACTCAGTTATCTTGGGCTGCCTCTAGGGGATAACCCAAGGAAGAAAGCCACATGGAAACCTGTTCTGGATAAAGTTAAAAGCAGGCTAGCTAGTTGGAAAAGAAAGTTACTATCCTTTGCAGGGAGGTTAACACTTGTCAAAGCTGTAATATCTTCATTATCAGTGTATTAGTTGTCTCTGTTCAGGATGCCTGAAGGGGTAGCTAAAGAATTTGAGAGGTTTCAAGCTACATTTTTGTGGGGTGGTTCAGAACTAAAGAGAAAGATCCATATGGTTAAATGAGAGGAATTGTGTAAAAGTATGGAGCAATGAGGGTTAGGTATTAGAAAGTTGAGAGGGGTTAACAACTACTTATTAGTAAAATGGTGGTGAAGGTTTGGTTGTGAAAATAAAGTTTTATGGAAGAGGGTTATATGTAGCAGATACAAGTTGGATGTAGGAAAATGGATGCCATCTTTCAATCCTAGCAGCAACCACTCAGCTATATGGAAAGGAATCATAGCTATTGCTGAGCAGAGAAACAGCTTACAAGAGTTTTATTTGAATAATTTTCATTTGAAGGTTGGGGATAGAAGAAGGACTATCTTTTGGACTGATAGATGGTGTCAAGCACCATGCTTAAAGGATGAGTTTCCAGGCCTCTATAGGTTGTCTTTAGAGAAAAGTGATTCCTTGAGCGCAATCTATGATAAGAAAACTGTATCAAGTGAATGGAATATATCATTCAAAAGAGAATTGTATGTGTGGGAGGAGTTGGACCTTCAGAATCTCTTAAGTCAGCTAGCAACAGGACCTATAATGAGACCAGAGTATGTGGATAGGCCTGTTTGGGCAGCATCTATTTCAAGTGAGTTCACTATAGGAACAATGTATTAGTTTGTTATGGATAATCTTGGCCCAACTAGTAGAATTAGCAAGTTGGTTTGGATAAATTTCATCTCTCCTAAGGTGCAGATATTTGGGTGGTTAGCTTGGAAAAAGAGAATCGAGACAACTGAGTTCTTACAAAGAGTTAGTGTTCTTAATGAGAATGTGACTAGTTTATGTGTGTTTTGCAAGAGTGACATTGAATTTGTGAACCATGTTTTAATTTGCTGTCCTTTTTTCTAGAATGTCTAGGCTGAAATGCTGAAATGATGAGGAGTTCAAGATGCATTACAAGCTCTGTGGATCATATGTTGTTATTGTGGGCTGGAGAGAAGATGAAGAAGATGGAGAGGAAGATATAGAGTGCTATCCCAATGGCTGTGGTGTACTTAGTTTGGAAGCATAGAAATGAGTGTCTTTTCAAAGCATCTAATCCAAACCTAACTGAGCTGTGTGAGTTGATTAAGACTAGAATAGCTTTGTAGTTGAAACCACTCTTGAAGGATTTTCATTTTATAATGATTTCATCCTAAACTTGAGACAGATTAGGATGTGTTTGGGTGGAGCTGTGATGTACTGAGTGGGGGTGTTATGCTAATGGAACTAGCCCAAGGAGTGGGCTGTTTGTTTTTTATAGCTCTATTTTGCTTATGTTTTTGTTCTCTTGGTTGTGTTGTTGGTCTCTCACCAACTTTGGGGCTGTGCTAGCATATGATCGGATAGGCCTCGCGGTGTTAGCATAGTTGGGATGTTATAGGTCTATTGTGATGCTCTTTGCATTTCCTCTATTGTTCTCTTGGTTGTGTTGTTTGCATTTCCTCTATTGTGGTGCCAACATAGTTGTTCATTTATTCATCAATAAAGTTCCTTCTTGGCTGATCAAAATAAATAAATAAATAAAAAGAGTAAAATTGGCACAGATGATTTACAAAACTTGAACCCACTGCAAAGATGTAAAACAAAATTTTTAAAAAGTTTCAATCTATTTATTTATGAAATTAGTTTTTCTAATGTAAAAATCTTTTTACTATCCCAATCTGCCTTTTGTTCTTGTCTCAAAACCCTTTCTCACCACATGATCAATACTAGAGAGATTGTTCTTGTCTTAAAAGCCTTTCTCACACCAGAGGGGTGGATCATGTAATAAAGAAAGTGTTTCGAGTATGAAATTATTAGTAAGGATCACAACAATGGAAGCAATCTTTTTAGAAAAACACTTCATAAAAAAATTGATTGAAAAATTAATTTTTTTTAAAAAAAAACTATTAGGGTTTGACCCTTATAACAAAATAAATCTTAAAATTTTTAATTTTATCAATTTAAATACTAAATTTTTATTTATTTTCAATCTACATCATCTATCTTTCTTTTGTCCTTATCTCAAAACTCTTTCCCACACCACATGATCAGTGCTAGAGAGGTTTTTTTTTTTGAAAAATGCTATGACCCCAAATAATCACTACAAGAAAATCCAGCTTTGGCGACTAAAAAATGAATTTTCGTCGCTGAAAGTAGGACAATCGGCGACTAAAATGGAATTAGTCGCCAAAAGTGAACACTTTTGGCGACTAAAACAGTTTAGTAGCCAAATGCATAGTTATTGGCGACTAAAATCAATTTTGTAGCCAAAAGTAGGGGTTTTGGCGACTAAAATTCAGTTTAGTCGCCAAAAGTGCAGATTTTTGCTACTAAAAAAAATTAGTAGCTAAAAGGAGGGGTTTTGCCGACTAAACCTGACTTTAGTCGCCAAAAGTGCTGTTTTTGGCTACTAAAAAAAAATTAGTAGCTAAAAGGAGGTGTTTTGCCGACTAAACCTAACTTTAGTCGCCAAAAGTGCTGTTTTTGGCTACTAAAAAAAAATTAGTAGCTAAAAGGAGGGGTTTTGCCGACTAAAACTGACTTTAGTCGCCAAAAGTGGCTGTTTTTGGCTACTAAAAAAAATTAGTAGCTAAAAGTAGGGGTTTTGCCGACTAAAACTGACTTTAGTCGCCAAAAGTGGCCTAAATTTTTTTATAGTAAATAATTTATTTTTTAAATAATTATATTGAATTAAAATAATTATATTTGTATATATTATTATTTTGTATTAATCCGGTTAATATACTATATAAATAATATATATTGCATATATATTCATGTGAAGTTGTAGTGGCATAGTGGAGGGCGTGTGTTGCAAAAAGGCTTGGAATGGGGGACGGTTGGGGTTCGAAACTCAGGAAAAGCAAAAAAAAGTAGGTTTTTTTTTTTTTCGCCGGAAACACCTTTGGCGACTAAAAATTTAGTCGCCAAAAGTCTATATTTTGGCGACTAAACCATTTAGTCGGCGATTCGGTGACTATTGGCGACTAAATTTTTAGTCGGTAAATGTATTATTTCCAAAAGTGAAAAACACTATTGGCGACTAATTTATTAGTCGGTAAACACCTATTTTTGGCGACTAAAAAAGGTTTAGTCGCCAATACCCTCTGCCGACCACAAATACGCGACAAATGTGGCGACTAAAAAATTTTGTCGGGAAAAGTCAAATTTCGACTTTCGGCGACTAAAAACAGACTTTTGGCGACTAAAAATTTAGTCGCCAAAAGTGCTTTTTTTTGTAGTGAATCTACCAAAATTTCAGATTATTTGGGGTTCCTAATATAACTATTTTTTTTTTTTCGTTTTCTTTTTCTTTTTTTGAACTACAGTATTAGAGAGGTTGATCATGTAATAAAGAGAGAGGGCTAAACTACCAATAGTTCATAATGATTGGATTTAATTCCTATCAAGTCCTATTGAAAATAAGTCTTAATAAAATTGTTGTTAAAAATAATATTTTATGACAATTTTTTGCATATGTCGCTAAAAATTAATAATTAGTGACTTTTTTTTGTCACGATTTTTATAAATTGTTGCTAAAAGTTACAATTAGTGATATTTTTCTGTAACGAATTTTCAAATTGTCGTTGAAAGTTGAAAATTAGTAACATTTTTTTTGTGACAATTTTTTTAATTTGTCTTTAAAACTTATAAGTAACATTTTTATGACAATTTTTAAATTGTCGCTAAAAATTAACAATTAATTATATTTTTTAATAGTGTTTGATGAAAAATGTCATTAATTATCATAAAACTTATTAGGACTTGCACCTAAGTTCCTAATAAGAAAGTATTAGTAGGGACCACAATAGTGGAAGCAATCTTTCTAGCAAAAAACTTCACAAAAAAATTGATGAGAAAATTATTTTTTTTAAAAAACCCCCCATCAAATTTGACCTTTGTAATAAATTAAACTTTAAGTTTTTAATTTCATCAATTTAAATTTTAATTCTTAAAATTGATTATATAATTGAATTGGAGACCAGTGAATGAATAATATTTAATGACATATATTAAAAATGAGATATTTGATAATACTGATAATGTGAGATTTATGCAATGATTTCAAACTTTAAATACTCATTGATGGCAATATGTTTTTTTTTTTTTTTGGTTTCCTTTTTGTAAACATATTAGTATGAATGTACTAAATACTTTGTTTAATTGATATTTAAGAATTTTAAATTATTTTTGTTAAATTATTAGAAATAGTTATTGATAAGTAAAAAAAATAATTTGTAGCATTTTTTGTAAATTTATTGATCCATTGAACAAAAATCCTAGAAGCACCACTTGTTGCATATTAAAAACAAAAACAAAAAATTACTTCAAATTTGAAATATGTGGTTCAACTTTTCTTTTGGTTGATATCAAATTTAAAGTACAACATAAAGTCAAAATCTAAATATTTTTTAATTTGTAATATATATATATATTTTAAATTTTTTTTATGGATACATGACATTTTAATGCACAATTACATTGACACATGCCTATGTATCATTAGGGCTGCAAACAACCCGAATTTTACTAAGCTTAAACTTGGTTCGTTTGTTTATCGAGTTCGTTTATTGAGCTTAAACTTGGCTCGTTTACTTATTAAGTTTGTTTATAGAGCACAAACTTGACTCGTTTGTTCATCAAGTTCGTTTATTGAGCTCGAACTTGGCTTGATAAGCTTGGCTGGGCTTAATTTGTTAATATTAATGAAATTCGACCTTGACTCGACTTGACTCGATAATTTTTATATTATTTAAATAAAGATCTTAAAATAAAAATATTATTTATATATTATTTAATATATAAATAATATATTTATTATATAATTTAAATAAAAATAAATGAGCCGAACTTAACGAGCTAAGTTTATTTGAGTTCGAGCTCGACTCGTTCACTAAACAAGCCTAATATTCGAGCTCGAACTCAACTCTGAGCCAATTCGTGAACAGTTTGATTCGTTTGCAGCCCTACGTATGATACAATAGTCAAATTTTAAGAATGAATATTAGATATTATGATAATTATTGATTAATGACAAATTTCAAATGCGAATAGTCGAATTATATAGTTGAGATAGCCAAAAACAAAAGATATATATCTAATTATATTTATGTTTTTTAATTATCTACATCATGTGTCGTCTAATTATATCTACAATGTGCATTTCATGTTATTAAAAATGAGTTTTGTTGTAGTGAATATACATTGTTATATTCAAGGAAAATGTTATGTATGAGGAAGTATTTTTGAGAATGACGACACGTGACCAAGGTGCCTTCGAGATGTTGGCCGAGGTGCCACGTAGGCAGGTCATGTTTGCCGAGGTGATTGCGGTGTTGCCGAGGTTTGCTGCAGTAATGCCGGAATTCCAAATATTTGGATAGAGGACAGGAGTCCTAGATAAGATGAGGCTCATAGTCTGGATAAGGATAAGGCTCTTGGGGAGTTTATCCCTATCTAGCTGAGAGTCCGAGATAAGCATTGTGCTTGAGTCCTATGAAGTAAGACTTCTAGGAGACTAGGGCATTGCTTGCTATAAAAGTAAGGCGTCCTCGTGGGTCTAAAGTACGCTTTATTTTGGGAGTTTTGTATTTGTTTGATATCTTTGAGAGATAAGTTGACTGACTTGATCATCAGAGTGCCCCCAGGTGGACGAACCACCACGGTATTCTCATATTCTTGTTGGCAGGTGGTTGGCTTAATCTATTCTGCCGCGTGTTTTTCAGCTAAGTTCCTTGTTTGGTTGTGTGGTCGGAAATCAACACCCACAATTTGGCGCCGTCTGTGGGAACTTAGTAAGGATAGATGACCAACAACGGACAGGAAGTGAGGATCGGAGACAACATTTACAGTGAGGAAGTGGAACACATGGGTCCTAATACTGGAGGATGGAACAATCACAAAGAAATACAAGAGGTCGACCTTGAGGCAAAAAATGTCGCTCGGGGCCGATGTGGGAACAAGAAGGGTAGTCGAAATGAGTGCTACCACAAAAGCAATCTCCAAGTATGGAAAGATAGATGCCTAAGAAGGGATGAGGAACTAAAGGATATGGCGAACAAGTTGACAGACTTGTAGACAATAGTTAACTTCATGAGGCAGAACAACGTAATTCAACTAGCGTTTTCCTTACAAGACACACCGGCACCAATAGCCAAGGCTGGTGTCCAGAAAGAAGGATAGAAGACAGTGCCCATTGTCCCACAACACGCTAAGGGACAGGGAAATTCACATCGACAATCACGAGATGTCGGGAGGAAAAAGTCTGTATGAGGAGAGTCATAAAGAGCACCACAGACTAAGGGGACCTATGTCAGGGGATCTCGATAGATCCAAGGGCAAGGCCTTTGTTTTGATGATGCAGTGGATATGGAGAAGTCCAAGAGAACGCATCTTAACATTGGAAGCAGTGCGCCGAAAAGACTGAAGTTGACTGACAGCTGAGCTCCCAAATGGACGAAGGAGGACCTGAGAGATTACCTTTAGAGAAAGAGGCATAATGTCGAGATCACATCCAACATCCAGCCAAAGACATCGTTCTCAGTGGAGTTGGATGCGTTCGATGCATCGAAAATATTCAATATGCCAAGGTTTCAGATCGATGACGGTAAGTCTGATACAAACTTTCATGTTGGTTTGTAGATAAATTCAATAGCCTTGTGGAGTGGAAGTGAATAACTGTTATGTAAAGTGTTCCCGTCGTCATTCGGGGAAATAACATCAGATTGGTTCCACAATCTCCTGAAACGATGTGTGAAGAGTTGGGAAGGCCTGACCGAGATGTTTGCAGCCAGGTTTGTTACGAACAAATTGCAGCCACTAAGGGTAGACTCCCTATTGGCTTTAAAGATCAGCGATGGCAAAGGCCTTAGGACCTATGCCAAGAGGTACTATGTGGTTTACAACCGGATTCTGGCTTGTAACCAGAAACTTGTAGTGGTATCCTTTAAGAACGGCTTAGATGATGATTGCTCATTTCAACAGTCGCTTGCGAAGACACTTCTGAAGAACATGGAGGAATTAATGGTGCGGATCGAAAACTATGCTAGGGCAGAAGAAGATAAGAAAGCGAGAAAGATGAGTATAGCGAAGCAAGAGAAGAGAAACAGTTTGTTGAGACGAGGCTGAGGAAATAACAGCGTTTACAGGCCGGAGTTAGGATTGATATCCATACAGGCAATAAGTACAGTTTTCAAGATCCCCATCTATAAGATCTTGGAGAGAATCAGGAATTAGCCATACTACAGGGCACCACAGAAGGTCCTGGGAGAATACATAAGCAGGAGCCTTGAGAAGTGCTGTGCCTACCATGAGGAAAACAGACGCATGACCCAGGGATGCCAAATTTTGAAGTCGCACCTAGATGATTTGGTCAGACAGGGACACAAGAGAGACCTGATTGACGAAAAAAAAGAAAAAAAAGAGGAGTAGGTGAAGTTGGCATAGACACCGGCAGCACCACCGCTACCACCACCACCGTAGGCAAAGGGACCATGGGTAATCAATGTGATTCACTTGAAGGTCAACGAGAATGAAGTTTAGAGAGAGAGAGAGACTTAGAGAGTAAGGCATCTGCAGCACGTTTATCAGATACAGTAGAAAAAGCCTAGGATAGATGGATATTAGGGGCGGATGATATCTTTCGCTAAAGAGGACATATATATGGTACAATATCCACATAACAATGTTCTAGTGGTGACGTTGAAAGTCAAAGATTGCCAAGTAAAGCGCATCCTAATTGATTAAGGTAGCTCTTATGACATCATGTACGTCAAATGTTACAAGGAGCTCGGCCTCCATAAGGATGATCTAGAGCAATTCAATAGCCCTATGGAATGATTCAATGGTATGTCGACATGGCCGCTAGGGACCACGAGTCCGGAGGTATAGGCAGGGACCAAGAAGGTAACTACAGATTTGACTATAATAGATGCCCCCTCCCCATACAATATCATTATGGGAAGACTTTGACTACATGCAATGAGGGTTGTTCCCTCAATTGCACCAACTATTGCGGTTCCTAACTGAGCAAGGGATCGAAGAAGTAAGGGGAGACCAAGTAAAAGCGAAAAATTGCTCTATGGCAGCAATGAAGTACACCTGCAATGTGAGGGAAACAGGGACAACATAGATTGAAAGCGAAGACCGAGAGGTCTTGGATGATGTCGGTAAAGAACCTGCCGATAAGAGTGAAGAACTCTTGACAAAGGTTCTCATACAAGAAGGCGATGATGAGTGATTCTTCCTCCTCAGCTCTAGCTTAACTGAGTAAGAAGAAAGAAAACTTGAGACTTTTTTGAGAGAAAGCATAGAGGTGTTCACTTAAACACCCTATGAGATGTCGGGAATCAGTCCCGAGGTCACCTACCACTGACATAACGTGGGTAGGTCGGCCAAGCCTATGATTCAGAGAGCAAGAAGACCAACTTTGGTCCATGTACAGGCAGTAGAAGAAAAAGTGGAAAATCTACTGGAAGCATAGGCCATTTGAGAGGTGAATTACCCTACCTGGTTATCCAATACGGTGGTAGTAAAGAAGAAGAATGGCCAATGGAGCGTATGTGTAGAGTTCACTAATTTGAACAAAAAATGCCCGAAGGACTGATTTTCCCTGCCCAAGATTAATCAGCTTGTTGATGCCACATCAAAGCATTGAAGAATGAGTTTTCTAAATGCATACATGGGGTAGCAATGTATGCCCTGGATGAAGAGAAGACAACATTCATCACCCCCAGAGGACTTTAATGTTATAGGGCAATGCCTTTTGGGCTGAAAAATATAGGAGCGATATACTGAAGGTTGGTTACCAAGATGTTCATGCACTTAATTGTGGGGACTGCGGAAGTCTACATTGACGACATGGTTGTCAAGAGTAAGGAACCAAGAGATCATCTAACAGACCTAAAGGAAGTTTTTGACATATTGTAGGGATACCAGCTTCGGCTGAATGCCTCAAAGTGTACATTTGGGGTAGGATTTGGTATGTTCCTGGGGTACTTGGTAACCAGGAGACGAATTGAAGTGAGCCCAAATCAGATCAAGGCCATCCTTGATCTAAAGAGCCCAACAACAGCGAAGGAAGTGTAGATTTTGACTGGCAAGGCAGCAGCTTTGAATAGATTCATTAGCTGGAGTTCAGATAAATGTAAGCTATTCTTTCAGTTTTTAAAGAAGGCCACAGACTTTCTGTGGACAGAAGAATGCGAAGTCGCCCTGGCCAAGTTCAAAAGGTACTTGACAATAGCACCGGTATTGTCGAACCCGGTACTAGGAGAATAATTTTTCTTATACTTGGCAGTTTCAGGCCACGCTGTTAGTGCCATAGTAATTCGAGAGGAAGAAGAAGAGTAGAAGGTAGTGTACTACCTTAGCAAGACTATGGCCAGTGCAAAAATTAGGTACCTGCCCCTGGAAAAATTGACACTTGTTCTGGTAATGGCTTCAAATAGACTGAACAATTATTTTCAAGCCCACAAGATGATGGTACTAACAGAGCATCCACTAAAATCTCTGTTACAACATGGGGAATTGACAGACAGTGTAGCGCGGTGGGCTGTAGTTCTAGGTCAGTATGACTTAGAATTCAGGCCAAGGATAACAATAAAGGGTTAGGTGTAGGCCGATGTCATTGCAGAATTCACACCAGTCGCTTGCCCAAAATCGACACCAGTGAATCTCGGCCTAGGGTGCCCAGGATAGCTTGAAGAAAATCAATTAGGAGCATGGAATCCCACGCTAGCTAGGAAGAAGAAAGGGGAAGAGAATGTAAAGCCTTGTGACATTTACATCAGCGATTCTTTTCGTCTCTTTATTGACAGTAGTTCAAATTGACAAGGAGCGAGGGCAGGAGTGGTTCTGGTTTCACTAGATGGATGGATGATAGAACAATCCATCCGTTTGGGGCTCAAGGCATCAAACAATGAGGCAGAGTACGAAGAACTAATTGCTAGCTTAAAACTTACAGCAGTAGTGGAAATCGAGGAGGTGGTAGTCTTTTGCGACTCCCAACTTATTGTAAAACAAGCGACGGGCGAATACATAGCTCGAGATGAAAGGATGATGGCCTATGTGAAGGAGGTCATCAAGCTACTTGCACAATTCCAAAGCTGTCGACTGTAGCAGGTCAACCGAGATGACAATAGTCATGCTGACACCTTAGCAAACCTGGCTAGTGCTACAAAGTCAGGTAAGCTAAGAGTAGTTATGGTGGATTACCTGTCAGGCCCAAGTATTAAACCTCTGATAACAGAGTATGAAGCGATGTGTGTGGAGTTGGGTCCAAGTTAGATGGATGCCATAGTCATGTTCCTTAGAGATGACAAGCTGCCAGAAGATAGAAGGGAAGCTCACAAGATTAGACTGAAGTTCTGTCTGTTAGCAGAAAGACATCTGTACAGGAGATTTTTTACTGAACCTATACTGTGATGTGTATACCTATCCCAAGTAGAGGACTTTTTGTACAAGATCCATGAGGGAGTATGTGGGAGCTATGCAGGAGGCAGATCACTTGCTCACAGAGCTATATCACAGGGATACTAATGGCCCTACATGCAGAAAGATGACGAAACCTATGTAAAGAAGTATGAGAAGTGTCAAAGGTTTGCACCTTTGATATACTAGCCAACTAGAGATTTGAACCCAGTATCCAATCCTTAGCCATTTGTCCAATGCCATGGATCTTGTTAGGTAATTACCCTAGGTAACTGGACAAAGGAAGTTCTTGCTCATAGCAACTGATTACTTCACAAAGTGGGTAAAGGCTGAACCCCTTGCAAAAATCCGAGATGTAGATGTAAAGAACTTTATTTGAAAAAATATCATCACTAGATTTGGGATCCCGAGAGCTATTGTGGCAGACAATGGTACCCAGTTTGAGAGCAAGCTGATCAAAAACTTTCGTGCAAAGTACAAGATTAAGAACTATTATTCAACTCCTAGCTTTTCCCAGAGCAATGGGAAAACCGAGGCATCAAACATGACCATCTTGGATGGAATCAAGAAAAAGCTGAAAGCTGCCAAGGCCAAGTGAGTGGAGGAACTGCCCAGTGTTTTATGGGCATATCGCACGATGCCAAAAAGATCTACTGGAGAATCTCATTTTGCTATGGCTTATGGAACCGAAACAGTTATTCCACTTGAGATCGGCATCCTTGGGATTAGAACCCAGGGAGTGGAGAATGAGATAAATGAAGGATTCCTTGCTTAGGATCTGGACCTAATTGAAGAGAGAAGAGAAAGAGTAACGATTCAGCTAGGGGCGTACCAGCAACAACTTGCTAGGGCATACAACAAAAAGGTCAATTAGAGAGTTTTAGATTGGAGGCCTCGTGCTCAGGAACGTTGCCGGCAACAAGAAGGATCCCAAAGAGGGCAAGCTTGGCCCAAACTGGGAAGGACCATATCGCATCATCTCGGTTGCCGGCAATGACGTATATCGGCTTGAAGACACTGATGGCAAGGAATTACTAAGACCTTGGAATACCAGTAATCTAAAATTTTTCTATCACTAATTTAGTTTTTCTAGCCCTATATAATTTGAATTGATTTTTAGTCAAAGTATTAATAAAATACTAGCATCGATTTTGGTTTTACAAAATGTTGTTGAAATTTATGATTGCGAGATACAATTGAGAAAATCTTAAGGTGATGTTTCCATGGTGAGCAAGGCGATTATCTTAGGCTTACCATGATTGTAGAGTTGAACTAAGTATACATCGATGTTTCAATGTGAAGCAAGGCGATGTTCCTATGGTTAACAAGGCGATTAGCTTAGGCTTGCCATGATGGTGGAGTTGAACTAAGTACAAAGCAAAACAAGGCGATCAACTTAGACTTTCCATATTGGTAGAGTTGAACTAAGTATAAGGCAATGTTCCAAAGTGAAACAAGGTGAAACTAGCCATGTTTTGGTCAGTTTGTGTGAAAAGCTGAGGTAGCTAGTACTCTTGGTACACTAAAGTCAAGCCTTAAGTGTTTAGTTTAGGCGAGCCAAGCGCGATGACCTCGGTTATGCATGTCTAAATTCGACTTAGTTAAGAACCAAGCGATACATCCTTAATGTGAATATAAGTAATACTTAGGTTCACATTAGGAGGCAAGAAACATGAGTGAATATAACACTTGTGAAAATCTTTAGAAAAATTTTAAAAGTTGAAGTTATCTGAGATAAATGTTAGAGATACTATCCCAGATGATGCAAGAAGCATGAGTGAGTGTAGCACTTATGAAAATTTTTAGGAAAAATTTTATAGGTTGAAGTTATCGGAGATAAATGTCAGAGACACTATCCGAGATGATTGATCAGTTTTAATCCGAGATAATTTATCTGAGGTATTGTGATCCGAGGTAAGGAACCAAGTTGTCAGACTTAGAAAGATAAGAAAAATTCTAAGTATGAAAACATACAAGAGATAAAGACAATGAACATACATGAAGAAATAGATAAACAACACTTAGAAGAAAAGGAAGAAAGACATGCATTAAACGAAGAACTTGTTTGGTCATATAACAAGGCACTTCGGCCCGACAAAAACAGAAGTTGTTCAAAGCAAAGGATTATAATTGTTCAAAAAGACAAAGAAGAAAAGGAAAAATTCTAACTGTCAAAATAGCTCTCTAATTGGTCCACTTTGGCGGTTGGCGTTGAGTCGGCCTCAACGACCAGTGTGTTCTTCTTAACCGTTATCTCGACATCAATTTCCAATAATGTTTGGTCCAAACTTTTCTCTGCAGTAACAACCTTGGCTTTAGAAGTGTCGGCCTTCTTAGGCGAGGTGCTTTTAGACACCTCGTCCATGTCCTCTTCAGTTAAGTCTAGTACTTGATCATTAAGAGTTAGGGACTTGGCCCCAGCAGCGATGTCGACTTCAGCTTCCTCATGAGCGTTGGCCTCTTTTTCTTTGACCTTATCGTCAAATCAGTTAGGTGAGGAGGGGGGGGAAAGACACGTTGAGTCGGCTGATATCAAGGAGAGGCGAGTCCTTAGGGACGGACAACTCCTTTAGGGCAACCATCCAGCAGAGATAATAGCCTTTGTTGTAGGCCAGGTTGACTTGTTATTTGTACTAGTCTTGAACATCAGCCTGTCCCTCCGCATAAGCCTTCTCATCAGCTTCTTTAAGCTTAGCCTTTTTGGTATTTAGCGCCTTTTTGAGCTTTGCCTCGGCTTCTGCCATTTTAATCTCGGCAGCATTGGCCTTGGCCTTGTCAACGTCGGCAATAGCCTCAATGGCTTCGGCTCTGACCTCGGCCTGGCTTTGAGCAGTTTGGGCAGCCTTGACTTTGTCCATCAAGCTCCGAACGTGGGTTTCGGCTTTGTTGAGTGAAGTAAGGAGACCTACAGCTTCTTGTGTCTTCTTTGTGAGGTCTTTCTTCACCGACTTGGCCTTGACCACATGAGAGTGAGCATGCTGGATGGCCTGCAAGAGAAAGCAAGTTAGAAAATTTTGGCTAAGTACAAATGGAAGTCGAATGGAAAGATAGAAGGTCAGAAATTTACCAATATGGAGTGCCGCATCATCATGGAAAAATTTTCATATTGGTTGAAGTTGGCGAGCTGATTCATGTCAGCTAGAAGAAGAACGATCATGGATAGCGGGATGCTGACTTTGAGGCTTTCTATGGCACTGTCGCCGGCTCTAAGGGGTCGGTTACCAACCAGGACCTCGGGGACCCAGGTTTCCTTAGGTTGGAAACCACTCTCACCCTCTTGGCCTTCGGATCTCGGCTTTTTTGTTGGGGGTACACCAGATGATTTAACCTCGGCTGGCTTCTTCTCAGCGTCAGCTAATTTTGATATGGGGAGAGAATCCTTTGGATTCTTTCAGAATCAAAGGGGATCTCAGTAATTATGGCCTTGGCCTTAACCTTTTTTACCCTCTTTGGCTTTAGCTTTGGCTTTCCCTTAGGCTAGGAAGAGGGTGTGGACTGCAGGGACATGACATCGGGTAGACCAACTAATAAGTCTTCGGCGATTGCCGGTTTCTGACCTATCTCTTTGGCAGTGGTGGCGACGATTACTCCGGTGCAGAATTTAAATGCCAGAAGAGCTGTTGAAGGATTCGCTGGATCGTAGTTAGACATGTTCGAACCACTATGCTTTGGGTTTCGAGTTCTACCTACAGAAGCGTTTAGAGGTCGGCGGCGGCATTGATGTTGAGATGGTAGAAGGTGTTGGGTTGGATCCGCTGTGGATGGCTCGTTGATAGGGTTAGATGTTGAAGCCTGATCTCGGTGAGGTGAAGAGGTGACTTGTTGGGTTGAGGCTGATGATGGTGTCCTGCTCCTTCTAGGGACGTCAGAAAATACAGAGTGATACATCGGCACGTAGTTTAGGAGAATGGGGCCTTGTGTTTTTCAATGGGCAAGTCTAGGAGCCATTTGAGATCTCGGCTCGGGACGTAGGACTGCTGGAAGATTTGCTCGGCTAAGGAAAAGCTACAAAAATCAAAGAAGACATTAGAACTAGAAAGACATATATGCATGAATGTTAAGAATGTTGGACTTTGAATGACCAACTTCTTAACCTTGTCTTTCCTAAAGACTCCTTAATGTAAAGGGTTGAGATGAGGATCATTATCTAGCGCGTACTAATAATTGCCCGAGACAATCATGTAGTTATCTTCAGCGCCTTTGTTGGAGTCTGGGAGGTCGGCTATCAGTTTGCATGCAGTGGATCTAGGTTTGAGGTAATAGGTGTAGCCACTAGTGGACTTGAGGCCACACATTGTGTAACAGAATTGGATGTCGGTGAGGGTAATCCTAGCATTTTCTCGGCGAGACAGCTCGGTTATGCCGTTGATAACCCTAAATATATTGATGGCTAATTGCATGGGGTTAAGTTTGTAGAAGTGTAAAACTTCTCGAAAAAGAATGTCAAGGGGGAATTTGATCCCATCTTCAATGATGGATACTATAGGGAAGGGCATACAGGTCTCCCCGAGTATCATGGAGTCCTCATTCTGAGCCAATCTAAGATGAACGTCGGTTGGAATATTTAACTTCTGGCGAAAATACTCTGGTTTACTAGGCGAGTCTACCCTCTATTTAACCATACCCATGGCCTCGGCTAGGGAGAATTTGGTAAGGTTTACTGTTGAAAAGGTGGACTGTATAGGTTAAAAGACCTCGGTGAAACCCTAATGAACACTAGGGCAGGGATTCTAAAGATTTAAGGGAGGTTTTGTTTCAATTTTTCTTAAGTATGATTTCTAGCAAGTCCCAAATCCTAATTCTATGCAAGAATTACTGGAATGAACAAGACTCAGAGGCAAGAATATGGAAACAAACAAGAAAAACAAGATTCAAAAACTAATTCAAGGCAAAGAAGAACATAGACATGGTAGGTACAGTATTGTACATCCAAGAACACACTCGTGGTATGAACAAGTAATTCAAGACCGTAAAGGAAATAGGGACAAACTTAGCGCATGGAGTAGATTCCAAATGCAGGGAAAGAGAGTGAGCTAGTGTGCAAAAGTGTAAAAGTATGAATAGATTGTGTAAAACTTTTTTTTGAACAAGAACAGAGCACGAAGTCAAGAACATGAAGAACATGATTGGGGCAAGAATGTGTAGAACAGCGGATGTAAGTTTAAATAAGTGACTCAAGTACGGATGCAATGGACGATGCACAAGCAATGATATACATATTCAAAGAACAATAAGAAAACCGAAGCAAAATAGAGATAAAAAAGAGAACTTATAGATGAAAAAGAGAACTTATAGAATGGAGCCGAAGAAATAGACGCCAGAACGAAGTTCGCCGGAGTTAGACGATGCTCTTTGAGGAACAAAGCAGTTGTTGAAAGCTTCAATGGTAGTTTGAGAGAGAAAATTTAGAGAGAGAAAGTTTGAGAAGAAAGAGATATTGTGTTTGCAAAAGTGAAGAGATGGAGAGAGAGGAAGAAAGTTTTTGTCAAAAATGAAAATGCGGCAAAACATAATGAAAGTACCTTGGACGACGTGCCTGGTAAGCGGTGTAGCAGAATCGATGTAACTTGATGACGCATGACAGGTACAGACCAGTAAGGTGGTGACACATGGGAGAAACGGTTGGGGTAATGGAGCGTGACAGCTCATTCACAGAGGGGGCTCTTGAAATTCTTGAACTAGTGGGGTAATGACCTCGGCTAGAGAAGAAATCTTGAATGAGATGTTGGAAGAGCTTGACTCTTGGTTATTGATTCTTGATGCGTGGACACTTGAGTCCTTGTTTCTTGGCGCCGACGATTCTTGATCTCGGTCGGAGAAGTACATTTATCTGGCCAACGTGGTTAGAAATCAGACGATATAGGTTCCATCAACTCAGGTTGCCGGGGTAATAAAACCTAGGGGGCAATTGTGAGGAAGTATTTTGAGAATGACGCCACGTGGCCAAGATGCCTTCAAGATGTCGGCCGAGGTGCCACGGGAGCGGGTCATGTTTGACGAGGTGATTGCGGCATTGTCGAGGTTCGTGCGGTAATGTTGGAATTCAAGATATTTGGATAGAGGAGATGGGTCCTAGATAAGACGGGCTCTTAGTCTGGATATGGATAAGGATAAGGCTCTTGAGGAGTTTATCCCTATCTAGCTGAGAGTCTAAGATAAACATTGTGTTTGAGTCCTATGAAGTAAGACTTCTAGGGGATTAGGGCATTGCTAGCTATAAAAGTAAGGTACCCTCGTGGGTTTAAGGTACGTTTTATTCTGGGAGTTTTGAATTTATTTGATATCTTTGAGAGATAAGGTAACTCTAACTTGATCGTCGGAGTACCCCTAAGTGAACGAACCACCACAGTATTCTCATCTTCTTATTGGTAGGTGGTCGATTTAATCTATTCTGCCGCGTACTCTCCAGCTAAGTTCCTTGTTTGGTTGTGATCAGAAATCAATACCCACATTATACATATATAGGTTCCGTTTGTTTTGACATAAAATATTTTACAACACAAATTATTTTTTATGTAAAAAGATCTTATGATAAAAATAGTTATCAATTTTATTTTTGGATGTTTGGTTAGTATTCAAAATAATAATTTCAAATCAAATCTCAGTATCTTGGGCCAATCTACTCTTAAACTTTCTAAACTGAGTGACCCACAATTGAGTTACAGATTTCAAAAACTAAAGTCATTTTACGTTATTTTGCATAAATTTTGTTCAACCAAACACTGTAAATTAGGTAAA
This sequence comes from Camellia granthamiana, assembly GCA_036172215.1. Lineage (NCBI taxonomy): Eukaryota > Viridiplantae > Streptophyta > Magnoliopsida > Ericales > Theaceae > Camellia > Camellia granthamiana. The sequence goes on along the minus strand of CM069906.1, from coordinate 138,982,975 downwards.
CGTGGAAACAAACGGAGCAATAGTGTTTTTTATTTATTTAAACATTTGATTAGACGTGCAATAACGACGCATTGAGATTTACAATTATCTATTGAAATTAAATGGTAGGAACAATTCAAACATCACATTAATTTGTAAATTAAATTTACAAAATAATAATTCCCAAACATATTAGTATCCTTTTTCACTTGATAAAAAAGTTTAAAAAAGCCACTAAAACTTTCAGGTTCTTAAACAGGACCTCAGTATTTGTTCCAAGGTTAGATACCAAGGCTATATGGGGAACTTCCAAATAAAACACATTTTTTTTTCGAGTTTTTGTTTTTAACGACTTTAAAATAAATAAATAAATAAATAAATTATGCCAGTTTTTTATTTGTTAGATTTGAATTATGTAGACGAATCTAAAAGTAAATTTAAAAAACAAAACCAAATAAAAAAATGAAAATAGTCACACAAAAAAAAAAACAACTATTTTTAACTTATTTTTATTTTGTCAAAAACCTTTTTTTGAAAATTTTCAAATATTTTTAATTTTTCCATTTGTTTCGTCCAGTAAAACCTAAAAACCTAATAAATTTTTTTAAAATAATTTTAAAAAATCAATAAAAACAAAAATAAGCCTCCAAAAAAACGAACTCCAAACATCTACTAGACTATCTTAGGAACCTATTATTTTAATCAACAAATTAAAAAAATTACTATAAAAAATATTCTTCCTATTTTTATGTTAATTTTTTCACAATTTTCAAAACAATCCTGAGTCAACATTGTAGACTCAAATGCATGCGATCCGAGTCAGCTCGGGCAAAACATAAAAGAATAGTATTGAAAAGTTGAAAGTGAGTGATTTTAGGGTTTTTGAGATTGTCATGCTAATCGAGAATGGTGGACGATTTTCATTTATAATAAATAAATAAATAAATAAATAAAAAGGGGGAATTGGCCGGATCCGGAAAACATGCTGATGCTGAGAGGGTAGGTGGGTCCATCCAGAAGAAAAAATTTAGGGCATAGTTTTTGGCTTTTTGAGAAGATAAAATAAAATAAAAACTAAATTAATTAATTAATAAATCCCTCACATGGTCTCCACATGGAGGTTTTAAAAGTTTCGGTTGTCAGTGTTCTCTCTCTCACAACGTACGGATCGTCTTATGCGATGGTGGGGTTTAGAGAATTAATCCTAAAATTTAAAGATCTATTTTGGACTACTCTTGTTATTATTTTGTTTAGCCCCAAAATTTTTTTTAAAAAAAATCATAATATTAGCAAAATTGTACTTTTCGTTATCTATTGTTATGGGAAAATTCTATGATACATGCTCCATTTTAGAGGGTTTATTATCTGTATCGCTTTTGATTTACTGTAGTGCTAGTTATAAGGGTTAATTATAAATACACTCATTGACGTTTGATTAAAATACGAATTGTTTTTTTGTAATTCTGAAAATTACATTCCACCTTCTAAGGTTTCTAATTTCATAACAAATCGTCCATTTTATTCATAAATTATCAAGTCAATTAATAGTTTTTAATGATACTAGAAATATGTTTCAATTAATAATTTAGGTAATTTTATTATTGTATAGGAGAGCAATTATGAATTTCATTTTTTCAGTTAATTCTGTTAAATAAAAAATTATGACAAGGGGATATTCTTAATTTTTCAAATCATAGGGGGCAATTTGTATTTTAAGGAAACCTCAGGGGGTGTATTTGTAATTTACCCTAATTATAATCTATTATGGTATTAATTATGATTTGATTATAACTTGATTATATCATACACATTATGTTATTAGTTATGATATGATTATGACATTATTTTAATTATGATATAAAAGGTCTTTAGCTATATGTGTTTGGTCATGACTCATATTTTTTTTTTAGTTATTGTATGGGGGAGAAATATTCTTCGTCTTTTGTATGCCTTGCTACCAAGCTCGTCTCACCTTCGAATGGACTCTGATTAATTGAGAAGAAAACAAATGTGAGTTACCCAGCGGATTGTTTGCCGGAAAACTCCTCTGACGACCAAGTTAGCTTTCTTAGAGAAGAAGAGAGAATGCAAAGCACTATAAAGAGAAAATTATTAAAGATTGCTTACCACTCAGAGTCTACTCGCGCTTCCTTATCTAGGTTGGCCATGCAGTCCTAGATTGTGTGCGCACTACCTCTATTGTCCGTTGCTGGATGCGTGGCTATACTACCCGCTCCATTCTTTACACGTGCATATACAAATACTGCCAAATAGAATTGGCTAAACTGCCAAACAGTATTGGCACAGTCTAAGAATAGATTCTTTTCATTTCACCATTGGTCCATATGGAGTACTTGTATCGAGCAACCACTTGTGGCACCAAAATGCCAACTTAGAACATCCGTTTGACGAGTTGAACCATGCCAGTTCCCAAGTCGATATCGCACTCGACTGACGTCCCACCGGCATTCTCTCAAGGCGGTCGTTGATGGGCACGTTGATCGTCACCTCGACTCACACCATGGTCCCAACACGTGCCGCTCATCCTTCATGCTTGACCTATGCCGAGTTTAGTCCGATCAATCTTGCGACCTTGACACGGTCCTGACAACCGTGATGTCCAAAGGAGGTCAGCCCAACACCATGTTCACTATTGGTGTAGATTGGCCGAACACCATATTTTGTGTTGATTTAGCTCGGCCCATTGTTCGGCATAAATCTCCCTCTCAATTATGACGGTAAAAGAGTTCAGTTATAACATATGTAGTAATTAAGCCCATAAATGTCACAATTTGCCTACAATACATGCCTTTTTGAGGGTGTATGCCATAGCATTACCCATTGCCATTGTAACATCACTTGTTGGGATAAATTATACTTTGCCATTTTTATATTTGGTCATTTTTTCATATTGGTCTTTTAAAGGTTTTTTTTTTTTTTTTTTTTTTTCTCCACTTAATCCTCTTATGTTTTAATTTTTTTCAATTTACTTTTACAGTTATCTTTTGTTGAAAATTAGACAAAAAAATCACCTTAGTTGCCACATGATTAAAAATTTATTAGATTAGGATTTGAATTTGTGTAAGATGTGTGAGTTATATATGATAAAATATTTTTAATGTCACATAATTGTCAATGTATTATTTTTTTGGTCTAATTTTAGACATAAATTAGCTTTTAAAGTAAATTGAAAAACTTAAAGTATTTAGGGTCAAAGTGAAAAAAAAAGAGGTAAATTACACTTACACCCGCTGAGGTTTGGGTTTAATACATATCACCCCTAACGTTTGAAAAATTATGTAATCCCCCTGTCATTGTAATTATTTAGATGAAATGAAGATATTGAACTTATACACTCTCTATTTTTTTTTTCCTTATGTTTTTCTATTAGGAGTTATTGCCTTTTATATAAGTAGGGGGTTTGTGAAATGAAATTATTAACCATAGAGGTATAAATTTAATTTCTAGAACGTTAAGGATGGGATGTAATTGGACCAAATCTCAAGGGATGTGATGTTGGCCGAAAGGTACCACATTGAGGCCACTTAAGTTACAGTTTTAGTCTTTCAATTTTATTTATTTGGTGGAGATAATGTGTTTCGTGCACTTGTACAGATTTGACAGGAAATATGAAAATTCAATCAAAAAGGGGCGCGAAAGCAGATCCTTCGAGCGAGAAGTGAAGAATTCGAGCCAGCCAGACCACCGCACGTGCAGCCAAGCTTCACTGCACGTGCGGCCCACCACCGCTCCGAATAAAAGACAGAAAATCAGCCAAACCTAGGGTTCGAAAATTTAATACAGAATAGAGAGAGGCTAGGGTTCCCAATGGGTGATATTCTACCAAAGCTTGAAGGACACTTCTATGGGAGTTTCTTCCTTATCTTCTTCCTCTTTCCACTCCTCCATGAGTGGCTAGTCGTCTTTTCTAAGGTTTTGATGAAACCCTAGCCATGTAATAGAATTTTTCATGAGCTTTAATTGTAAATTGGTTTGAATGAATGTATGGATGATCTAGAAGTGTTTAATAATTGTTTCGTTCATCTCTTCAAGCATTTTACTCTTTGTGATTGTTTAATGTTTTCCATACATTAGTATTCTTTGTGTTTGTATTCAAAGTACGAGACAAGTCATGCTATGAGAAACGGGTCGTTTTGCTAACATAGTTTAGTGCAAACGACTCGTACTACTCGGGATGATTCGTGCTTGTACATTGAATGTAACAACCCTCTTGATCAATATTTCAAACTTGTAGTTGTGAAATATTGGGTAGTTCAAACCGAATTGCGATTGGTGGTTGATGTTAAGTCTCATTCATGTGGTTAGTGGTGAATTCTCTACCCTAGGATTTTTTCGGAAAATTAATATCTCAAACCCTAATTTTAATTGTCAATATAATTCTTCAATTTTACTTAATTGCTGTTTAGGTATAAAATCAATCTTATCTTTTTAATCAAAATTAATTTAGGAATTTTGCGATTGAATTAATCTAATTTCACATTTGTCCCTGTGGATCGATACCTGGACTTGCCATTATTCTGATAGAATTTGGTATAGTTTAATGATTATTTTTGATGTGTTCAACGATCTATCAGGATGCCAGTGTAATTTACCCAAAACAAAAAAATTAAGGATCAAAGTAAAAAAACAACAAAACATACATGGGCAAAGTGGAATTTACCATCTATTGTTGATAAGAGCTTTTACACATACAAAATCATGCTATAAATGTTTAATCTAGATATTAGTGATGGAAATAATTTTCGAAAGCCAAGTTTGGTTTGTGTTTTAGAAAAAAAAAATTGTAATTTTTCTTTTAAAAGAATAGAAATTATAGTTTGATAGAATAAATATAAAAAATATAATTTAAATTTTTTTAAAATTATTTCTGACATCTTAAAAGATAAAATTATATAAAATGATAAGCATTTTTTTAATATATATATATATTTTAAATTTCTGTCACCAAATTAATTTTTAAATTTTTAAAAAATATTTCTGAAACAAACTTTTAATAACCAAACTTAACATGGTTGACCATTTACTTGACCTTCTTTCGTGTAAGACCATTTACTTGACCTTCTTTTGTGCTTGTCAAGACACCTGTTACCATTATGTTACAAATTACAATAGCTTGAATTAGAGCTTTTTATTTATTTATTTATTATTATTATTAATCAAACGCAGGTCAGTTCAGATAAAATTTCCAAATCTCAAGCTGTTTTCAATTTATTTCTCAGATTTAATTATTCAGTTGTTTTCAAGTTCCAATCAAAAAATAAAAATAAAGAAAGTTGTTTTCATGTCATGTTTTTAATTCATAAATTTAAATTAAATTAGTGTGTTAAATATATGACTTAAAAAATAAATAAATAAAAAAACACAAAGCTATGGAATCATCACAGGACCTTTAAAGATAAAAGGTTGACTAAAGTCGTTTAGGTTTTTATTTTTATTTTTTTAATATTTGTATCAGAAACATGATTTCAAATTCAAAGTCTTGTTTTTATAATGTGACTTTAAAAATAACTTGGAATTTGGGGGAAACAAAAAATGGAAAAACACTTTGGTTTGGGAATTTTGATCTAAAATAACTTGGGTTTGGTAAAAAATTATCTTCAATTACAAGGGACATCTACTATTTACAATGCGTCACAAAGATTGCTTTTGTCATATTATTCTAAATGAATCTCATGCATGTAAAATTTATGTTGGTGGATATTTTCTTCCAAATAGATGGTGCAAGAGTGCACATTTCCAACTTTTTTTTTTCTTCTTTCCTTCATAATCCTCAATAAAATGCATTCGTAATTATTTGTATGTGTGTTCATGGGAGAGCGGGATTTGGTTCATATCCATCACATGTATGAATGAACATCTTCATTCTAATAAATAAGGCTGCAATACACTATTAAAATTCAAAATTAATTGCCTATAGTTATATATATATTTTATCAGCAAAGAGAAAACTTTATTGATGAAGAAAACAAATACACGTGAAAACTTATATCAATAAAGCAGAAGTGCACCGAGCATCATAGCTAAACTTAACAATCTCAACTAGGTTAGTACTGAAAAGCTAGCTCAATCATATGCTAGCACTTGACTCAAGATTGGTGAGAGACCAATCAACAGTAGCCAAAAATAAAAAAATAAAAATAATAATAAAATACATAACAGCACCCAAAGCCAAAGATAGTTCTGCAGCAAACATGCTATAGATTAGAAAACAGAACAGATTAGAACTACACCCAAGGCAAAAAATAGAACAACACCTTGCTACACACAATAGCAGACCTGCTTTAGATTAGATACTATATCATGAACTGAGTACTTGAAATCCTTCAAATTTGATTTTGCCCACCAAGCCACTTTGACCTTTACCAAATCTTCCAATTCTGCAAAATCTGACTGCGCCTCTTTGAACAAACATTCATTCCTTAGTTTCCACACTGACCGCATTAGTGCTAATGTGACTACCTTCTAAATTTCCTTTTATTTTATTTTTTATTTAATTTTTGTTTTAAAATAAAAAAATTTATACCTGACCACCAATGCAAAAGTGCCTCCACTGAACCTGGAATGACCCAATTCAAATTCCACCAATTCGTAATATCATACCAAACTCTCCAAATCTTATGACAGTGTAGTAAAACATGATTCATGGACTCCACTTCAGTTTTACAGAACACACACTGTGGTGGCATTAGGATTCAACACTCCAATCCTTTACAAGAACTCTGAAGATTTAATCCTCCTTCTCCAAGCTAGCCAACTCAGAAATTGTACGCTAGAAGGGGTAATATTACTCCAAACGCTCTTTGTAATTATAATATCATGCACTTTTAGTGACTCCACCTATTTCTACATTGATGCCGTAGTAAAGAACCCAGAGGGATGTGCTGACCAAGCACAGGAATCATCTGTTGGAACAATCTTTTGTGTAGAGAAAAGAAACTGAAATAACAAAAGTAAAATACTTACAGTAATATTCTTGTACCGGAAAATTAGAACATAAATTTTTAATCAAGTCGAGTGTGTGACACTCTGTCCTTAAGATAGATTCGTCGCTGCACAAGTGCTCACGATTTATCCGCTTCTACCTCCTAGGATACAATTATCACTTTCACATATTGTAGTAGCATTACAAAAAATCTGTCTTGCTAACCATACTTGTGTTTTGTAACTCTCTGAAAGTTACATAAACTAATATGAAGAATATATATACAGGAGAGAAGAAAAATGAAAGCAAATTAATTGGATTATGAAACTGCTGGAAAAGATTCTGTATTTATAGGCATTGTGGTACTTGTTCGAAAGGGTAGAAAAACCCTCCGAACAGGTGTGAATTTGAAACCATCGGAAAGATGAACAGAGGTAATCGAAGAGGCACTGGTTCGGACAAGAATTTGAATTTCAAATTTGGAGCAAAAATTTGAATTCATTCCGTTAGAATTTCAATTTTTCTCGCAAGAATTTGAAAAAATTCAAATGAATTTTGTCAAAAAAATTAAAGCTAGGACTCAACCCAACTCATAACCCATACTCGTGCCTGGCCCGGCCTGGCTTGGCCGGCCAATTGGACGGCGGCGGCGGCGGCGGCGGCGTGCTTGTGTGATGGCTTGGGCCAAAGTCCACTTTGTTCATATGTTCACCTAGAGCTTATATACTCACACAAGCTCTCTTAAAGTTTTAATGTAGGACAACCAATTTAAGGAAACCCATATTTGACTATTCAACTTCTTATTTCACGAATCCGAAAACGATGTCAACTTTTCATTCACGCATAAATGGTTTTGATGAACCATCTTCACTGTGTGACTTGCCATGTGGCAAGGAACACATCACCTCTTGGACCGATCCCAAAAGATGTGTGGGCCCCACTCAAATTTGAGCTCAAAGTTTGTGACACCCTGAAAGTTTAATTAAATACCACATAAATATTTATAGTTATATACATAATTGTAGTTGTATGTGATAAATATTATTAAAAAAGTAAATGAATACTAATAACAATAATAATAAAATAAATGTATAGAATAAAGAATAATAATAGACAATAGTAATAATAATAATGGAAGTTATATGTAAATTAATTTGTCATTGTGGTTATCAAAAATATGATGAGGAGATTTATTTGAGGGCTAAATTAATCACTAATTAGCGTGAAAAGATTGGAATGTATAGATTTAGTTAAATAAATCAAGTAATAAATTAGGAAGATTTGTTAGTAGGATTTACGGAGATTTGTTTTAATTAGGAGGATTTGCAAATATGGTTAGAAGATGAGGAAGGGCCATCTGTATGTCTAGATGTAGGGGGGAGAGGTGAGTCATCATTAAGGTTATTAATAAAGGGTGAGTCATCACCCAACATGTGCATATAAATAAGAGGAAAGTGGTGAAGCTGGCCAGCGTGAAAACAAAGAAGGAAAAAAGAAAAGAAAAGAGAGAAAGGAGATCAGTGGAGAAGGGAGGGGCCGAAAACCAATAGAAATAGGAAGGAGTTAGTAAGACTCAATATTAAAGTGAGTTCTATTATACCTTGAGTTACTATAATATATTCTACGTATGTTTTGATTTACCATAATTTATTTTATACAAGTTATGTTTTATAAATTACATTAATATTTCAATTACGTGGGTTATTTTCTGAACCGACTTGTTTAAAATGAAACCCGTGGATATGCTTGTTTAAATTTTAAAGAATATTTGACTGTGACCTTATAAACAATTATGTTTTGTAAGTACCATCACGGGAGTCCCACGCCTTGGGGGACTTAAATAACCATTGGCCTTTGTTCGACCACTTTGTGGTCCTCTGTTTATGATGGATCCATTGACCTCTGTTCTGATTGTCACTCTGTGACCTTTGTTCTGTTCTGTTTTGTACCGTAGTTATGATTATTTATTTACATAATTTATGTATTTCAGTTCTGCCATTTAAATGATTTATTTACCAAATTGAGTTATGTAAATGTTTTGACCTAACTAACTATCCATTGTTATTTTGTGTTCCCTATACTCTTGGCATAATATTTCTCACTCTACTATGTGCTTATAGCTATTACCCTTTCAGGTGAGGAGATATAGGGAAAACCCATAACCTCACGTAATGGAACCCGCACGAGGATTAATGTTGAATCACTATTTTGTCTTTCTTTTCTTTTCTTTTTTTTAATAAATTTTTGCTCCCTTTTGTTCTCCTCGGAGCCGGTCACTGAATAATAAAATAATAAAAGCCTTATAGATATATTTTCTCTTATTAAAATAGTAAAATAGAGTAATTTCCTGTTTAATTATTTTTATTTCCGTTTGCACAGTTTAATTTGCTACGACTAGAATAAGTTAGTAAGTTGCGATTCCAACCCTAAGCCCTGGGGTTGGGTCGTGACAAAGTTGGCCCAAAATAAGCCTATAAAACTAATTTTTCAACAATCCCTCACATGAACGGAATTGACAAAAAGAAATGCAACAATATGATGCTTAACGGAGAGTACAAAAATCAGAGGTATTCTGCAAAAGATAGGTAGCTTTTGACTTTAAACCTTCCCTTGTGAGATACTATTGGATTTACTAGGTAATCAGCGAATATGATGTCTTGAACTGTTTAGCCATTTATGTAAACTAAGACAATAGAGCTCACACAGTATATTTTCAGACATAGTTTGGTTCTCACTATTGTGTTCATTTTGGCCTTGAACAACCTATTATTTCATAAGTGCTCTAGAGATTTGTAACCCTCAGAAATCTCATAGAACCGGTTCAGTTCACACTTATATAGGTGATTCTTATGAAGAGTAGCTTGCCATACTCTACTAGGTATTCCTAGATATAAGAATCATTAAAAGCATTACTTATCCTAACACGCTGCAGGCATCACTTATTTCATCATAGAAATGGGTAAGAGTTTGACTCCACAATGATCCTTATGAGTCGTACACAACTCGGTTGTCCCTTTGAACCTAGATCTTGGGATCTCCAGTCAACTAGGTTGGGTTACCGTTGTGGTAACTCTTATTTAATAGGCTTAAGTCCTAGTCCCTTCGATGAATTCTCAACTAACTCTCTTGTTGACCTTTTGGTTAGTGGATCCGCCATGTTGTCTTTAAACTTCAGATATAATTCCATTAGAGAGTAGTTGTCTCATGGTGTTATGTCGACGACGAATATGTTGTGACTTACCGTTAGTGACTTACCGTTATATATATGAATTTGTGCTCTACCTATCGCAGATTGACTATCACAATGTATGCATATAGCAGGCATAGGTTTCGACCATATTGAAATATTTTCAAAGAAGTGACAAAGCCATTCTGGTTATAAACTCTGATTCCATAGTAGACCTAGCAATGCCAGTCTGTTTGGAAGATTTCCAATATACAGCCGCACCACCAAGATTAAAGACATACCCACTGGTAGATTTTGAGTCTCTAGTATCCGATATCTAATTTGCATCACAATATCCTTCAAGTACCGTAGGATATCTAGTATAGTACAACCTAATGTTACGAGTAAATCGGAGATATCTTAGAACCCTTATAATAGCTTTCCAGTATTCTACTCCTGGATTACTCGTATATCTACTTAATTTACTTCCTGCATAAGCTATATTTGAGAGAGTGCAATTCATCAAGTACATTAAGCTTCCAATAATTTGGGCATACTCTAATTGAGCAATACTTTCCCGTACATTCTTAAAAAGAAACAAATTAACATCCACTGGTGTTCTAGCAAGATGATTATCATCTTTGCTAAATTTGTCAAGTATTTTCTCAATGTAATGTGACTGTGACAAAACATATCCTTCTAATGTTTTGGTAATTTTCATACCAAGAATTACATTAGCAATCCCCATCTCCTTCATGTCAAAATGTTTATTCAATATTTTCTTGGTAGTTTTAATTATGTCATTATTACTACCTATGATAAGCAGATGATTCACCTAAAGACATACTATATATAACATAAGCTTTGTTTGTGTCATTAATATAAACATATTTGTCACATTCATTAATCTTAAATCCATTTGACATCATTGCCTTGTCGAATTTCTCATACCATTACTTTGACACTTGTTTTAAACTATATAATGATTTAACCAATTTACACATTTTCTTTTCTTTCCCAGGAATAGAAAATCTTTCTAGTTGTTCCATGTAAATTTCTTCATTTAACTCAGCATTTAACAAAGCTATTTTTACATCCATTTGATGAATTTCTAGATTATAAAACAATGTAATGGCAATTAACATTCTAATGGATGTTATTCTTATAACTAGGGAATATGTGTCAAAGTAATCATGACCTTCTTTCTGTCTATATCCTATGACCACAAGTCTTGCCTTGTATTTGTCAATTGAGCCATTTGCTTTCATTTTCCTTTTTAAAATTCACTTGTATCCAAAAGGTTTACAACCTTGTGGCAAATCCACTAATTCCCATGTGTGATTTTGCAAGATGGATTCAACTTTGCTATTTACGGCTATAGACACTTAAGTTTTCACGTGTCTTTATCACCGTTTGATTAATCAAGGAAAATAAATTTTCTTTGATTGGTCAAAATTAAGATGATCAAAATTTTCAAATGGTTATAAGTAGGGCTGCAAACGAACCGAGCTGAGCCGAGCTTTGCGGAGCTCGAGCTCGGCTTGTTTACTTATCGAGCTCGTTTATTGAGCTCGAGCTCGGCTCGTTAATTTTAATGAAGCTCGAGCTCGGCTCGGCTCGGCTCAATAATTTTTTTTAATATTATTATATTATTTAAATATAAATATTTAAATAAAAAATATTATTTATATTATTTAATATATAAAAAATGTATTTATATTATTATTTATATATATATTTATATATTATTTAATATATAAATAATATATTTATTATATAATTTAAATAAAGATAAACGAGCTGAGCTTAACGAGCCGAGCTTATGCGAGCTCGAACTCGGCTTGTTTACTAAACGAGCCGAGCTGAGCCGAGCCGAGCTTATTCATGAACAGCTCGGTTCATTTGCAGCCCTAGTTATAAGTCTTACTAAAATTATGGATCTTAACCCATTTTAAATTATGGGTCACACCAAAAGAAATTATTTTGACAATTGGGTCAACCCAAAAGTGTGGGGCCCATGAAGATATTTTTATCAAAATTTAGTGGAATAAATTTAAATTTGAATGCAAATCATGTCCATAAATCAAGAAGTAAATTGCTTGTTTCTTAGAAATTGGAGTCAATTTTGGAGTTTCCAAAATTAATCCTCCCCACCTAAGCCTATAAATAGAGGCTCTCATTAGAGGGAAAGGGACACATTTTTTGGCTAATAGTCTTGCAAGCTCCTAAGCAATCTCGAGACTTTGCCAAATTCTCTTCTTAAAATTCTCTCTAAAATTCCTCAAACTCAAAAGAAAGGATATCAAGCACTCCAAACTTGTGCCAATCCTTTCAAGTTACAAATACAAATTTGGTCTTTCTTTTCAAAGAGATCATTTCAAGACTCATTCGAGATCAAGCCGTTCAAGCCCTCGATCAAACCTTTCTTTTCCAAGTTTTTCCATTCGAAGACTTGAAGAAATTCATCAACTTGTTTAGTTCAACAACAAACTTTTATAGCCTTTGAATTACGCCCATTTCGGAGATCGAATAAGAGGATTTGTTCTTTTGTAACATAGAGGATTGTATCCATTTGTTATAATCAAATAAAATTAATTATTTGTGCATTTATTTCGCGTCTTAATTGTAGGATACGAAATTTGTGTTTACAAATTTTTGCACGCCTAATGGGACCTTTCTGCCTCTCATCTCTTTCTCCTAAAGCATCTTCCCGGAGTCTTATTTGATCAAGCATAATGGCTTCAAAGAAAGTTTAAATTGCTCCGATCAATAAGAACACCAACAAGAATGTCGCTGTCACGACCAGCAACAGCAGCACTTCTATGGGTCCGATCACCCATAGCAAGACCAAGGCAACCATTGCTCTCGCCACTCATAGGGTCATGCCGATCGCCAATGCAACAAAGCAAGCGCAAGGCAAGTTTCACAAATCTATCACGTTATCCATGTCTGGGGCTAAGCAAAAGGAAGTGAGGGAATAGAAGAAGTCCACTTCTATCTCAAAGGATTCTCTACCAGAAGGTTTCTCTCCACACCCAACACTCGTAGCTTCTGATGTAGACTCAAGCACAGGCTCACACTCAGGATCATCTCCTAGTAGTCCTCAATGTTCAATTTCATCAAATCACTCAGATTTGTCTTGCTCGGTGGCTATGCAAGTCATGACCACTGGCACCACTTCAGTGGAAGAACAATTGGCAACCATGGCTTGTGCCATTGACAAGCTCACCAAAACTGTGGAAGAGAAAGATCTTCAGATTGCCACCTTGATCAACAAGTTAGAAGCACGAAATGATGACGAGGCTTTACACCACAAGGCTTTACACCAAAGATCTTCAGATTGCCACCTTGATTAGCAAGTTAAGACAATTCTCATTAACCTGGCTTTACACCACAAGGCACGTTTGTGGAGAAGGTGAACCCTACATATAAGTCCAAGAAAGTTGTTGGTGAGGAAACTTGCTATACATCTGTTGCAAGGCAAGTGATTGACACAAGTAGTCAACCAATATCCATTGTTTCTTTGTCTGTTCAACAACTCCAAGACATGATTGCAAATGCCATCCGAGCACGATACGGTGGGCCCTCGCAAAGCGCTTTCATGTACTCCAAGCCTTACACAAAGATGATAGACATTCTCAGAATGCCTAGTAGATACCAACCTACCAAGTTCCGGCAGTTCGATAGAAAAGGTAATCCTAAACAACATGTCGCTCACTTTGTTGAAAATTATAGCAATGCCGAGATAGATGGAGATCTACTTGTCAAACAATTTGTACGGTCACTCAAAGGAAATGCCTTTGATTGGCATACTGATTTGGAGGCTAAACCAATCGACAATTGGGAGCAAATAGAACATGAATTCCTTAATCGTTCTATAGCACTTGTCGTATGGTAAGCATGATGGAATTAACCAGTACTAAGCAATGGAAGGATGAGCCCGTGGTAGACTACATTAACCATTGGCGTGCTCTAAGTCTAGATTGCAAAGATCGATTCTCTGAGATCTCAGCTGTGGAGATGTGCATACAAGGCATGCACTGGGGACTCCTTTACATCCTTCAAGGGATAAAACCATGAACATTTGAAGAGTTAGCTACACATTCACATGACATGGAAATTAGCATAGCCAACCATGGCGGGAAAGACCTCCCATTCTTGAACAAAGGAAAGATAATGAAGAAATGAAAAAAGGAGACAAGCCTTTTAAAGGTACCACCAAAAAAGTAATGGCGGTAACCACAGCTCCAATCAAGATTTTAACGAAAGACAAGAAGAAAGAAGAAAGGAAGGAAACACGCCCATCTCTAAAGGAACTACAAGAAAAGAAGTATCATTTTCCTGACTCTGATGTACCAGGGATGTTGGAAGATTTACTTGAAAAGAAAGTCATTCAACTCCTTAAGTGCAAACATCCTGAAGAAATAGGTCGTGTGAAGGATCCGAAGTACTGCCATTATCATCGGATAGCTAGTTATCTTACTGAAAAATGCTTCGTGTTAAAGGAATTGCTCGTGGACTTGGCTAGGAAGAACAAAATCCTCTTGGACCTTGACGAATCGGCAAAATCCAACCATGCAATGGTTATTGTAGGACCTCCAAATTCTCCATCCTCAAAATCCAAGACAGAAGTGTCACAATCTGCAATCCCATCAATGAAGGCAATTCCCAAAGTCATCTAGTTTGGTTCACTTGAACCTATCGTTATTCAAGTTCCAAATCAAGACATGCATATCCATGATGGCTTTGAAGAAGTCTTAACTATTGGAGAAGATGAAAGTTGGACTCTCGTGACACGAAAGAAGGGACGAAGAAGCAAGTCCAAGACTCAACATTTTCCACTCAAGAAAGTAAAAGAAAAGAAGAACTCCTATCAACATTCCAAGAAGGAGGTGATGGACAAAAGGAAGAATGAAAAGAAGGTGTAACAAGAAGATAAATTTCCTCAAGAAAACTCACATGCCCCAATCATCCTATAAGACTTCTTCCCCATTGGGTATTTTGGATATGACTTGGTTGAGGCGGTCTATATGGTTTCAACCATTGAAGTAGACATGGAACAAGTTCACGCCATTAAGGTAACGCCAAATAAGGAGGAAATTGATGTCCTGACAACCTTGAAAGAACTACCCCCACGCTTCAGTTTGCGTGAAGCGCCTTATCTCCCTCGGTTTGTACAACTTGCACTTGTTCGAGTGTTAGAAGATCCTAGGAAATATGGGTTTTTTTGTTAATGAACTAGACTATCCCAAGGTGAACTCCATCACTTCTGTTCCTTGTTACATAACAATCACCTTCACTGATGTAGACTTTCAACTAGGTTCAAAGCCACACAATCGCCCATTGTTTGTCTCTAGCTTTATTAGTGGACAAAAAGTTAACTGCATCCTTGTTGATGGAGGCTCAACGGTAAACATCATGCCAAAGCTCACCATGAAGAAACTCATAATCCCAATTGATGAGTTAGCTCGAAGTCGTCTGGTTATTCAAGGTTTCAACCAAGAGGGGCAACGCGCGATTGGTATGATTCGTTTGAACGTCATAATTGGAGAACTCAGAGCCAGTACTTTGTTTCACGTCATCAATGCAAGAACGTCCTATAATTTGTTGCTTGGGCGACCTTGGGTCCATGAAAATGGTGTAGTTGCGTCAACTGTCCATCAATGTTTTAAATTTGACCAAGGTAGAATAAAGGCGGTGTTAGTAGATGACAAGCCATTTATAGAAATTGAGTCTCACTTCACTGATGTAAAATTTTATTTGGATTCCAATGGGATGCTTGAAGTTATTCTAGTTGAAACCCCTTCTACAAGAAAAGAGAAAATGAATGAAGAAAAGCAAGTTATGTTGGACTTCTCAAGGGAAGATGTATCAAGTGGCAAAATGGCACCTGAGGTCGCGTCACCACAAAAACAGCCTTCATCCTCAAAAGGCCATGCAATGACACAAGTCTTCAGGTATGTGCTGAGGTCTCAACGGAAAGAAGGGCAGTCGCCGTTTGAAGAAGTCACAACGTCCGCAAAAGTTAAAGAAGACTTTTCTCACCCCTCAATAAAAGAAGATCTGCAGATACTACGAGCAGATGCAACAATACCAATTCCACAGGTGGGATTGTCAAGCCTAATCAAACCTCTGCTAAAGGGATTTGTTAGGCCTGTGCAAAATTCTATCAAACACGGATCCTTACCTGAAAGACGAATGGAAGGGTTTGATCCACAAGCTTACAAGCTTCTAGCCAAGTCAGGTTATGACTTTGCCGATCCCTCATCACTGGGAGAGTTAAGTCCTGAACTTACAGGTGAGAAAGTTCATGGTCTTAATGAAACTCAGAGAAAGTTAAGGCAACAAGGGTACAGGGTGTGCTCTCCAAAGACTGAAGTCAGATTCATGCCAACTGAACCCATTCGTATCTCTGCCAAGAGAAAATTGAAGAAGGAAGATGTACAACATATCACTGTGAAGGAAGACAAAAGTCCAAGCCCAATTCTCGAGTCTCAGTGATTGACCGCATTGAAGCTCTTGTACCTCGAACCTCAGTTTTTAATACGATGAGCACTGTTGATAAGATAGAAGAAAGCACAACTTCTCAACCTTCAGTTTTTAACAGATTAGGCACTACTAAGGAAGGGGATAAAAAACAAACTTCCTGGTCATGAAAGTCCATTTTTGCTCGACTTGGTGATATAAATACATCACCTAGAAAAGGCAAGAACAAGAGAAGCACATCAACAATTGAGTTGAATTCTACAAAGGAGGACGATGAGACTCGAAGTTTGATTCCTTCTTGCATGAAACGCATGACGTCACTTGAAGCTAGTGTTGAAGGTCTGCTTAAGGTCAAAAGACACACTATCATACTAATTGGAGAAGTTAAGACTCAAGTAGAAAGTAAAAGAGAAGAAGAAATTGAACATGTTGCTTCTCACCATGTAACAGTTGAAGAGGATTCTAGCTTAGATTCGGAGGATGATGATCTCCAAGAAGCTCCTCTAGAACTTGAAGATGGGGGGCAATCAACTGTTGACAATTTGAAAGAACTCAACTTGGGAACTCTTGATGACCCTCGACCAATCTTTGTGGGAACACTCTTAATGCCTGAGGAAGAAAAGACATTTTTCGAACTGCTCCTCGAATATAAAGATGTCTTTGCATGGACGTATAAGGAGATGCCAAGTTTAAGTCCAAAGGTTGCTGTCTATCACCTTGGGATCAAACATGGTATGCGACTAGTAAAGCAAGCTCATCGATACATCAGACCTGAGCACATCCTTAAAGTGAAAGAAGAAGTCAACAAGTTGATCGGAGCTGGGTTCATACGTGAAGTAAAATATCTGACATGGATATCAAGTATGGTCCCTATAGTCAAGAAGAATGGACAGATTAGAATATGTGTCGACTTTCAAAATTTGAACTAAGCATGTCCCAAGGATGACTTTCCACTTCCTAGTATGGAATTAATGATAAACGCCACTACCAAACATGAGGTGTTGTGATTCATGGATGGGTGTTCGGGATACAACCAAATATGGATGGCACCTGAGGATGAAGAGTTAACTGCATTTCGTACCACAAAAGGCATCTATTATTATAAAGTGATGCCTTTCAAACTCAAGAATGATGGTGCCACCTATCAACGTGCCATGCAAAAGATCTTTGATGACATGCTCCATAAATTTGTTGAGTGCTATGTTGATGATTTGGTGGTCAAAACTAAGAAAAGGGAAAATCACCTAAAGGACCTTCGTGCAGTCTTCAACCGGCTGAGAAAGTATGACTTGAAGATGAATCCACTCAAATGCGCATTTGGAGTCACATCTGGAAAATTCCTTGGCTTTATTGTTCGACATAGAGGCATTGAGGTTGGTCAGTCCAAAATCAATGCTATATAAAAGATGCCACCACCAAAAAACCTGAAGGAACTTAGAAGCCTCCAAGGTCACTTGGCATATATTCACAGATTCATTGCAAACTTGGCAGGCCATTGTCAACCTTTCAGTCAACTGATGAAAAAGAAGGCTCCATTTGTTTGGGATTAGGCATGTCAAAATGCTTTCGACAGTATTAAGAGATACCTACTTCATCCACCAGTATTCGGAGCTCCTACTCAGAGGAAACCATTGATACTTTGCATTGCGGCTCAAGAAGGGTCTTTTGGAGCGATGCTGGCCTAAAATAACAAAGAAAATAAAGAGCGAGCACTCTATTACTTGAGTCGCTGATTAACTGAAAATGAACTCAAGTACTCACCCATTGAGAAAATGTGTTTAGCACTTGTTTTTGCCTCTAAAAAATTGAGACATTATTTCTAAGGCCATACAGTGCATCTTATTGCAAGAGTCGACCCAATAAAGTATGTTATGTCTAAGCCCATCCTCTCAGGACGCTTAGTAAGATGGTCACTCCTCTTTCATGAATTTACATGCCAAGAAAAGCAGTGAAAGGGCAGGCCCTTGCAGACTTCTTGGCCGACCATCCCATCCTTGTTGATTGGGAAATTTCTGAGGAATTCTATGACGAAGATGTATTGTTCATAGAAGTTTTACAGCCTTGGATGATGTTCTTTGATGGGGCTGCCAGGAAGGAAGGGGTAGGAGCAGGTGTCATTTTTGTTTCACCACAGAAGCATATTTTGCCTTACTCATTTATTCTTGGCGAAAATTGTTCAAACAATGTTGCTGAGTACCAAGCCTTGATCATTGGTTTACAAATGGCAACAGAGCTAAAAATTGTTGACTTAGATGTCTATAGGGATTCTAAGTTAATAATTAATTGGCTTCGAGGGGATTATGAAGTCAAGAAAGACAACTTAGTCTCATATTTCCAGTATGCAACTCATCTCATTGAAAAATTTGAGGGGGTGGTACTCGAACATGTTCCAAGGAAAGAAAATCGCATGGTTGATGCACTTGCCAATCTAGCAACTACACTGGCATTGTTAGAAGGTGAACAAGTTAGTATCCCTGTATGTCAACGATGGGTATTGCCACAATTGTTGGAATGTCGCCTTATAGAAACAAACGCAATTTCAGTACTAACCATCAAAGTTGATGATTGAAGAATGCCAATTATAGACTACCTTGAACACGGGAAGCTCCTTTATGATTCTCGCCATAGAATTGAAATAAGACGTTGAGCTCCTCGATTCATCTACTACAAAGAAACTTTATTTTGATGATCATTTGAAGGAATTTTTCTTCGTTGCCTAGGGGATGAAGAAGCATAACAAGCCATGGAAGAAGCCCATTCCGAGATATGTGGAGCGCATTAGTTTGGTTCTAAACTTCACTTTCGAGTAAAAAGGATGGGTTACTATTGGCCTACGATGGTTAAAGATTGCTTGGACCACTCAAGAAATTGTCGACCTTCCCAGTTTCATGCAAACTTTATCCATCAACCACCAGAACCTTTAAACCCGACAATTGCTTCTTGGCCGTTTGATGCATGGGGTCTAGATGTAGTTATCCCATTGACCAAGTCTTCTGCAGGCCACTTATACATCTTGGCCGCCACAGATTACTTTTTCAACTGGGCTGAAGCCGTTCCACTTAAAGAAGTTAAGAAAGAAGTTGTTGTTGACTTCATCAAATCCCACATTATTTATCGGTATGGTGTACCTCACTACATCATCACTGATAACGGAAAGCCTTTCTACAATAATCCAATGGACAAATTTTGTGAAAGATTTGGATTTAAGCAACGCAATTCCTCAATATACAATGTACCTGCCAACGGACTGGCAGAGGCGTTTAACAAAACTTTGGGTAACCTATTGAAAAAGGTAGTTGCTAAATCAAAGTGAGATTGGCATGAAAGAATTAGAGAAGCACTCTGGGCATACCGTACGACACATTGCACCCCAACACAAGCCACCCCATACTCCCTTGTGTATAGTGTTGAAGCGGTTCTTCCTTTGTAACAACAGATTCCTTCATTAAGGATAACTATATAGGAAGGTCTCACTGATGATGAGAATGCAAAATTACATCTTGCTGAATT
Source organism: Camellia granthamiana (assembly GCA_036172215.1). NCBI lineage: Eukaryota > Viridiplantae > Streptophyta > Magnoliopsida > Ericales > Theaceae > Camellia > Camellia granthamiana. Next base: position 138,962,891 of record CM069906.1, on the reverse strand, counting down.
AGAAGCATTAGATGAAAAGAGATTAGAAGCACAACAAAAACTTGAGTGTTACCAAGCTCGACTCTCCAGAGCTTTCAATAAGAAGGTTAGACCCCGGTCTTTTCAAGTTAGAGAATTGGTATTGACTGTTTGAAGACCTATTATCACCACCCACCAAACCGGCAACAAATTCTTGTCCAAGTGGGATGGTCCATACGTGGTGACTGAAGTCTACACTAATTGAGCATACAAGACTGTTGATGAAGAAGATAAAAGAGTTGGCCCAATCAACGACAAGTTCTTAAAGCACTACTATCCATGAGAATGTAACGCTCCTAATCGCATGAGCATAAACTGCATGATGTTTTTGGCCAATATGAAATAAAGTTGTTAAAAAAAAATAAAAATATATTGTATTACTCTTGGCCCACATGAGTATAAACAGTGAACGGCTAAATAAATTAGTAAACTAAATGTGTTTTACAATAAGAGTATTTTGCTTCGAACTATAATATTTATTTCATAAATAAATTGTTTGCTAGAGCAATTATTTTATAATAAAGCATTAAAATAAAAATGAAATAAAAAAAAGATAATAAATAAATAAATCATGGCAACCATGATAAACTCTGGATCTCGCCTTGTTCAACCTTTAAGAGCTACTCCAACTTGTTGGTGACTTCGATATCATCGCGTCTTATCACCTCAGCTGCTTTTATTGGTTCATCCCTTAAAGTGGAAACAAGGGCTCGCCTTTGAACTACTTCAGCTTCAGCAACATTAATTGTAGTCTCTAGTTATTTTGATTGTTCATCTAAATGTTCCAACGCCTTTACCAATTCTGCCTTCTTTGCTGCAAGGCTACCCAAATCAGACTTCAGCGAGTGAATCTATTCGATTCCTTCATTCTCAAGAGCTAGAGCATGAGTAACATGTTGACTAACATCCGCCAAACGTTGATCCTATACCTCTAAAGTCATCTCTTGAGCAAACGTTGATTTCATAGAAATGTACGTAGTAGTATTTTGTACGTACTTCTCAATCTAGCTTTGCAAAGGAGAATAGTCTATCTGAAGCTTTGAGAGCTCATCATAAAGCTCTTGGGGCTATGGGCCCAATACTGGAACTTTTTGAATAGGAGTTTTGCTCAATAAGCCTTTAATATGGTTATCAAGTATTGAAGCTGCTGAGCGGCGAGCATTAACGATCATGCTTTTTGTATCAATAGTAGAAGCCACAGAAGGTGCAACTTGACTCAGTGTAGGAGCAACAGGTAAGGAACAAGTTTGGATAATTGGAGTTGGATCAACTGAGAGATAACTCTTACGACCAATCACTAAATCAAAGGCTGATGGCCCATGAACTGATTCTTCATTCTCTGAGAACTCATCAAGAAGTCTCATATCCTCATTACCAGACGCCAAATCAAAGTCATCATTTGGCAACTGTCAAAACAAATTAAAGAGAAGTCAAAAAAAAAAATAAATAAATAAATAAAATAAAATTTGAAATGACAAATAATAGACCTGTCATTAACGGTACAACATCGGTAGCCAATGGTTGAGAAATGATAGGAACGCCGATCAAAAATGACTCCACGTCATTAAAAGTAGTGGTGTTCCTTTCAACGGTATCAGTACTCGATTTTCTTCCTAAGTGACGCCAATTACGATCACCATGACTATGGTCCTCGTCTGCTACTCCACCAAGAGTCCTATCAACACTCCCTCGAACCATTTCGTTGGTCTTGGGATTAGAATTTTGCTTAGCAATTGCATTTTTCTTCGCTTTAACCATCTCTTGAGTTGGTGAAGCTATGCACTTGCTTCTTGGGATAGAATTTTCTTTGTTAGAGAAATAGCCTACATAAAGCTAGGACCATCACTCCAAATAAGCCTTGGTAGTGGAACGAAATGAAAAATCATAATGCGCTGGTAACCTCAATACAGAATGAGTGCCATCATCAACACAAGAATCCCAATGCTGAATAATGTTTTTTAAACTACCATCTCGAAGATCAACCTTAAGTTTACGAGGGATGGCTTGAATAAAATCAGATTGCCTGCTAAATCTGTGAGGACTGCATGGCTTAATAACCATAGTGGACGAACTTCGCAAAGTCAAATAGCTCGAGCAGATGCTGATGAAATACTCCAAGTCTGAGTTAGAAAGATGACCATCATCAACCAATTCCTTGGGATCGCCCTCGCTATACGCCAAACGGTGCAAGGTCATATCTTTGCATGATCAAAATAAGTCATAGGCCTCTGACTCCTCAAAATGTTTAGCCATCCTTTCACCAGCATATCTTGTCATTCGAGGTTTCAGAGCAGATTCAATACTAAAGTTTGTGTTGAAATACTCTGCTAACCAAGCATACACATAATGGATCGGGAAGATGGCGTCACACTTTCCAGGATAAGAAGAAGAAGCAATTCTATTCAGCCTTTTGTAGATGCTAGCAAGTACAGGAATAGCAAGGCTGAATGAACGACCATGAGCCATCATACTAGCAACCTTAAACACCTAGGTCTAATCAAGTCGCCATCTTCACGGGGTAGAACAAATTTGCATAACCAATAGACAAGGAAAGCTGATAGATAAGTCTCACCCTTTGTCGCACTAGCAATCCCCAAGCCACTAAAGACTTTGTCCCCTTGCACAGTTCGAGACCGAGTTGTATTAATAATATCAAAAGGGTTGCTAGTATCCTTCGGGCGTTGAGTCTTGTTCCTTGAAGCACTCTTGGTTAATTTATGGTACTTGACTTCCCCTTTAAACCAAAATTTTATCCAGCTAGTAATCCTTACCACATTCTTCTTCGGCTCCTTACAAAGCCGATGGTAAACAAGGAATAAATATCCGTAATTGACAGGAAAGAGGAAATTCTTGTCCCTCATATTTCCAGCAAACTCTTGGGCATTTGGCACCACTTCATCGTATATTGCACCCATAATAAAAAGTCCACCAAGCTGATGCAAATCCCATAGCGAGATAGACATTTCGCCTATGAAAATGTGAAGGGTATTAGTGGACGGACACCAAAGCTCACAAAAGGCCCACATAACACTATGTAGTTGGTCATACGAGAACAATAAGGCATAAATTGGATCGTAAATGCTAGCATGTTGTAGTACCTCACAATGTTTCCCTAATGCATCCTCCAACCACTCCCAATATCCTTCACAAAAAGAAGGTTCTGCTATGGCCTTGAAAATAGTGCCCCATGCCACCTTCTGAGCCCGAACCACACTCCCAAGGATAGAAAATGAACTAAGATCCTCAATGTCTTCATGGTTAGATGACTTTAATAATAAACCCCTAGAGTGTGACAGGCCTTTAACCAATTGACATGAAGTCTCACAAGCCCATTACGCCGAATGAAAAGAACTATCAAGCGGCTCGAACTTTAAGCCCTAAGCACCAAGGAAAGGAGGGCGAATTGGAAGAGTAGTCCCCCCCTCAATAGTATCACTAGAGTCCTTGAGAATGGTTAAGTATCCATTCTTGAAAGTCTTGAAGTACACCATCACTGAGTGACAAAGCTAAACAATTAAAAAAAAAAATGCATATGTTGTGGATAGACATATATGATATATGATCATGAGATGAGTCAAAAAAAAAAAAAAAAAAAAAAAAAAAAAAAAAAAAAAAAGAAGAAGAAGAAGAAGAAGGAGAGAAAAGAAAAAAGAAAAACCACCTATGGTCGAATGGGTGGTAGTGGTAATAGAAGTGTCTACTTCACTAGCCCAATATCTAGGCGGTTGGCTCAATAGGCGCATTTCTCTGCATGAGTCAAGACTAATCACCTATGGTCGAATGGGTGGTAGTGGAAGTGTCTACGTCACTAGCCCAATATCCAAATCCAAACGGCTAGCTCGATAGGCACATTCCTCTAGCTGAGTTAGCCTAATCACCTATGGTCGAATAGGTGGTGGTGGAAGTGTCTACTTCACTAGCTCAATATCCAAGTGGCTAGCTTGATAAGTGCATTCCTCCACATAAGTCAAGACTAATCACCTATAGTCAAATGGGTGGTGGTGGAAGTGTCTATTTCACTAGCCTAATATCCAAGCGGCTAGCTCAATAGGCGCATTCCTCCGCATGAGTCACGATTAATCACCTATGGTCAAATGGGTGGTGGTGGAAGTGTCTACTTAACTAGCCCAATATCCAAATGGCTAGCTCGATAGGCGCATTCCTCCACATAAGTCAAACTAATCACCTATGGTCGAATGGGTAGTGGTGGAAGTGTCTACTTTACTAGCCCAACATCATGGCGACTAGATCGATAGGCGCATTCCCCCACATAAGTCAAAATAATTACCTATGGTCGAATGGGTAGTGGAAGTGTCTACTTCATTAGCCTAATATCCAGGCGGCTAGCTTGATAGGTGCATTCCTCCACATAAGTCAAAGTAATCACCTATGGTCGAATGGGTGGTGGTGGAAGTATCTACTTCACTAGTCCAACATCAAGGTGACTAGCTCAATAGGTACATTCCTCCACATAAGTCAAACTAATCACCTATGGTCGAATGAGTGGTGGTGAAAATGTCTACTTCATTAGCCCAACATCAAGGCGACTAGCTCGATAGAAGCATTTCTCCATATAAGTCAAACTAATCACCTATGGTCGAATGGGTGGTGATAGAAGTGTCTACTTCACTAGCCTAACATCAAGGCGACTAGCTCGATAGGCGCATTCCCCTATATAAGTCAAACTAATCACCTATGGTCAAATAGGTGGTGATGGAAGTGTCTACTTCACTAGCCTAACATCAAGGCGACTAGCTCGATAGGTGCATTCCCCCATATAAGTCAAACTAATCACCTATGGTCGAATGGATGGTGGTAGAAGTGTCTACTTTACTAGCCCAACGCATTCCCCCACATAAGTCAAACTAATCACCTATGGTCGAATGAGTGGTGGTGGAAGTGTCTACTTCACTAGCCCAACATCAAGGTGATTAGCTCGATAGGCGCATTTCCTCATATAAGTTAAAATAACCAAATTATGGTGAAAGGGTAATGGTGTATATTACTCAATTATTCTTACAAAATCATTATTTTTATGGGCAATAATAAAATGTATTTTGCAAAGAAGGTTAAAAAAAAAATTGCGCCGTTCGGTGCATATGTTGATGATACAGTGCAAATAGTCAAGAAAAGTATTCAAACATGTGAAATTTATGGTGACATCACACACAAGGTGACATCATGAAAAAAAAAAAAAAAGTTTGTGTTATTGCAACAGGCTCACATCAATGAGTTTGGGCATAATGAATATTATATATATAAATATATAAAAGTCTTATCTTCTTGTCAAGCAGAAGGCAACAGTTCATACTCTAGCTTATCAACATGGCTGGAGGGTCCATGGACAGAACAACAGCACCAACTTAGCCAAGCATAAAGCAACTTCTCATCAATCATTTATAGAGAGAAGTGATGCATATTGGGCGGCGGGAAGGAAAAGCTAAAACCCTAGTTGTGCTTCCTAAACATTACTTTGCAGATGAGGGATAAGGCTAATTAGGCAATGCTTTAAAAAAAATGATAAAAAAAAAAATTTACATGGCGGACTTTTGCAATTAAATCCTTACATCGTGAACATGACCAAGCTACTTCCAGTCTCACCTTTGATGCTAGCAAGCAAGCATCAAACTAGAATCGTGAAGTGGAGGTAATTTGTAGACACTTAAATTTTCACGTGTCTTGATCACCGTTTGATTAATCAAGGAAATTAAATTTTCTTTAATTGGTCAAAATTTTCAAATGGTTATAAGTCTTACTAAAATTATGGATCTTAACCCATTTTAAATTATGGGTCACACCAAAAGAAATTATTTTGACAATTGGGTCAACCCAAAAGTGTGGAGGCCATGAAGATATTTTTATCAAAATTTAGTGGAATAAATTTAAATTTCAATGCAAATCATGTCCATAAATCAAGAAGTAAATTACTTGTTTCTTGGAAATTAGAGTCAATTTTGGAGTTTCTAAAATTAATCCTCACCTCTTAAGCCTATAAATAGAGGCTCTCATTAGAGGGAAAGGGACACATTTTTTGCCTAATAATCTTGCAAGCTCCTAAGCAATCTCGAGACTCTACCAAATTCTCTTCTTAAAATTCTCTTCTTAAAATTCTCTCTAAAATTCCTCAAACTCAAAAGAAAGGATTATCAAGCACTCCAAACTTGTGCCAGTCCTTTCAAGTTACAAATACAAATTTGGTCTCTCTTTTCAAGGAGATCATTTCAAGACTCGCTTGAGATCAAGCCGTTCTAGCCCTCGATCAAACCTTTCTTCTCCAAGTTTCTCCATTCGAAAACTTGAAGAAATTCATCAACTTATCTAGTTCAATAACAAGCTTTTACAGCCGTTAAATTACGCCATTTTCAGAGATCGAATCAGAGGATTTGTTCTTTTGTAATAGAGCAAACCACAGAGGATTGTACCCATTTGTTATAATCAAATAAAATTAATTATTTGTGCATTTATTTCGCGTCTTAATTGCAGGATACAAAATTTGTGTTTACAACGGCTTCTTTCCATAAAGGAGCTTCAAGACTGGACATAGCTTCTTTAAAAGTTAAAGGCTCATTTTCTAACAAAAATGTTAGAAAATCTGGACCAAAAGATTTTGAGGTTCTAGCACGATTACTACGTCTAGGTTTCTCTTGTTCATTTTGATCTGTCTCTTGCTCATGAACTTGATCTTTTTCTTGATCATGACTAGTAATAGCATCATAAGATCTTTTGTTAGTACTAGTCTCTTGTCCAATTTTATTAGAAAACACATGTTCAAAGAATGATGCATTCCTAGATTCAATAATAGTATTTACATGCATTTCTGAGTGTTCTGATGTATGAATCAAAAACCAATATGCACTAGCATAACCAATGAATATGCAATCAACAATTTTTGGACCTATCTTAGTCTTTTTAGGACTAGGAATAGCCACTTTAGCCAAATACCCTCACACTTTTAAGTATTTGTAGGATGGCACTCTCCCATGCCACATTTCATAAGGTGTTTGATTCACTTACTTTTAGGATAATTTATTAAGAATATAATTAGCAGAAAGTATTGCTTTCCGCACAAGTTCTGAGATAATCCATAACTTATTAACATGGCATTCATCATTTCTTTTAAAATCCTATTTTTCCTTTTAGCAATTCCATTTTGCTAAGGTGAGTAAGGAGCAGTGGTTTGATAAAGTATTCCATGTTCTGTACAAAACTCACCAAAAGGTGATTCATATCCATCACCTCTATCACTTCTTAGAATTTAAATTTTCTTACCAAGTTGATTTTCAACTTCATTCTTATATTGAATGAAAGTTTTCAAAGCTTCATTCTTGGTTCGAATTAAATAAACATAATTATATCTAGTATAGTCATCTATGAAAGTGATAAAATATTTTTTCCCACCTCTAGTTTGAATTGATTTAAAATCTCAAATATCACTTTGAATTAATTCAAGTAGTTCAGTACTTCTTTCAATTGAATGAAAAAGAGTTTTAGTTAATTTTGCTTCAACACAAATTTCACATTCATGATTTGGATCAATTTCAAATTTAGGTAAACATTCCATATTAATTAATCTATGCAAAGATCCATAATTAATATGTCTTAATCTACCATGCCATAAATTAGAAGACTCAAGCAAGTAAAAAAAGATGTATTTTTATTAATCATAGGAGAGACAATAGTCATTACATTCATTTTGAAAAGGCCATAATTCATGTAGCATTTTCCTACATATATCTCGTTTTTGGTAAGTACAAATTTGTCACTTTCAAAAACTAGCCTAAACCCATTCTTGCTGAATAGAGATCTAGAAACAAGATTCTTGCGAATGTCCGGTGCATGCAACACATTGTTGAGGGTGAGTTCCTTTCCATATGTCTTCTTCAGAATTAGCTTTCCTTGTCCTTCAACTTTAGAAGTCGAGGAGTTGCCCATGAACAGTTGTTCTCCATTGTCCACCATTGAATAAGAGGAGAACATCTTTTTGTCGGCATAGATTTGACAAGTGGCTCCAGTGTCCAACCACCATTCTTTGAGATTTTTGACAAGGTTGACCTCGGAAACAACGATTGAAAGCTTTATGTCATCAACACTATTAGAGATTCTATCCATTTCGGTGCGCTTGTGCTTGACTTTCCTTTACCTTTGGGCTTGCTATGACAATCTTTGGCCCGGTGTCTCTCTTTGTCACAGATGTAGCATTTGGCATTAAACTTAAATTTCTTGGTGTACCTTCCCTTAGAGCCTTGTGAGGAACTTTGTCCGAAGAATTTTCATTTCTTTGCTTTTGGTGCATGTTCCACCACATTTGCCTTGGACTCCATAGGATGCTTTCCAACCCTCTTTTCAGAGGTCTGGTTGTCTTCCTCAATTCTCAGTTGCATAATCAATTCTTCCAAAGTCATTTCTTTGTGCTTGTGCTTGAGATAGTTTTTGAAGTCCTTCTATCCTTGTGGTAATTTTTCAATTAAGGCAATGACTTAGAAGGACTCGCTTAGAGATATGCCTTATGCATGGATGTCATGTAGAATGAGTTGGAGATCTTGAACTTGGCTGATCACAATTTTTAAATCAACCATTATAAAATCTAGAAATTTGTCCACCCTGAATTTCTTCGAGCCAGTATATTCTATTTTTGTATTTTTTTCTCCAAAGACTCCTGTAATTCATTTGTCGTCTTGATAGAGCTATAAACACTGTACAACATATTATCAAGCCCATTCAAGATATAGTTGCGGGAAAGGAAATCCACATATTTCCAAGCATTGACCGCAGCAACCACTTGTCAGTCGGTTTCATCATCTTTTAGCACAGGAGCATCCTCACGAAGGAAACGTGCCAGATTCAGTGTAATAAGATATAACTGCATTTTCTACTACCAACTTTTAAAGTCAGTTCCTAGGAACTTTTCTGGCTTTTACCTGTGATTTACCAGGACTGTCATAACAACATGAGGGATTAGGGCATTCACAACACCGGTCAGATTAGAGGTTTGAGTAGTTTTAGTAGCCATGAATTCTAAATTGTAAAACAGAATTATAATTAGAATTGTATACTACACAGAAAATTAAACCATAATACACAGAATTTAATTATGTAAATATAAAAGAAACAAAATTGTAACTTTTATTTCAAATTAATTTGAAAATAAATTTTTTATTTAAACAAATTAATTCTACACAGAAAATTATTTCTATTACACTTCAAGAATTAAAATACTGAAAACAAAATTTTAATTAATGAAAACTCAGAATATTATTTCTGAAAAAGAGAATTAATTTCTGACCAACTTCATGTAGAAAATAATTTCTGTAAAAGAAGAAAAGAAGAAAATGAAACAAACGAAAAATTCTGTACAAACAGAATAATTCAAATTTGTCTTAACATTGTTGGAACAATCTTTTGTGTAGAGAAAAGAAACTGAAATAACAAAAGTAAAATACTTGCAGTAATATTCTTCTACTGAAAAATTAGAACATAAACTTTTGATCAAGTTGAGTGTGTGACACTTTGTACTTAAGATAGATTTGCTGCTGCACAGTGTTGGAAATGGTTATAAAATTCTAGGTAAAACCAGAATTTTTTCCTAAGTTTGGTCTAATTTTTAGGTGGGCCCGGTGCATCGATTTACACGGGTCAAAGTGGTAACGCGTTCTATGCCGCGTTGTGATTCACGTGGTATATTTGGTTGTTCAAAACCATTACCGAGTGAATGGGAAATTGAAGCCAAAGTATGCTCCATGGAAATGGAGTTTTGGTGGAAATTCCTTAAAGGTTTGAATAAGGCTTGTCCCACATTGATTTGGTGGGAGGTTTTGAAAGGGTTTATAAGGCATGGGTTTGGTACTTGGGGTGTGCCCCAAGGGGTACCCAAGTGTTTTAGAGGAAGAGGTTATGGGCAAAATGGGCTAGACCCATTGGACCCAAAAATCACCACCCCCGCGCGCGCCGCCGCCGCCGTCCGTCCGGTCGGGCGGGTGTGAGGTTGGGCTTGTTCGGCCCAATACTAATCTTTTTGGGCCAAAAACATTTGAATTTAATTCAAATAAACTGGTTTGGATTTTTTGTTCATCCAAACAGGGCCCTTCCCGTTTTCAAACAGAATTAAACTAGTCCGGTTTTTCCTGTTCATCCAAACAGGGCCCTTCCCAGAATTAAATTGGTTTGGATTTAATGATCATCCAAACAGAGCCCTTCCCGTTTTTTATCTGTTTGAATGGTTAACCCAACAGATTCAAATCTGTTTGAATTTAAACCCAACAGGTTTCATACCTGTTCAATTCAAAACCAAGAGCCACCTTTACATCTATAAATAGACTAGCCTCCCATTTGGATTTTCACTCCAATTTTCGTACCCCATCCTCTCTATAATTCTCTTTGCATTTTGCTGCATTTTTATTCTGAAAGAAAGAGTGTAAACACTTAGTGTGTTCGTAAGGCAAACAATTTGTAGTGCTACTATTGTTTGTAGAAGATCATTTCATCCTGGGAGATAGACGTCCAAATTCTGAAAGCACCGTGGAGAGGATGAATCTGTCTTAAGGACACAGTGTTAAACACTGGACTTGATCAGTAAAGTTATTCAAAGAAATTAACTAAGTAAGTTGTTTAATATTATTCTGTTCTTAATTTGTTTATTTAATCAGATTTTAATTTTGTTTTTGTAACAAAATAAAATCTGTTATTTATTTATTTATTTCTATTTCGAGTTTGATTTTTGTAATTAAACATATTCTCTCATTTTCTTTATTTCTTTAATTCTAATTGTTGTTTTGTACACAATAGAATTAAAATATTTTAAATACAGTGAAGATTGTTCTAACAATCTTAAGACAGATTCCTTTTGGTATCTTCATTGTATTTAATTTTCTGATTTCATAAAGACATATTCTGGTTGGAAAAACAAATAGTGTTTATGCTATTTGACAGATAGTAGTAATATACTGTCTCTTTTCTTTGACAACTAGTAGTAATATACCGGTGTCATTAACAATTGCAGAATATTAATTGTGTTACAAAAAATTATTGTGTTATTTTATTTTTCTAGTTTAAGTAACAAGGAAAATAAAATTATTTTGTATTATAATTTATTTTCTGGTTTTAGTAACTAGAAAATTAATTTGTGTGTTAATTTTTTCTGATTTTTGTAATCAGAGATTATGGCTACTACAACTGAAACTGCATCTGGCAGTGGTACTCCTATTGTTACACCAACATCGGTCCCTATCCAGAACCATGTTCATGTACCTATCAATCATGGGGAAAAACCGAAAAAATTTAACGGTACTGAGTTTAAGAGATGGCAGCAGAAGATGCTGTTCTATCTTACAACTCTTAATTTGGCCCGGTTTCTCCATGAAGAGGCTCCAGCACTTAAAGATGGTGAAAGTGATCGGCAAGTTGTTGCCGCTATAGATGCTTGGAAACATTCAGATTTCCTGTGCAGAAACTACATCCTCAATGGCCTTGACAACATGCTGTATAATGTATATAGTCCTCTGAAGTCAGCAAAAGAATTGTGGGATTCTTTGGAGAAGAAATACAAGACAGAGGATGCCGGCACAAAGAAATTTGTCGTTGGTAAATTTCTGGATTTTGTAATGGTCGACTCCCAAACGGTAATATCTCAAGTTCAAATCTTTCAGATAATTTTGCATGATATTCATTCAGAAGGTATGTCTCTTAGCGAGTCTTTCCAAGTCGCTGCTTTGGTGGAAAAGTTACCACCGGCTTGGAAAGATTTCAAAAATTATTTAAAACATAAACGCAAAGAGATGACCATGGATGAGTTGATTGTAAGATTAAGAATTGAGGAAGATAACCGAAAGGCTGACAAGAGGAATAGGAAAAATTCCATTGAGTCCAAGGCTAATGTGGTTGAACAAGTTCAAAAACCACATAACAAAAAGAGGAAGTTTACTGGAGATGGTCCTAAACAAGGTAACAACAATGGCAACAAGAAGTTCAAAGGAAAATGCTATAACTGTGGCAAGACTGGACATCGAGCTTCTGACTGCCGTCGCCCTAAGAAGGATCATGGAAGTACAAGTAAGAAGACCACCAATCAAGCCAATGTGACAGAATTGGATTACATCTCTGACGGGGTGAATGACATCAACCTCTCTGCTGTGGTGTCTGAGGCTAACTTGGTTGGAAATCCCAAAGAATGGTGGGTTGACACTGGAGCAACTCGTCACATATGTGCGGACAAGAAGATGTTCACTACCTACAACGAGGCTACAAATGGTGAACAACTTTTTATGGGAAATTCTTCTACTTCTACTGTGGCTGGACAAGGGAAAGTGATCTTGAAGATGACATCAGGAAAAGAACTGACCCTCAACAACGTACTGCACGTACCTGATATCCGGAAGAATTTAGTTTCTGGTTCTTTGTTAAGTAAAAATGGTTTTAGGCTTGTCTTTGAGTCTGATAAATTTGTATTAACAAAGAGTGGTCTGTATGTTGGTAAGGGATACATGAGTGATGGTCTCTTTAAACTTAATGTAATGACAGTTGTACCAAAAGTTGCTATGAATGAAAATAACACATCTTCTGCTTATATTCTTGAGTCGAATTTATGGCATGGTAGATTAGGTCATGTAAATTATGATGCTTTGCGTAGATTAATTGGTTTGGATTATATACCAAAGTTTAAAATTAATCCTAATCATAAATGTGAAGTTTGTGTAGAAGCGAAACTAACTAAGGCTCCATTTAAATCGGTTGAAAGAAAAACCGAACCTCTAGAATTAATTCATACTGATGTATGTGATCTAAAATTTATTCAAACTAGAGGAGGCAAAAAGTATTTCATAACATTTATCGATGATTGCACAAGATATTGTTATGTTTATTTACTTAGAAGTAAAGATGAAGCCTTAGAAATGTTTAAACTCTACAAAACAGAAGTTGAAAATCAACTTGGTAAAACCATTAAAATGGTTAGAAGTGATAGGGTGGTGAATATATTGCACCATTAAATGAATTTTGTGCACAACATGGCATTATTCACCAAACTACAGCCCCTTATTCTCCACAGCAAAATGGAATTGCTGAAAGGAAGAATAGAACCTTAAAAGAAATGATGAATGCCATGTTACTAAGTTCAGGCTTACCACAGAACTTGTGGGGGGAAGCAATATTGTCTGCAAATTATGTTCTTAATAGAATACCCCACAAGAAAACTAAAAGCATTCCTTATGAATTGTGGAAAGGTCGACCACCTTCCTACAAATACTTGAAAGTGTGGGGGTGTTTGGCAAAAGTTGAAGTTCCTGTTCATAAAAAAACTAAGATTGGACCAAAAACAGTAGATTGTGTGTTTATTGGTTCTGCTCATAATAGTAGTGCATATCGGTTTCTGACTTATAAATCAGAAATACCTGATATAAATGTGAACACTATTATAGAGTCAAGGAATGCTGTGTTTTTTGAACATGTCTTTCCTTACAAGAAAGGACGGGAATTAAGTTCACAGAAAAGAACTTATGATTGTACACAAAGTCAAGAGACTAATGACAATCAAACACAAGAGACAAGTAATGGTCTCAACCAACAGGATTTAACTGATGATGAACCAAGAAGAAGTAAGAGAGCGAGAACATCAAAATCCTTTGGTCTAGATTTTCTGACATACTTGTTATTAGGAATGAAAATTACTAAAACATCTGACGGATATGCATTATCTCAATCTCATTATATTGAGAAAATACTTGATAAATTTATCAAGGATGATTTGAATTTAGCTAGAACACCTGTAGACATCAGTCTTTATTTATCCAAAAATAAAGGTGATGCAGTGTCTCAGTTAAAATACTCCCAAATCATTGGAAGCCTAATGTACCTAATGAATTGTACTCGTTCTGATATAGCTTATGCTATCAGTAAATTGAGTAGGTACACTAATAACCCTGGAGAAGACCATTGGAAAGCGATCATTCGAGTTCTTAGATATCTAAGATTCACTCGTGATCATGGTTTGAACTTTACTCGATATCCAGCAGTACTCAAAGGTTATTGTGATGCCAATTGGATATCGGATACTAAAGATTCAAAATCCACTAGTGGATATGTCTTTACTCTAGGAGGCGCTGCTGTTTCTTGGAAGTCCACGAAACAAACTTGCATCGCACGATCCACAATGGAATCCGAGTTCATTGCTTTAGACAAAGTAGGTGAAGAAGCAGAATGGCTTCGTCACTTCTTAGAAGACATTCCAATGTGGCCAAAACCTATGCCAGCTATTTGCATTCATTGTGATAGTCAATCTGCAATAGGCAGGGCACAGAATCATATGTATAACGGTAAGTCACGACATATTCGTCGTCGACATAATACCGTTAGGAAGTTGTTGTCAAATGGAATAATTTCAATAGATTATATAAAATCTAAAGAGAATATTGCGGATCCGTTAACAAAAGGTTTGACAAAAGAGCTAGTGTATAGTTCATCAACGGGGATGGGATTAAAGCCTATTACATAAGAGTCGTCATAATGGTAACCCTACTTATATGACTGGAGATCCCAAGAACTAAGTTCAAAGGGACAACTGAGTTATGTATGGCTCGCCAGAAATCACCAAGGGATTAAAATTCCCTACCCATTCCTATGGTGAGAGTGATATCTGCAACATATGTTGTCTGCAAGGGCATAAGGATAAGCTTTGCTTTTAATGATTACTTAAACCTTGATTAAGGCATAAAATCAAGACGAGTATAAGAAGATACTCACAATAAGAATCACCTATATAAGTGTTGAATTGGGGCCGGTTCTATGAGAATGAAAGAGGCTACATTCTCTAGAAACACTCATGAAAACCAGGAGCGTTCAAGGCCAAAATGAACACAACAGTGAGAACCACGATGTGTTAGAAGATATTTTGTGTGAAATCTATTGTCTTGGCTTACACAAACGGCTGAACAATTCAAGGCATCGCGTCCATTGGTTAGCCAGTAAGTCCGATAGGTTATCACTAGGGAAGGTTCAAGGCCGAAAACTACCTATCCTGATGCAAGATATTTTCGACTTATACTCTTTCGTTAAGTCTGCATATTGTTGCATTTCGTTGTCATCAAATTCCTTTCATGTGGGGGATTGTTGGAAATGGTTATAAAATTCTAGGTAAAACCAGAATTTTTTCCTAAGTTTGGTCTAATTTTTAGGTGGGCCCGGTGCATCGATTTACACAGGTCAAAGTGGTAACGCGTTCTATGCCGCGTTGTGATTCACGTGGTATATTTGGTTGTTCAAAACCATTACCGAGTGAATGGGAAATGGAAGCCAAAGTATGCTCCATGGAAATGGAGTTTTGGTGGAAATTCCTTAAAGGTTTGAATAAGGCTTGTCCCACATTGATTTGGTGGGAGGTTTTGAAAGGGTTTATAAGGCATGGGTTTGGTACTTGGGGTGTGCCCCAAGGGGTACCCAAGTGTTTTAGAGGGAGAGGTTATGGGCAAAATGGGCTAGACCCATTGGACCCAAAAATCACCACCCGCGCGCGCGCGCGCCGCCGCCGTCCGTCCGTCCGTCCGGTCGGGCGGGCTGGGCTGGGCGCGGGTGTGAGGTTGGGTTGGGCTTGTTCGGCCCAATACTAATCTTTTTGGGCCAAAAACATTTGAATTTAATTCAAATAAACTGGTTTGGATTTTTTGTTCATCCAAACAGGGCCCTTCCCGTTTTCAAACAGAATTAAACTAGTCTGGTTTTTCCTGTTCATCCAAACAGGGCCCTTCCCAGAATTAAACTGGTTTGGATTTAATGATCATCCAAACAGAGCCCTTCCCGTTTTTTATCTGTTTGAATGGTTAACCCAACAGATTCAAATCTGTTTGAATTTAAATCCAACAGGTTTCATACCTGTTCAATTCAAAACCAAGAGCCACCTTTACATCTATAAATAGACTAGCCTCCCATTTGGATTTTCACTCCAATTTTCGTACTCCATCCTCTCTATAATTCTCTCTGCATTTTGCTGCATTTTTATTCTGAAAGAAAGAGTGTAAACACTTAGTGTGTTCGTAAGGCAAACAATTTGTAGTGCTACTATTGTTTGTAGAAGATCATTTCATCCTGGGAGATAGACGTCCAAATTCTGAAAGCACCGTGGAGAGGACGAATCTGTCTTAAGGACACAGTATTAAACACTGGACTTGATCAGTAAAGTTATTCAAAGAAATTAACCAAGTAAGTTGTTTAATATTATTTTGTTCTTAATTTGTTTATTTAATCAGATTTTAATTTTGTTTTTGTAACAAAATAAAATCTGTTATTTATTTATTTATTTCTATTTCGAGTTTGATTTTTGCAATCAAACATATTCTCTCCTTTTCTTTATTTCTTTAATTCTAATTGTTGTTTTGTACACAATAGAATTAAAATCTTTTAAATACAGTGAAGATTGTTCTAACACACAGGTGCTCATGGTTTATCGGCGTCTATCTTCTAGGATATAATGATCACTTTCACAAATTGTAGTAGTACTACAAACAATCTGTCTTGCGAACCAAACTTGTGTTTTGTAACTCTTTGAAAATTCTATAAACTAATATGAAGAATATATATGCAGGAGAGAAGAAAAACGGAAGCAAATTAATTGGATTATGAAACTGCTGGAAAAGGATCTGCATTTATGGGCATTGTGGTGCCTATTCGAAAGGGTAGAAAAACCCTCCGAATAGGTGCGAATTTGAAACCGTCGGAAAGATGAAAGAAGGTAACCGGAGAGGCACTGGTTCGGACAGGAATTCAAATTTTGAATTTGGCGCAAAAAATTTGAATTCATTTCGTTATAATTTCAAATTTTTTTGCAAGAATTTGAAAAAATTCAAACGAATTTTGTCCAAAAAATTAAAGTTAGGACCCGATCGGATCTGACCCGGCTTGACTGGCCGAGCGAACGGATGGCGGCAGTGGTGTGCGTGTGTGGTGGTTTGGGCCAAAGCTCACTTTGTCCATAACTCCCCTTCTTACAAAACTTGGGGCGCTTCTTGGGGCCCAACCCAAGTATGTCCACCTAGAGCTTATATGCTTACACAAGCTGTCTTAAAGTTTCAATGTGGGACAAACAATTTAAGGAAACGCACATTTGACTCTTCAACTTTCCATTTCACGAACTCGAAAACGACGTCAATTTCCTATTCACTCATAAATGGTTTTGACGAATCGTCTTCACCGTGTGACTTGCCATGCGGCAAGGAACACGTCACTTCTTTGGACCCACCCTAAAAGATGTGTGGGCTCCACTCAAATTTGGGCTCAAAGTTGGCCCAAAATAAGCATATAATACCAATTTTCCAACATCATCAACTAATGAATTTAAGTTGGGTGCATTCTGCAACAAATCATACAATTTGAGCACTTCCTCCTCTTCCCAAGCAAAGTGTGCCCTTTTAAAAACTAGCCTCCAGT
This sequence comes from Camellia granthamiana, assembly GCA_036172215.1. Classification (NCBI taxonomy): domain Eukaryota; kingdom Viridiplantae; phylum Streptophyta; class Magnoliopsida; order Ericales; family Theaceae; genus Camellia; species Camellia granthamiana. Next base: position 138,945,467 of record CM069906.1, on the reverse strand, counting down.
CATTGCCCGCTCCTTTTCTTTGGAAAAATTAAATAGTAAACCATCTTTCTCATTTGACAAGGTAAACAATCTTGGAAAAACATCTTTAAGACTTTGATTGTTAAACCATCTATCAACCCAGAACTGTATCCTTCTACCATTACCAACAACTAATTTGAAATTATTCAAAACTAAACCACTCAAAGTAGGATTAGATGAGGCAATTGATAATATATCTAGCCATAGGGTAGACATCATACCTGATTCCATTGATGCTGGGCTCCATCTGTCACCCGCCCTACCATACTTGCTGCACACCACTTGTTTCCATAATGCTTTCTTATCTCTTCCATACCTCCACCAGCATTTAATTAGTAGGCAATCATTGACCTGCCTTAGACTCCTTACACCCAAACCTCCTTGAATCTTGCTTAAGCATACCTCTTTCCAACTAACTAAATGCACTTTTCTCCTAGTTTCAGATCCTCCCAGAGAAAATTAGATTGAATTGAATCTAATAATTTTGCAATACTCACTGGCATTTTGAAAATGGATAAGAAATAAACTGGCAAACTTGACATCACAGATTTTATAAGGGTTAATCTTCCTGCAAAAGACAAGCACCTCTTTTTCCATAAAGCTAACTTCTTCTTGAACTTCTCCACCACAGGCTAGCAAGTACTCTTTCTCCTTGGGTTTGTTCCTAAAGGCAAATCTAGATAATTCAGGGGCAGTTTCTTGCTAAGGCACTTGAGTTTTTTTGCAAACTCCTTCATTAAGTCATCCTGAACACCTACCCCATACACATGACTTTTGTGAAAATTAATTTTGAGTCCTGACATTATCTCAAAACATCTTAATACTCTCTTGATGGCAATAATTTCCTCCCATTTTGTTCCACAAAATATGATAGTATCATCTACAAACTGTAAATGAGATAATTTTAGGTCATTTGGTCCTATTGAAGCTCCTCTAATTAAACCCACTTCTTTTCTTCTTTTTATCAATATATTAAGGCCCTCTGCTACAATGTTAAAAAAGAAAGGCGAGTGGATCACCTTACCTAAGACCTTTCCTTGGAGCAAATTCTAAGGAAGGTGAACCATTTACTAGCACTGAAACACTAGCTGTAGAGATGTAGGTCTTCATCCACTCCACTCATTTTTCACCAAAACCAAAGTTGGCCATCATTGACTACAAGAATTTTGAGTTCACTGAATCATATGCCTTCTCGAAATCCAACTTTAGGATAATTCCTTTCCTATTTGATCTTTTCGACCAAGCCACTACTTTATTGGTAATTAGCACCCCATCCAAAATACATCTTCCACTCAGAAAGCCTATTTGGACTTCACTGATAATCTTAGGTAAAACTTGTCTCAATCTTCTTAACCAGACCTTGGCTACAATTTTATACACTAAGCTAACCAAACTAATAGGCCTATAGTCACTCAAACCCATGGGGCTTTCTTTCTTTGGAATTAAAGTAATAAAAGAATTATTTACTCCCTTATCCAATTTACCATTGGAATGGAAATCCTTCATAAGCAGCACTATCTCTCCTTTCATTATGTTCCAACATTTCTGAATGCAGGTTAAATCAACCCATCTGGCCCCGGAGCTTTGTTTCCTTCACAATCTTTAACCGCTTCCCAAATTTCTTCTTCCGTAAACTCTGCCTCCATCAATTTAGGTGATTTAGAAAGACTAATAGATACAAAAGCATTTGGCAACTTTGTTCTAGACCTCTTAGTAAACAATTGACTAAAGTATCTCACCAATACTTGCTTTATCATATCAGGTTGATCATGAATTACACCATTCTCATTAACTAAGTCCAGTAAATTTTTCCTCTGCCTTCTACTTGCCATTATATTAAAGAACCTTGTGTTTTTATCTTCTTTTTCAGCCCATGTCTGTCTGGATTTTTGATGTCACAAGCATTCCTTCTTTTTGCTCTAATCCCAGACTAACTTTCTAGCCTCTCTTCTTCTTTTGATCTTAGTGTCCTGTAAGTTCCTATCTTCAGCTTTTAGATCCCACTCATGGAGTTCATTCTCAGTTTTTTTTCAGCTGCTCATCTATATTTCCAAAAACTTCACAATGCCATCTTCTTGGATAAACTCTCAAATTTCCCAACTTTTTCATTATCCTGAAGCTAGCTCAACCACTAACCTGAGTTTCTTCCCAAGACTTATTGACTTCAAATTTGAATTTATGATGCATGGTCCAGGCATTGATGAACCTAAATGATTTAGGGCCCTGATCCCTCTCATTTTCCATAAGCAATATTAGGCAATGGTCAGAAATGCTTCTAGATAGCTCCCATTGTTTAAATGAAAATTTTTCCAACCACCTAGGATCAATTAGGAATCTATCAATCCTACTCCACCTATCCCCATCCAAAGCATTACACCATGTGAAGGTTCTTTGTAGTATTGGTATATCTAGCAACTCCAAATTATTGATCAATTCATTAAAGTTAAAGTCCTTCATCCCCCTTTCCCTCCTCGAGCACCCTTTTATTTCACTTATGAATCTAATTTCATTGAAGCTCCCACCTATACACCAAGGTCATCCAAAAGTGGGTTTAAGTAGAATGGTCACGGGATAGGTTTGCCATTCCCCGCTCTCATCTCCACCGACAAACTCTGCCTCCGCCCCCTACCCCCGCTACGGGTGGAATTTTTTAACCCCATCCCCGCCCCTGCGGATACCTGCAGATATCTGACCACATTTCAAATAGTCAAAAAAATTGAGAACCATTTAAATCCTTAGCACATTATAATTTTCCTTGTTTCCATATATATATATATGAACAATGGGACTTTTAGGATTATTATTTATTTATATTTAAACAAAACCACAAACTTTTAAAATTGTTTTCTTATATCTAATTATATTATATATACATATATATTATTAATTATATCGGGTCGGGATTGGATCGGGGGAGGCGATACCCACCCTCACCCCACTCCCGTTGTGGGTGACCAAAACATAATCCACCCCCGCCCCACATAAGTGTCGGGGCGGGTAATATATGCCCCATTCGAGTGGGTATGGGTGGACCCTTGCGTATCGGATTAAAATGGCCATCCCTAGGTTTAAGTTTAACTAATGCCTTCCATAACTGTCTTCTTTTTAGTACTTCATTGGGTGCATAGATATTTATAATAACATAATCAAAAGAGTGATGTGAAGTACCTGACAATAGAATAAAATTTCTATTACTGTAACACTCCTTTAATTAAAAAAATGTCTAGATTCCATAAGCATAGCATGGCCACCAGCACTACCCTCAGTTCTAACCTCCATAAATTTTATCTCCTTCCATGGCCATAACGACTTAGCAAAAATTTCATCAACGTTGCATCTCTTTGTTTCTTGCAACAATAGTACTTTAATCTTCTTGTCTCTAACCAAAGTCATGATTTTCCTTCTTTTTTTTAGGCCTTCTCAGACCTCTTACGTTCCAAGATACTATCTTCATAAGGATACTACTATAATACTCCAAATCCCCTACGAGCGACCTAATTAGCTTAGGAAGCTATATCCTCACCTTCAAATCTTCTCAGATCCTTCTCCTCAAGCTCAATTATTCTGCTAACCACCCCATTCTCCTTCCTTTCATAATTCAACCCTAAATTTTTTTTGACTTGAACTGTAGCTTGAGCTTCATTTAATAGCTTCCTCCTCCTCCTTAAGTTATTGCACTGTGAAACTGAAAATGAGATTGCAGCTGCTGTTGCTCTAAAAATGGATACTTTGAAAGCAATTGTCGTATAGAACACCCTTTTGCTTGGCTTGCTTTCTGACTTAGTTTGTCCTGTTCTTCAGCTCGATTCCTTTCTTTTTACTTTGAAGCTTGTCTTTTCAATAGCGTTTCCCCTTTTTGATGTATTACCCATTTCATTCACTCTTTGTTGGGTTGATTGTATAACCAGTGATCTTGTCTAGGTTTGGGCCACACAATCACTTAGATTAGAAACCTCAATGATAGGGCGATTAGTTAAGGCCCCAAACTGAGCTCCATTCAATGCAACCTCTAACTTTATATTAGGTCTTACACCTTCTGACCCACTAACACTCCTTATAAACCTAGGAGTGCAAATATGGCCTTCAATTATTTGAGTTTCTTTTGCCACCTCATTTCTTGGATTAATTAACTATTCCAGACCATCCTCCATACAACCTCCACCAACGTTTGAGTTTCCTAGATCACTCCCTATTTCTTTTACAGTTGAGACAGACATTCACTCATTACTTCCTTCTTTCTCCACTGAATCTGTATCCACGGTGTCCTTATCTTTGCTTGCCACCATATCTTTTCTTGCCATATCCTCCTTACTTGCATTTGTATCTTCATCATCCTGCTTGCCTCATTCACCATTTTTTGACAGTTGATCAATATCTGCCTTAACATTGGAATTAACGACCTCAATCTCTTGGCTTTTGTATTGACAATAGCATGGAGTAACTGATGCTGGGAAATCTTCACACACTTGAATTGGGAAAATATTTCCATTGCATTCGACATTAATCACTGCATTGATGAACCCAAATCTAGTTATAATTATTCTTACCTTACCCCATTGAAAGGATTTGTGATTGTTGATGCCTTTATCGAACTGAATAACTTCCCCTCATAAGTTACCAATATCTCTAAAGGTGTTAACACTCCACAAATTAAATGGAACACCAACACAAGTAATATACACACACCTTTCTTGTGCAATATACTTTTATTTTTCCCTATCTATTATGGAGTCACACCAATCAAATATCCATTCTTCTAGACGTGGTCTTTCTTCCTTCATATGCTACTTTGAATTGAATATTAGTAATGCTAGCCTTCCATCCCCATCTCTTACTATTACTTCCTTCATGTTTCTTCTTTCAAACTCCTTCTTGAAATCATTAAAGAGAAAAAGTTCTTGAGTTTCACAATTAGATTGTCATATAGCCATCCATCACCAGTCTCATACGCTTTTACAACTAATTTTGCTTTCTCATAAGTGCCTCAATGTTGAATAGCTTCTGCATAAGATCTTCTCCCTATACTCTCCACCCTTAGCTCTGCAGAATTTCTCTGTTGGTACTACATCATCCTTTCTTCTCCTCTATTTCTCATTGCAAGTTGTTTATGCTTGCCTTTTTTGTATTATCCTTTCTTCACTTTTAGAGCCTTGCTGTCATATCATAATCCATCAGGCTTTTGCACTGCCATGTCTACTGCAACCTTACAATCATACCTTACAAATCCAAACCTTGAGCCTGTTGCTTGTCTTCTTTTTGCTGGGATAAAAGCATCCTTAACTACTCCAAACTTGCTACATAGAGCAAACATACTTTTTGAGTCCACAGAATTTGGTATCTCGTCTACAAAGATGGTATACAACCCATCTTCCCTAGATTGACTGCCTTGGTTACCCACTCTTCTTGTTCTGAGCACCAGGTTCCAACCTCCTCTCTCCATTTTCTCTCTGTACATTTGATCCCTTTGATTTGCGGCAGTGGCGGTGGTGATTCACAGCGGTGGCGATGTGTGATGATGGCGATCGATGGTGGTGAGCGACGATCCTTATATTGGATAGATATTCACATCATAGAGAACATTCTCTATGATTATTCACATTGCTAACAAGCGTACTAACCGTCTATAGTTATTATGTCAATTTAAATTTCAAAATCTCTTTCAACTATTGTTGAATTTGAAATAAAAATAAATTGATATAGTTCTTTCACAATTATCAATCATAAAATAGAGATTTTTGTTTCATCTACATAATAAAGGGGATTCAGATTAAGAGGGGTAGAGAAATGCCTATTTTGGAAGTAAATACTAGATATAATAGAACACTAAATTTTTGGGCATTATTATCCAGCAAGTAATTTACTTTGTTGTAAGGACCATTCAACATGATTGGATTAGAAGAAAATATTTAGGTTTAAATTCATTTTACCCCATTGTGGTTGGAGGTTGGAATACTTTACCCCATATAGTTCAAATATATCTAGAAAGCTCCATGTGATTTTGGACTGAAATGCTACTGTTAGTTTTTCCATCTAAACTAATGGAATATGTCACTACAACAATTCGCACTTTTGGCGACCAAATTTGGCGACTAAAATGAATTTAGTCGCCAAAAGTCAGCCATTTGGCGACTAAAATTTGTATTAGTCGGCAATGGTTCATATTTTAGCTACTAAAATTTTTTAGTAGCCGTATATTACTTATTGGCGACTAAAAATACAGTTAGTAGCTAAAAAGTGACCCAATAGGCGACTAAAAAGTAGTTAGTCGCTAAAAAGCGCCGAATAGGTGACTTAAATACAATTAGTCGTTAAAAAGTTACTCAATAGGCGACAAAAAAACCACTTAGGCGCTAAAAAATGACCCAATAGGCGACTAAAAGACATATTAGTCGGCGTTAGTTTTGATTTTTTGCTACAAATATTTATTTACTCGTTGTATACTACTTTTTGCCTACTAAAATAAATTTAGTCGGCAAACATCTCGCATAATATTTAATATTAAATCTTGGCGACCAAAATTTAGTCGGCAAATATTTATTTTTAGTGACCAAAAACGTTTTAGTTTTGGAATAATAATTTTTGGCTACTAAAATAGTTTAGTCACCAAATAATTAACATTGGTTTACTTTTATTTTTAGCTACAAAAAAGTATAGTCGACAAAGGTTATTTTCAGTGATCAAAATGATTTAATCAGCAATAAAACTAAATTTTTTTGGTGGGAACACAATTTCGCCACCTGATTTTGGTTTATGTTTATTTATTTATTTCTCTGTATGTATCAATACATACACAAAAGGAAAAAACCAATCAACACATTATTTGCTCTCACTTCGGTCGAACTGCCCATCGCTCTCCGTCGGTACACTATCTCATTGCCACCGTCACTCACTGTCGCTTACTGTCTCAAGCCCATTGATTGATTTAGGTATCTCTCTCTCTCTCTCTCTCTCTCTCTCTCTCTCTTCCTCTATTTCCCCATTTCACTATAGCTCTAGGGGTTTTTTTTTGTTTTGTTTTGTTTTTTGATTCTATAGGAGTTTCATTTCTAGGAAACGAGTAAATTGGTTGTGATTTTTGTGCTAGATTTAGGGTCTTTTTTGTTTTGTATTTTTTTTTTTTTTTTATGCGGAGGCTTGATCTCTCTTGCTAAATAATGAATATATTCATGGAGATTTGAAGTATTTTACCCTCAACTTAGAAGCATAGTTCATTCCACAAACAACATTCAACCGATTGGTCTGTTCCTGAAACAACATTCAATATGCAAATTGTTGTCAATCTGGTTTAAGAAACAAACGAGGTATGCCCTTCTTCAACTTCCATATGCCATTAGTTGTGCAATCCAATTCTTAATTTCATTATCCTATGGTTGCTTGATTGAGAACTCTCTTAGCTCTCTGTGTCTGAGTTTGGTTTGTCCTCATATTGAATTGGATTCGTAGTTGTTGATTTGTACTTTTCATACATTTGTTCTTTCCCATGAATTTGTTCTTCCTGTTACATCTTTTGCCCTCCAACTGTTTGATGCAATGCCTGAATCAAAAACTGCTCATCCTCTTCTTCTACTTCTTCTGTTGTATTCTGAAGTCACATATTGGTTGGGTTTTAATATTTAATAAATTTATTTGTTATTCCTTTAGACCCAAGAAATAATATCATGAAACAAGAGAAAATAAAATTAAGAATCCAAAAACTGTTGTATGGCTGCTAAAATGTGATTGTAAAGCAAAGTTCTAATCATTTTCTTCCCCTCATGTCTGAAGAAAAAAAAAAGTAGATTAATATGAGAACAACTCATACACATTGATTGTGTATTTATTTACATGTAGGGCTGCTAACATGTGATTGTAAAGCAAAGTTCTGATCATTTTCTTCCACTGTTGTCTGAAGAAAAAAAAAAACGAGTAGATTAATATGAGAACAACTCATACACAGACATAAATATTCTTAGGGTATGTATTGGTTTTAATAGCTTTTAGAATTGCAAAATGTCAAACTATACAATCAATGGCTTTGGCTACACCTTTCATTTCTTTTCAAGATTCCAAATTTGGCTAGTGTTTTTTGGCAGGGAAGAACCATATATTGAGATGAGATTTCAATTTTAAAGTTTTAATTGAATGGATCAGACCTACATTTTTTCCACTTGGTTGGATTTTCAATAATTGTCATGAAAAGATTATATTATAAATGCAAATGTGGTATCTTCTGATTATTTTCAAGTGGGTTAGATAAAACTCCAAAAAAAAAAAAAAAAAAAAAAAGGAGTTATTTTGAACCAGAAGAGAGGTAGTAGTCATACTTACTCACACATTGATATGTAGATGTTCAGGGAAGTAAATTGCCAAATAGTTATTTTGACGATGCATATGTTCATGCTGGTCATATATTATAAAGAGAATTAGAGATATAGTATTTTGTTTTCAATGAATTCAATTATAGTGATGTCAGCCTTTTTATACAAATCTAATAATCTCTGTTTAACCTAACCATAGCCACCTAACCTGACTATAACTACTTAACCAAACTATAGTTAGTCTCTAACAAACTAACAACTCAATTACAACTTGCTTTGGATTACGCGTGCTTGATATTGGGACTGCTACTGATGTTATAACTGCTGCAGCTCTGTTCTGAGCTATGGCTTTGGCTGTGGCTGCTGTGGCCTTGGCTGTTGTTATAGCTTCTACAGCTCTGGTTTGAGCTATGGCCTTGGTTGCGGCTGTTGTGGCCTTGGTTGTTGCTGCAACTCTAGTCTGAGCTGTGGCCTTGGTTGCTGCCTAAGCTGTAGCTCTTGTGACTCTTCTTGTGACTCTTGCAGCTCAGTTTTGAGCTGTGGCCTTGGCTGCAGTGAGCTGGCTTATTAGATTATTGGCAAGTTGTAATGCTAATAGTAGCTTTGAAATTAATCTTTCTGAAGGATGATAAGAAGTGGCATTTTAAAGGTTATTTTGTATTTATTTGGAAAATCAAATGACAAGCATGAATTGCTTAAGATTGTTTGTGTGGCAAGTGATGTTGCCTCTCATTTTAGTTATTTGACACCTTGGGGTGCAAAAGCAAAGTGTGCTTCTTTTTCAATGTCTTTGGTGTATATCTAGCATCAAGCTACACTTTTGATTTATCTGCTTTATTGACAATTTTTTTATTGTTAAGGTTTTATTTTTTTGACTTAATTTTTGCGTTTCTATCCTGAAAAATATGTTTTGTAAAAGATTTGGTGTCCTGATAAATTGGCAGTTAAAGTTACTATTAAGACATCAGGACATGTCCTGTTTGATAAGTATGAGTTGAGTAAGATTATGAATTCTATAAGACTAAGAGATAGGTTAAGTAGGATTAAGTAATATAATTACTAGTACAGTGATATTAAATTAGAGATATAAAACTAATTTTTCATGTTGGTTATGTATGTGAAATTCTGTAAAACACTTCACTATATAAAGGAGCTTTTGTTGTTTACTACAAGGACAAAATCATATTTCGTTACTTAATTCTATGAGATTGGATTAATAATAGCATGTACTGTTTTTGAATTCACCCATTTCAAAAGATTTATGGCTCCATATATATGCGATTGTTTATCCGGTGCTACTTTTTGGGAAAAATAATATAAAAAAAAATGGATAACATTTTGGAGTTCTTTGCATATATCTATGTGAATCACCACTACATATATCATCAAAACCTTCCATCATTTCAATCAACAATGTTCAATATTATGAACAGTGGTTTATTATCATCATTATCAACAACAAACCAATAAGAAGAGGCAATGACAAAACATATTAAGTAGGATTAGTGAGACGTGTGGGGTGGTCCATCAGTAGCTTGGGCAGCCATGGCAAGCTCAAACTGCCTCATAGAAATTGAAGGAAAATATAGTATTTCAGGAGCTGTGAGGTTCTCCTAACTGCCTTTCATAGGATTGTCGGTGTTGTTTGTAGTAGTAGTAGTTCCATCCCATCTTATATGTGTAATCTCCATCTCAATTTCCATCTATTCCTTATAAACTTGATATGAAAATTCTTCATTTGTATACCCAGTTCAAAGTTTGGGGTTTTCACTCAAGTGAGACATGTTTTGTGAGACATGTCTTGTTTATTAGAAAATGGTTTTTGTATATCATTTTCACTATTGATAATGGGTTTTGTTTTCTACTGTTTTTGTTTCCAGACTTTGAATAGGTTTTGATTCATAATATTAGAAGACTCAGCAGTAGAACACCCGATGTTTGGATACTCTGAAGGACTTCATTCTAATGTGGAAAAGGTAAGCACATGTTTTCTATGAAAAATTCACTTTCCCTGAATTGATTACAGTAAATTAAATGGTTGAACATAGTACATAAATGATTGGGTTTCACATAGAGTAAATTAGCATAACAAAATTGTGTAATTTTTATGAAGCCTAACACGATTACTAATGCAATTCAATTTCCTTCCAACCTGTTTTGAGACTAGGAACTACATACATTCATTTAAGTCAATTGAAAAAAAAAATTAAAAATAATCCAACTTAGTCGAAAAAGGGTGTTTGAGAGGAAAAAATGTAAAATAGCCCCTGAACTGCTCTATGGATATTACGAGTTGCTTCCACATGACACATAGGACTTGTGGGCACAAACGGGATGTAATTAGCATACGTAGGTTGGGAGTTGGAGTAAAAAATGCCTTAAACTTAGTCGAAAAACAGCATTTGGGGGGCGAAAATAAAAAACAACCCCTGAACCACTATATGGATGTCACGGGCAGCTTCCTCGTGCCAAATAAGACATGTGACAACAGACGGCATATAATTAGCACACCTAGGGTCGGAGTTAGAGCTGAAAACGCCTTAAACTTAGTCGAAAAATGATGTTGGGGGGGCAAAAATGCAAAATAGCCCTCGAACCACTACATGGATGTCATGAGTAGCATCCTCATAACAAATAGGACCTGTGGCAATAGAGAGCATGCAATTAGCACGCCTAGGTTGGAAGTTAGAGCCGAAAACGCCTTCAACTTAGTCGAAAATGGGCGTTTGGAGGGCGAACACGCAAAACACCCCCCAAACCCTGTTGTATGCAACTGACTATTGAACAGGCAACGTATATACGCAACTTAAGTGCACTTGCAAGAGCTAGCATAATGTGCTCTCCTATTGCGTGAAGTATAACACGCTTCCGTATGCTCTCATTTGCTGCAGTAGAAGAAGAAGGCATGGCTAATAAGTAATTGGTATGAGCCTATTTAGTTAAGAACCGGCACAAAATTGCAAATACAAAAAGCTTATTATTGATGCAGTTTTGTGTAGATCAACACTCCATAGAAGCAAGTAGAAAGCACAAGTATGCATTAGGTCCCATTTAGAGGATATTATAAACATACATCATTCATTCATTCCATATCTCTAACCAACCCAAGAAACAAAGTCAAGATCAACCGAGGAAGAAAATGACGAAGAGCATAGGAAGAAGAAAAATGAGAAAATAACTTCCTATGACGATGACGAGTATCACGTGCTTTCAAGTAGTTCTATTCTGCTGTAACAGATTTCAATGCCTCCCTTAACTCAACAATTTTAACATGAGTAGGGTCCAAATGTTCTGTAACAAACCACCATGTAAAGATTAAAAGCAGATCTTTATATATACATATCAACCTCATATTCGTTGGATAACAAGGTTCAAGATGTAGTCAAAATATAACTATCAAGGTGAACTACTATTTGTAATTGTAAGTGCACAATTAGGTACTATGATAGATGAATACAACATGTTACTATGTAATGATAATAATGCATTGATATAAGAATTGGACAAACCATCTTTGGCAAGATCATGTTCACTGGGGATGTGGCCAACATGTATGTAGAAAAATACAGTCTCTGGTGTCAAGTAAGGATTATGGAAACAAAATTTGTACATTCCGCTTCATGGGGCCTTAAAGTCAAATTAATGCACTCATTCACTATATGATATAAACAAAGATAAGCATTGTAGTGGAGAGTAATATTGATTGATTAACTTGTGTTCTTTTGTCAATGGGGAATTAAATTCAAACTTGAAACAAGTGCACATTCATGATACATATATTTATCCAAAAAGAAAAAATCAAATATTTCATGATACATATATATGATTTTATGTCCAAAGAGGCATTCATAGGTTGAACCTAACTTAATTGCATGTTAAAAACTTACATGTAAGGCTGATTCAACTAAGATTTTCTAATGGGTGTAATTTTATTATTTATTTATTTATTGGTAGATAGCTTTCGGCGTGGACTTGTGGATAATCCATTTTTGTGTATGGAGGGCAATTTACACTTTTGTATATTCCTGCTTATTTTGGCGTCCTCCACTTTTGTGTAGATTACTATTACTTATACAGATAACTTGTGGCATCGAGCTGATACTTACTGGCATGGTATATAGATTACCTTTTGTTGCGGTATGGATTACAATAGTAATTTGTACCACGCCAAATGGCCATTTGGTATGGTTGTAAATATATTTTTTGTATACGGAGGGCTTGATTTTTGTATGCTTCCCTGTTTTGTATGGAATTACTATTTTACTTTGGACTATTGTTGGTTTGTATGGAATTTGACATTTAAAGTTATTCTAGATTGGATAGTTGGAAGTGAAATGGATACATATTGTGGAATGATTGATAATATACGTATTGTTTTCCTTACATACATACTACAGGTTGCACGGAATACATACAGGTTGTAGAGAAATTATAACTTTGAAAGAAAACATAAAATCATGTTTTTGGCTTGATATGACAATTCGTAGTGGAAAAGGAAATACATGTTTTAGTGACTAAATAGTAAGTAGATAAAAAAATGACAATGAAACAAGCTTTTGGTGACTAAAAGCTTAGTAGCCAAAAAACAATTACATTTTTGACGACTAAACTGTTTAGTAGCTAAAAAAAATAAGATGCACAACAAAAGATTTGTGGCGACTAAAAGTTTAGTAGGAAAAACCATTAGACTTTAGGTGACTAAAAAATTAGTAGCCAAAAACCAATCAGATTAGGCAACTAAAATATTTAGTAACTAAAAAAGATAAGCTCGACAGTAAAAACATTTTTGGTGACTAAAAGTTTAGTAGAGAAAAATAGTGAAACTTTAGGCGACTAAAATATTAGTAGCCAAAAGTAATCAGCCTTTAGGTGACTACAATATTTAGTAGCTAAAAACATTTTTGGCTACTAAAAGTTTAGTAGCTAAAAACAATCTGACTTTATGCGACTTATAAGTTTAGTAGCTAAAAAAAAATAGGATGAACGAAAAAATTTATTTGGTGACTAAAAATTTGGTCGCTGAAAATGTGATATTTAATTTTATTTTAATGCTTTTGGCGACTAAAAAAATAGTCGGCAATTTACTACTTTGGCGACTAAATCTATTTTGGTCACCAATTTCCTTTCCCGACAAGTCTTTAGCGACTAAGTAGGCGACCAAAAATTTTAGTCGCTAAAAACCTTCGATGGCTAAAACTTGACTTTTGGCGACTAAAAATTTGCTAAAAGTGCAATTTGTTGTAGTGTGTATTACACCAACATTTCTTAGAGTGTGTATGGTTTTCTAAAAATTAGAGTGAAATTAATACAAAAGAGAAAATTTTATCCATATTTTCTCTAAAACTAAAATTAGATTAATATGTTACTTAAAATAAACTAAAATAAAATATAATTAAGAATTGATTTAAAATATAAAATAAATAGTATTTAGAATTAAACTAACATATAATGAAATTAAAATTAGATTAACATGTTAGAAATTATAATAGATAATTAAGAATTTAAAATTAATTGTGATCTAAAATATCAAATTAAAATTAGATTAAAAAGTTAGAAATTATAATAAATAATTAAATATTTAGGATAATTGTAATATAAAATATAATTAAATTAAAATTAGAATAAAAAGTTAAGAATTACAATAACTAATTAATAATTTATAATTCATTGTGATCTAATTAAATTAATATTAAAAAATAAAAATTATGTGTATGAGAGAGAGAGGGAGAGAGAGAGAAAGAGAGAGAAATATGGTGTTGGTGGGTATTATAGTCATTTTACATTTATAATTAACAGTATTAATAATTGCACTTTGATCCAATATCACATGGGAACTTTATAACTATATTTGAACCATACGAGGGTAAAATACTTTGATCTCAAATTACAAGGGGATACAATAAATTTAACACAAATTTATCCACCCAATATTATTTATAATTTTTTTATTGACTAGTAATACAGTGCCACTGTCATTCTCAAAAAATATATATATATATATATTCCGTTTTTGGCAGAGTTTAGGGTTGGAGAAGATTGGATGGGTAAGTTTAGGTGGGAAGATTTAAACTATATTTGGATTATAAATTTAATTATGGAATTAAGAATAGAAAGAAAAATGAGAGACATTAAAGAAAATTTTAATTTATATTTAAAAAATATTTATATTTCATTTATATTTCCTTCATATTTTCTTAAATTTTCACGTAAATTCATATTCAACACAGCTGGAGAAAAATCAAAGGCTAGGCTAGACTTAATGTTGTCCAATCTGCAAGTCCCGAGTAATTTTTATATGCAGATAGAGAATATATCAAGTGATATCTTCTACTATTATAATTGACTTTGATAGTAAGGTCTACTATATTTATATTAGGTACTTATAAAATAATAGAAGATATATACATTTATAATTGATAAAAAAATAATATCATGTGACATCCTATTAACATATAAAAATTTCTCCTTACCCCCTCTCCAGTTTTTCCACTTGCCTGCGTATGCAGGCATAGTTTCCCTTTCCTGTGTATGTACCAACAACAACAGAAGCCTTGAGCCCCACCTCAAAATGTGTGGCTAATAACCCCATCCAACACTCCTATCTAAATTCATTGGCCGCCTTAATTTGTGGCATTGTCTCATCATGTGGGCTGTTGGGACTTTCTAATTAATTCTCAACATTTTCAAGTTAAAACGCCCCGGCGAATCCAATTTCAAATTAAGTCTTCTGTAAGAATAATGTTATATGGTTATGCTATAGTATACACTCTTGAAATGATAGATATTATATATAAATTATAATATTTATAAGATTGATTATCACAAATATTATGACTAAATTATTTATAACTCCTAATTAAAATAAAAAAAAGTTGTAACCAAACAGCATATAAGATATAATTAAAGAGTTTTTGTATCATATATAAAATAATGTTATAACTAGCATCACAATAAGTCATAATTAATACTATAATGTGTATGACTAAGTCATAACTAATACCACAAGAAGTCATAACCAAAAACCACAAAAATTGTAATTTGAGACATATGGTACACACTCCATAAATTTTCCCCATGTTATATATATATATATATTAAAGGTAAATTACACTGATTTCCCTTGAAATTTAGGGAAATTACAACTACTCCATAGTTTTGCCATAATTATATTTATTTCTCTTTTAGGAAGGTTAAAGATACCGAAATTAATACAGATTGTATGAAGACATGAAGATATATAACTTAAAATAATATACATTTCAGTGTAAAAGATATGATAATATTATTTTTTCAATTATAAAAAAAAATAAAATTATGAATAAGAGACAAAGTGTTATATGAATGATAATCTTAAGGGAACTCAGTGTAATTATGTCAAATTTATAAGATTTATTGTATTTTTTTCTAAATTTCAATGAAGGTGAGAGTAATTTTTATTTTTTTAAATTATGTTTTATTTATCATTTCATCTTTGGCAACTAGATTAAAAGTTAGTTTATTGGTTTTTTAGTATTTTTTTGCACGTTTTAAAAAAAAATTAAATTAAAAAACTGATTTTTAACTTACTCTCAAAATGGGATCCGATAAATTTATATAGTGACACATAAAATAATAAACAAAATATAATAAGTCCATCTTGAGTTCTGCTACCCTCTTTAATTTAGGAAGGATGTATTTAACAAGCATATTTGAAATTGTTACATTCTTTTGCATTGGAACCTAACTTGATGTGGCTATAGATAGTCACAAATTAAAATGGGTCTCAACATGACAAATGAAATATACCAAAACATGGTGATAGCCACAAGTCAAAAAGTCTGACTCCATAAACCCATTATTTGGATTGGTTCAAATTTGATTATCTAAGCTTTTATCCAGAAATGAGAATCTTAGTTGGACAAATATCATTGTTAGACAATGAGACAGATGTCGAATAAGCTAAACAATGGCCTAGAGAGAGAAGCCACCAGACTGATTTTTATATATGAGACTTTTCAAAAGGAAAAGCCACATGAGATTCTATCATCGCCTAAAGACAAAAGCATATATATATATATATTTAAAATAAGGTATCTGAATCAATTTAAGCACAGAGTGAGTTCTGACTTTTTGAAAACTCAAGGCAAACTTATAAAATGAGGACTCAAGTATCATGCATATTTTTAAAAATATATAATAGTAAAATAGTAAAAATCTTCAAATGATTCTTATTTTTTATTTGTACATACACAAAATTTATTATATATATAAACACTAAAATTATTATTTTTTATCCATGGAAATTACTTCAAATATTAAGTGAAAAATCTAATTTTAAACTATTTTATTAGTGAGTAAATCAATTATAATTTATTTTTCACAATAATTATAATATTATATTTCTTAGGCAATTTCATATGATTTTTATAGTTGACATAAATCATAATCATTGAAATTGATGTAAATCACAATTATAAAGATAAATTTATTCACACTTTTTTCACAAGTAGATTGAATTGTAATGTTTGATTAATTTCAACTTAAAATATATATATATATATAAAAGAGTTAGTTCTTTAGAAGCAATTATAACTGATATACTTAGATAGTAACTATTAATACCATAAATCTAGTATTTAGTTCACTGAAATGAAATTCAATTGAATGGAATAGTTGTTTCTTAATCTCTTTATAAAATGACCATTTCTTCACAATGATAAATGGTGATTTCTTTGATAATATTTTTTAGTAAATGAAATATGAGGATGACCACTATGAGGTAATGATTATTCCATTCAATTCGTTGTCAATGAACCAAATATAACTTAAAATCGAAATAATTAACTAAACATAATTTAAGATCTAAATTATTTAGGGCCCCTAAATTTTAGATAGAATTCTAGGGCTTGAGGCGGTGACCTTGCCTTTCTTTCCTCAGAGCCAGCCCAATTTGAGCGTACCTTGACTAATTACAGAATCTCGAAATTAATGATCAGACAAATCTTCAATGGCCCTTCGGAGTGACTAGAACTTGAGATCTTGAATTTTATTTTTAAGTTTTTATCACTTGGTTAACCCCTTGGGGTTGACAAACACCATAGTTCATAGTGGCTCTTCATGGTAGAAGTGCATGATAAGGGAGGACAACATGAAATCGAGGTGACCTAGCTTTTGTTGGCTTAACTAGTTCATAGTGGCTCACAATAGAGGTAGATAATGGAGAAGGTGCAATGTGTGATCATAATAATCTAGTTTGTGGTGGTTTGATTTGGTTTGTCTGTTTAGTAGTAGAGGTAGATATATAAGGGTGATGACAACAATATGCGATGGAGGCAGTGACGTGCACCTATAATGGGCTCTGTTGTAATGGATCTAGAAAAAAGAAAAATAATGGGCTCTGTTGTAGTGGATCTAGAAAAAAGAAAGATAATGAAAAGGGAGAAGAATGGGATATTAAGGGAAAATGGAAGACGCAAAGAGAGAAATAGGGGGTTAGAGTCAGGATAGTTAGGGAAGTTTGTCCTTTTGTGTGACAATCCTGATATGTAATTAGTCCATAATCCATGATTAAGAATGCTAATTAAGTTTTAATAATGAGATTATGTGTTAATTATACATTTTCTATGGTATTTGTGTTTTATCTTTCTGTCGTAGGATTATCTGTTCTGAATTTCTGTTTCGATATGAAAATTGAAGGTCTTATCGGTATCAGAACATGAAATTTACTACATCAATGTGTTCATTTGAATTTTTAAAATTTTATGGTAAGTTTAATTAGAATTTGATTCGGAACCAAATAAATAGAATACATTAATTAGAGTTGAGCTAGATTAATTACCCTAATGACACTTAATTAAGCTAGTACTAATCAAGCCTATATAAGGCCACTTATTACTCATCAAACACATTTCTACACCCCTTTCCCTTGAGTTCAATGTGAGAGAGAGGAGAAACATAGAAAGAGAGTGAATTCAAGCTTGAGAAGGAGATTGTAAAGGATTAGAAGGCATTTAGAAGAATTGGCTTGGAAGCTCAAGAAATTGACCATTTAAAATCCAATTGAGGTAAGAATTCAGCCCATAAACTAAGTATATGAGTCATCAAGAGCATGAATTCAAGAAGATCTTATGAATAAGTCTAAGAATTGACCTAGGAATGATGGAATTTAAGTCAAACCATGCATGCATGCATAATGCATCCATTTTGAGTTTAATTTTCAACAAATACTCACATGCATGGGGCCTAGACTTGCTTAATTTTGAGTATCCAACGTGATTTTGTACTTAACATCTCATTTGCTCTTGATTTTAAAAGTTTGGACTCAAAACATTGTATGCATATATTTGATATAAAGTTTTGATTTGGTTTTGGACCTTGATTTTGCAAAATGATCTTCAATTCATGTTGTTATATGAGTTTCTAAATATTTTCTCGAGTTTTGGCCTAAAAAAATGAGCTTTGTTGCATTGGATTTGAGTTTTGAAGTTAATACAACAATCTAGAATTTCAGAATTTGGTCGCATCGCTCGAGCGACCAAACCGTTGCTCGAGCATAAATTTTGAGCTCTCAGATGTTTGACAGAGATTGATTGTCGGCTCGAGCGACTAAAAGACCGCTCAAGCGACCACCCTATATTTTTAGTCTTGGCTCGAGTGTAAAATGAGAGCTCCTAGTACTTTTGTAGACTTTGCAGACCGCTCAAGCGAACAAATGTGTACTCGAACAAACTACCATGTTTTCTAAAATTTTACAAAGTGTTTCAAAGTGCATAATTGCATCTTCATTCCATCTTAGGCATTCTTAAGCCATGATTTAGGCTACAATAATGAGGATAAGAGTTAGAAACAAACCTAGAAAGAAATGAAATAAGACAAATGTTTACAGAGCGTGTGTTTCAATATGTATCTATCATGTGTTTGTGTGGGTCACATACTACTGTCTATCTGATCTGTCTGTTCTGTTTCTGGAGCTATCTGTGAGTAACAACCTTATAAAGATATGTTCAATTATAAGTATTTTTTGATGGTTATGATTAGCTTTGTTTTCTGAAATGATATTTTATGTATAGATGAATGATTGTCCAATTTTTAAAATGTATCGTGACATCCTGAGCATCATGTGAATCTATTATCTGTTATTTATTACCTGGTACCAGGGATCTCTGTGGGTTCCAATCATGTAACTATCTGTGAAACCTATATGGCTATCTGTTACGATTGTGCACAATCATCTATCTAATATGAATATGGGTCTTAATCACCATCTGCTCTATATATGGGTCTTTATGACTAATCGGATCTGTTCGCGCTAATGGATGTACCACATATGACTAATTACAAATCTAAATATGTATATGAATCTATTATGGACATCATTCATAAAATCTTTATTCTGTTGTTATTCATTGGATTCCAGCTCACTGTATTATTTATGTATGCAGGTGATTAGGCACGTAACCAGGCTTGAGACTTTTAGTCTAGATCTGTTTGTGGCAACCAACTAGTGCGCCTCTCAAGGAGGTTCCCAGAAGTCTTTTGTGAACCATGTGAAGAAATCCTAAGTTTTTTTCTTTTTTTCCTTCTGTTTATTTTGTATGTATGGCTAAGTCCCTTTTTGTTTATCTGTACTTGTGGTGACACAATTATGACGTCATAATATATATAAATACATAGTTGAAATTTTCCATCTCATATAAGTCTGCACAGCTCTATGAACATTGTATTTTTTATATTTGCTTCTGCTAGCCCCTTATTTTGCTATGCCTTTGGTAATCTTAGGATTACTGACCAGTTACGATGCTAAACCTATAGGAGCGAGTTTGGGTCGTGACATTTTGATACTGATCTAAGGTAAAAAATGTAAACCTACAAAAAAAATTTATTGATTCTATTTACACTACACATTTTCCTCCTTGCACCTCTTTTCTTTTTTTTTGATCGGCAAAAACAAAATCTTTATTGATGAAACATACAAAGTATAAAAAAATACATCAATAAAGAGGAGGTTGGAGTTAAGAAAAAGCTCCAAGCACCAGTTGGTGAGGCACCAACAAAAGAAAGCAATAGAAAAACAAACAGATAGATAAACTAAGCCTCTTTTCTTATTATACCCAATCAAAAAAGTTAAAAATTAATTCCATCTCTTTATACCTTTAAATATACCAAATCTATCATCAACCCTAACCTCACTCATCTCTTTACACCAACATGTTTTTCTCTTCTCATTTTCTTTCTCTCTAGAGACGACAATGACATGGAGTAGTTGTGGTGTGGTTACGATAGTGCACAAAAAAGGAAACGAGTTGGGTTGGTGTGAAGGAAATGAGGGAGGTTCTAGGGTTGTTGGTGTCGATGAATGGAGAGGAAGAGCTAAGAGGTAAAAGAAAGAATAAGGAAAGGAAGATCTTTTTGGGGTTTTGAGATTGTGGGAGAGAGAGAGGGAGATGAGGTGAGAGAAATGAGACAAAAAAGTTGAGGTAAAGGCAGCTATTACGGTCCTAAGGGAGTTGTGGGGTGAGTTGCGAAATTGGGAGCTACAAGGGTGGTGCGTCACTAGAGGGAAAGAAGATGTGATGTTAGTAGTCACAAAGGTGGGGGTAGTGGTTGCAGGGCTGCGGGGATGGTAGGACAATGACGTTTTGGACTACTAGGTGGGTCACAGGGTAAGGAAGGTTGCGTGAGATGGTTGCAAGGGTGAGAAAGGTAACTAAAGGTGGAAAAAATGGTGGTAAGTAGTTGTGTTGTGGTGGGGTGAGTGGGGCAAGCAGTGGCGTCGGCAACAGAAGTGATGACGGAGGGTGTTAGAAAAATTACAGTTTAAAAGTTTTAGATTTGTGTTTTTTTTTTTTTTTTTGGGTAATTTCATGTAAGGATAAATTTTGAAATAAAATAAAATAAAATTTGAATGATGTAAAGATGGTTTTGTTGCATAAATAGAATCACGCAATTATTTCTTTTGTTTGTCTTTTATATTTGGAGAAAAGAGATTTGTGTAATTATTATAAAACTATGAATACATTTTGTTTTTGTTTTTGTTTTTGTTTTTGTTTTGTTGTTTTGTTGTTTTTTTTTTTTTAAAAAAAAAAATTTAGAAAAGTTAATCTAATTAACTATACAAGCAATTTTTAAAATTTTATTTGTTTATTTTATTTCTTATTGAATGAACTGTTGCAATCATGGGAGCCAATAAATCTTGTTTTATAGTGCCCATGGCCTCCAAATGTGCAATGTAGAAGTATTGAATAATAGCATGGTGGAAATAATATATGTCGGTAAGGTGGTGGAATGGTAATTTTCCACCATTACCACTAGTCACGATGTGTTTTGCTTCCGAGTCCTGTTATAAGCCTTTCATAAATTATTTTAGATTTTCAATTTTTTTAGACTCTCTCATTTATAAATTTTAAAATTCTTAAGAAAAAATTTCTCCCTCCAAATAATATAAAAATTATCCTTATAAAAATATTTTATCCATTCAATTAAATGCACATCCTTACATTTCAAAAAGCCTCCCTCCAAAAATCCTAACAAAACTCATAAAAATGATTACTACTTCATCTCAGCATATTTGGTCATGACGTAAGAAAATAAATGTAGGATTTGTATTGTTGATTCAAAATTTCCCTTTTGTGGGTTCTGCGATCTCTACGAGTTTGGATTTGTGATCTCTCAGGTAGGTTTCCTTGAATTTTCTGATAGTTTCAATTCTTGTTCCTTATCCCATCTAGGTTTTGTGATTTTAAAGTTTGAAAACGGTTCATTAATAATGTTCGGTTATTTGTTCTCAAACAAATAAGAAATATTCAATTACCTGTTGTTGAACAAATAAACAATATTCGGGGCTGTATTTTCAAATTTGATCATATATTCAGAAGTTTAGTCTCAAAAAAATAATGAATAGTTTTTATTATTTTTGTAATTCTTTTCAAGAAACTTATCTTATAAGACCAATCTCCTATGAGTTAAGAATACCGTCATAGTTATGAATTTCCTCTAAGTTTTTATTATTGTACTCCTATTGTCTCATAGAGTTGTAGTTACCTAAAAAATTTCCACTCGTTGTCATTATCGGAGAAGTGTAGGTAATCACATGGTTGCCATTGTTACCGTCGAAATATTGCCGCCAAAGAATTTTTAAGGTTTTGAAGGTAGGTAGGCTTTGAAAGTGGGATTTGGAAAAGATGAATGGGTAGTGATGGAGGTGAATGCTCTCATAAATCTTAACTCATGATGAAGTGAGTGTGTAGGCTTAATTGTGAAGTGGTACATTTCAAAATTATTGATGTCAGTAATTTTATTTAAGATTATTATTATAGTACACAAAAACTAAAAAATGAAGGATCCAAAATAATTGATAGGGCGCTAATAAAAGCACCATTTGCTTCTTTATCCAATTATATACTAACTTCATTTTTAACTTATCTTGTTTATATTTATTAAATATATTTATATTATATAAATAAAATTTAATATTATTAAAATATTAAACTTATTATTTTATTTTTTTTATTTATTTCTCATTTTATTTTTTTAAACTATGATCACGTATATTAAAAATTAAAATCAAGCGAGTTTTATAATTTGTAATATATTATAATAACTTTTATTTATATTAATATTATTATTTTTAAAATTATAAAATTAATTCACTCAACTCTTGCCTCGATTTTATGCACTCACACTAATAACATTTTATTTTAAATTAATAAAATTAGATGATATGATTGTGAAAGATGAAACAAAGGGTGATATGTTTTTTTGGGAATAAGCTTCTCACAAGTAGACTTTGCCTCGTGTGGAAATTAATTTTTTAGTAATTTTTTTTAACTCTATTGGATGAACAAAAGTTAATGTATTTGGGTATATTTTATTTTAGTTGTATTAAAAAGCGTGGATTACTATATATTTAACTTTTTAACGATCATTTACTTTTTTTGATTTTTTTAATAATTTTTTAAATTTTTTATTATTTTTATTTTTATAAATTTTTGAATATTTTAGCCGAAAAATCAAGTTACCAACTAGAGTCTAGATTCTCCAATTGAATTTGTGACACCCACCAAGAGTTCCACTATAGTGATTTGAACTATTATTCTTGACCCGTCATAATGTATAAATCATTTATAAAAATTAAAAAAAAATTATATTAATTCAATAATTGTAAAACTATAATTTCATCATATTTAAAAAAAAATTAAAATTTTATTTTTAAATCACATTTTTCATTCACTTTTAAATATGAATATGATGATATAATTATATATTTATGATTATTGACTCAATTTAAAATATTCATAGAAATTATACGTATAGGAGCTTAAAAGAACAATATTTCAAAAGGTGAAATGAGACTGATGAGTTCGAAGCTCAAATTATAATCGACCAAAGAAAATCTCAAATTTATTATTATCATCAATATTTGAGAGTCGCAATCCTAACATTGTAATGGGACCCTGAAAATCTAATACCCACGTGCCATGGGTAAGATAAGGAGAATTATTTTGTATGTGGGATACACTTTGCTATCCTACGCATAACAGGAACAAAATATTTATATAATTTAAATAAATAAATAAATTATAAAGACAACTACGTTTGGTTAGGGGGTTAGAATTATATATTTTTTTTATCAGCAAAAAAAATTTATTGATGGGAATTAAGGAAATACAAGATTGACAACATTACATCAATAAGAGAGCGAAAATCGAGTTTCAGTATCTCAATTAAATCGACACTCGGAAAGAAAAAAAAAATTCAAAAACAAGCACAAGGGGAATTAGCAAGAAGCCAACAAAGGAGGGGAGAGAGGGGAAGAGAAATTACATCAAAATTATAGAATTAAACTTCATATTTAATAGAATAATTGTTCGTCTTTTAATTGAAAAAGTAAAGATTTGGTTAATAGTCCCCCATGTATAGAATAACTCGGGGGTAAGTGGGACAGAAAGTGCAAGACTGATCCATCCTCAGATTAATTGGTTAATGCAAAATTAATATTTCTTTCTTTTATTTTTTTGTCACTATTTTTTTTTTTTTCTCTCTCCCTTAAACTTTTAGCTTCTTGTGAATGGATTGGATGTTCATTTGAACTTAGGTTGATTGGAAAAAAAATAAAAAATCAATCGGCATTCGTCTATATAGTTAGTGGATGCAGATATGCATCGGTTTGACTTGTTAGGTTTTACTATTTTAGGCCTTTGTTTGAACTATTTTTTAGTAATTCTTTAATATTTTTAACCCAAAATTTTTTATTCTTTATTTTTTATAATAAAAATAAAGATTGAACTTTCATATTTCATAAGTAGAAAATATAATTACTAAATAAAAGGTCATTTTTTTAACATACAAAGCATAAAAATATAACATAATTTCCTTAGGTGGGTTGGGTTACCTCCCACTCGCCATCTATCCGGACTTAGGTGGATTGACAAAAATGCATTTACATCTGTTTGCTCAGACAATTGAAACCATTTATTTGGTGGAGAATTGATTCAAGCTATAGCGATTTTGGTTTAGATCCGATCCGTTGATATTTTGGATCCGAATTTCATTGTCTTATATAGCTATTCTTGTCTTGTTCCCCTTTATTTCTCTTTAAGTTTGGCTATTGGGATGTTTTGGTTGCATTTGAAATAGATTGGTAGCTTGTTTTTCAAACGATTGTTGCCTAGAATTTTGCTTCTTCGCTTGAGCAACATTTCTTGAGCTCGAGCGATCTTTATGAACTCTTAGTATTTTTGTAGGTCTGCAAAACTACTGGAAGGTGGTATTTTTTGCTCGAGCGAAGCTTCTTGCGCTCAAGCAACCCATCTTGAGCTCGAGCGGTAGTCTTTTGTTTGTAAAACTTCTGAGAGTTGGTATTCTTTGCTCAAGCGAAGCTTCTTGCGCTCGAACGGTGTAACTTATTGTGTTTGGTCGCTCAAGTGACACTTCTTGCGCTCGAGTGATCTGTTCGTATATCAATTCGTAAGGTCACTTTTCTAAGTCACTTTTCCACCTCTCTCTCTAAACATTTCAAAACCCTAGATCTACACCCTCTCTCTCTAAAACTCTACTTCTCTCTACAAATAATCCTAGATCCGTCAAGTTCCTCACCTGTGTCCCTTTATTAAAAAGGTAGAGCATGTCATGGGCTTCTTTTTGATCCGATCAAAGATGGGTTTGGGCGTTGTTGGAGTTCCTTCACTCTTCCTCTTATCTTCTAAGCTTGAGGTAGGGATTCTCCGCAATTTCTTATGATTTTTAACTTAGATATTTTTCTTTATAAATCTACATTGTGGTTTGGAGGAGTTTTAGGTTAAAAATCCAAATAGGGGTTTTCGAATACCTTGTTGGAAAAGATTAAGGGAATATGTTTATTGTTGAGTTATGATGAACTAGTGGATTTATGCCTTTGAAATTGGTTTATAAAGGAATGAGGGTTTTAGTCTAAATTTATCAAATGTTGATTTTGAAGGATAAATGAAATTGATATTGAAAATATAGAATTGGGTTGTTAATGATGAGGATGGTAGAGTTAGATATGTATTATCACTCACACTTTGAAATTTGGAAAGTTTATCTTTATTGAAAATTGTTTATTTGTTTTGAAATATCTGTTTTAGGTTATCAATGGAAGATAGCTATGATTGTTGTAGAAATTACATGAGAATTAGGAGAATTGAAACTATTGTCTCATCCATTTGCATCGAGCATGATTTCATATCTATACATTGGAAATGTTTATTGTTTTGAGAAAATTGGTGAATTTGGAAAGCATATATTGTTCCATTGAAATAAGTTGGCCTGAGTATCCATGATGAAAGTTCTAAAAACTGCGCATATACATGGGTGTCGATCCTGCAGACAAAATTTCTATGAAATGGCAATAGTAGTACTTGTATAGCTTACGTTTACATAGGTGTCGATTTATGGTTTCCTGCGACGAAATTTCCGTGAAAGGTTGTGTTTGTATTGAGATTCCCAGAGTGTGATTCACTGCCTTGTTTTCCATTGGAAAGGAAATGATTTATGAATTATGATACTAACATGGCATTACATGGTTTTGGAAAAAGATATAAAATGTTTTGGCTCGAGCATTGCATATGCATTCACCTTATATCTTTGTTAAGATTCATATACTGTGTTGAATTATTTCCACTGGGTTTTGGCTTACCCTATATAGCAAGTTCTACAATTGTAACATATTTACACTGACTTCTCTTTTAAAGTTAAAGAGACTGAAATTAATGTACAAGGCATGAAAAGACAATAATATAATTTTTTTTTTTCATTCATATGACTGTAGATACCCCATTTTTGACCGACATTAAGACTCAGATGTCACCGATTGAGCGCTCGGTGATTTTGCCTACTGTGCTCGTTCAGAAGTCTCAGAGTCGCGGCCGTGCGCCCTGCCTCCGGACTTCCGAACTCTCTTCTGTGCCTTGTCTCGGTTTGCGAACCAGACTCAGTTTCCTCTGTTTTCTTTCCTAAGGGAAGGGAGTGGTCCGGTAGGCTATCTCCCGGTGGCCGTGAGCTACTTTTCGTGGCCGTAGGCCATTCTGCCCATTTCGGAGCCCGGTTCTCGGTTTTCGGGACCGTCAGGCTGTGTGCCTTGGCTCGGGACCGCCCAACCATCTCCGACTTCTCCGGTTTTTGGCAGAGACCTCTGTTTTAATGTTCCGAGGAACCCTGGGGCCCCTGATGCCCACTTCGTGGTCGTATGCCACTTCCGGTGCCTGTAGCCGGTTTTCGGGACCCCAAACTGCACGGTTTTGGTCCCGAGCATTCATTTTGCATCTGTTTTCTCCGGTTTTTGGCAGGAACCTCTGTTTTGTCATTCCGAGGGACACTGGGGTCGCAGATTCCCACTTCGCTGCTGAACACCACTTCCGGCACCTGCAGCCCATTTTTGGGATCCCGAATCACTCGGTTTTGGCTCCGAGTGTTCATTTCTCATTAGTTTTTGTTAAAACTTGGCAGGTACCTCTGTTTCAACATCAGGAAGATCACTGGGGGGTAGGAGGCCAGCAATTATCCCAGATAACCAGTTTCGCTCCTCCGGCGCCCGTTTTGCTCACTTCCGGGCCAATGTTGAACACCCTAGGGGTATTTTCTTCCAACCAAAGCTACATATCTGTGATCAGGGGATATGGGAGGACCCTAAACAAGAGTGGTCGGCCAGAAATTGTCCAGTTCAGTTTTGAGCCTCTCCTTCAAGTCCAATGTTGTGGCTCCTGCTTCAATGTTGCCAAATTCCAACCTTGGATCCTTGTTCTACACATCTGGGAGGACACAAAAAGCAGGTGGTCGGCCAGAAATTGTGCAGTTCATTTTTGAGCCTCTTCTTCAAGCTCTATGTTGTGGCACCTGCTTCAGAGTTGCCAGATTTCAACCATGGGGCCTTGTTCTACACACATGGGAGGACACCATTGCATGGTGGTCGGCCAGCAAATGTTTACTTCATTTTTTGGGGGTGGCCGGCCGGCCATGGTGAGTGGCTGGCCGACCAGGTGGGGTGGCCGGCCGGCCACCTCCCAGAAAGTTACCTGGCCGGCCAGCTTTCTGCTTTCCAGCTCTTCACAGCTGTCCAGCTGCCTTTTTGAAATATCTCCCCCATCCGGGGGATATTTTGGGAGGGAAAGATTGCCTCCATTTCCCTCCCCTTTTACACCCCATTTTGCCTATTAAAGGGGCTGGGCAGCTCCTTCCTCAAGGTTACAAAAATTGCTCTCAAGAACACCTCTCCCAAATCCCCCATTTCCATAGCTTAAAACTCAAAAAAAGCTTCAAGTCCCTAAGCCAATCCTTCATCAACCCTAAGCACTACCATCACCATCTCCATTCCAGCAGCAAAGAGGTGATCTTCAGTGGTCAAGGATCAACAAATTCAAGCCAAGAATCAAAGAAAGACTTGTCTCCAAGGGTAAGTCTCCAAATCTCTTTTTGTAGCATAATTTTGTTTCCTATTTCTACCCTATTTCCTTTCAGTTTTTGGGCTTTGACCCCTACTGGTTTTAGGCTTATTTTGAGCCCCTCTACAACTTTTTAGAAGGGCTCAACTTCATTTGGTATCTCCATGATACACTTGTTTCAATATCTAGTTTGTATGTCATAATCTTGCATGCTATTTTTAGCCTATTTCCATTTATTTTTGGGGCTCCGACCCCTACTGGTTTTGTGCTTATTTTGAGCCCCTCTACAACATTGTAGAAGGGCTCAACCTTGTTTGGCCATTCTATATACCACCTCCCTTTGAAATCCACTTTAGGCCCTAATTCTTGCATGTTTTGTAGCCTTTTGTGCTTTTGGTTTTAGCTCTTGGTCAGAACTTAGAGGGGTCTTATTTTGACCCCCTTTACATGTTTCATGAAGAAAGTTTTATTGTTTGGTGTATTCTTTGCATATCTCTTGTTATAACCTCTTTTGAGCTCCATTTTGCATAGAATTTATAGCATGTTTATATTCTGTTTTTGGGGCTGCCATCTTCTGTAAATGTGCTTATTTTTAGGCCTTCTTCAATGTTGTAGAAGAATTTTTGTCCATTTGGGGTTTGTATATATCACTTGTCTCAATACCCTTCTTTTAGCCCCTATTCTTGCATGCTTTTGTTGCTATATCTAAGCTTGCAATTTGGCCTTGTTTTGTACTAAAAAAATGCCATATTGGGGACTGCCTTGCCACTGGTTTTGCTTTCATGTGCTGATTTTGCATGTTTAGTATGGCTATAGGCCATTTCGGGTGCCTAATTTCACATTTCGGGATGATTTCATGCTTCAGTTGTCATTTCGTATCATTTCGGGGCTGTTTTACATCATTTGTGAGTGCTGAAATTCCATTGCCATGCTTGCATATCATTTCCCATGTCGTTTCATGCCTTAATGCATTGCCTCGGTTTGCGTGCCCGTGTGCACGCACTTCGAGGCACCTCTGTTTTATCCGGCGGCCTCCTATGAGAGTGAGCTGAGGCTCTCCCATGTTGGTGTAAGCCCATCGTTGCATTCCGTATGCAATTTCATCCCATTTCATCATCGCCTCGGTTTGCGTGCCTGTGGGCGCGCATTTCGAGGCACTTCGGTTTTATCCGATTTTCTCATTTCATCATCGCCTCGGTTTGTGTGCCTGTGGGCACGCATTTCGAGGCACTTCGGTTTTATCCGATTTGCACTTCATATCATCGCCTCGGTTTGCGTGCCCGCGGGCACGCATTTCGAGGCACTTCGGTTTTATCCGATTTTGCATTGCACATCATCGCCTCAGTTTGCGTGTCTGCGGGCACGCATTTCGAGGCACTTCGGTTTTATCCGATTTACATCCCATTTCATCATCGCCTCGATTTGTGTGTCCGTGTGCACGCATTTCGAGACACTCTGTTTTATCCGATTGGCATTGCGTATGCCTCCGCCTCGGTTTGCGTGCCCGTGTACACGCATTTCGAGACATTCTGTTTTATCCGATTGGCATTGCGTATGCCTCCGCCTCGGTTTGCGTGCCTGTGTGCACGTATTTCGAGACGTTCTGTTTTATCCGATTGGCATTGCGTATGCCTCCGCCTCGGTTTGCGTGCCCGTGTGCACGCATTTCGAGACATTCTGTTTTATCCGGTTTGCATTGCGTATGCCTCTGCCTCGGTTTGCGTGCCCGCGTGCACGCATTTCGAGGCACTCTGTTTTATCCGATTTGCATTTCATCATTGCCTCGGTTTGCGTGCCAGTGGGCACGCATTTCGAGGCACCTCGTTCTTATCATTCCGGCATCCTATGTGAGTGTGGCTGAAGCCCCTTTCATGTTGGTATAAGCCCATCATTACATTTCGCATGTCATTCCGGCATCCCGTGTGAGTGTGGCTGAGGCCCTCTCATATTGGTGTAAGCCCATCATTGCATTTCGTGCCTTTATGTCATCGCCTCGGTTTGCGTGCCAGTGGGTACGCATTTCGAGGCATCTCATTTTCATAGCATTGTGCATGCTAGGTCATATGTTAGTTGCATTTCATGCATATCATGCATATTGCACGGGAAACGAGGCGCGTTTCGTACTCCGCGTACCGGAACATGTCTCAATTCCCCAGTCACCGACACTCCGGATTACCCATGATGGAGTTAGGTTTTTGCTGTAGCATTCATCTGCATTCATCTTATATTGAGTTGTGCAATCCGACTCCTCGGCCATCATGCATCGATATGCGTGATTGGTGGCACGAGGATCGAGGCATGCATATATTTGTGAAATACATTGCTATGCCCTGTTCCTGCTCTCTGTTACAGCAAAATCAAGGATCAGCAACTTTTCGGAGTCTGGCACGCATTTCGAGAAACACTGTAAACAGAGGCTAATCGGGGCATCCCAGTGGATTTCCGCGCCAGACAGCCCAACAGGCGGCATCTATCAGAAGCAAGGCAGTCCCTGGCTTGCACGCCAGTTTACCGCTTTCTTAGTTAATTGTTAATTAATTAGGAATTTGTATTTTATCTGTATATTCGGACTGTATTATTCTTTTATTTCGGACTGTATTATTATTTATTTGGACCCTCTGCGCGAGGGCAAAAATGTAATAAGGGTGTGTGAGTGTGATGTATGTCTTCCAACCCCCATTTCTTTCTCCCTTTTATTTACTCGCTTACGATGTTTAGATATAGGGCATATTTCAATTAGCATACAGTATGACAGCATGTTTGCATCATTCATCTGTTTGCATGCACCGGGCTCGGCACATCATACAAACTGCATTTGTATTTCAATTCCAAAATTGAATACGTGTTAGTTGTAGCATTTCATATGCCATATTTAGAATAGCCGAGCCTGCCATTAGGTTGCATTTTTGCATGTGTTGCATTAGGCATTCTGTATATTTTAGGATCATGCATGATTTCTAATCGGTTTTCGGTTTTGGCTTGGAGTACTCGGTAAGTTTTATGCTTTAGCATTCTTGCATGCGTGTGAGTGCTGCCATGATAGCATGCTTACCATGAGGCTAATTGCTTATATGATATAACTGCCTTGAATGCCTGTGGGTGGAGGTTGAGTTATTTGGATTGGAGCAATTCATTGACTGTTTGTTTTAAGCCCACTAGATAGTGGCAAAATCATGTTTTCTTAAGCCCACCTTGAGGGTGGCAAATCCGCATTTTAGCCTACTTGCGGGTAGCACCATCAAACCACTTTCAAACAAACAAACATGAATTGTTTTGTTCCAATTCAGACGACCCAATCTATACTTGTATGCTGTGCGCATCACATAGTAACCTAGGCTAATAACCGGAATAAGGACACACAATGTTTTCAAAAACAGATATCATGGTTAGTAGAGGCCGATCTTTGACCGGGCGAGAGGGGGTGCTCACGATGTGACCTTCCCTAATCGTACCCAAATTCCCGAGCCAACTTTGGTGATGACGGACACGTGGCCTTTTGGCACCGAGTCAGGGTTTCCTAAATTTCCCATTTAAAAAATATTTAGGTGGCGACTCTGTTATCTGGCAAAGCAG
>CM069906.1:138846615-138913505 GCA_036172215.1 Camellia granthamiana | reverse complement strand
CAATGTGCTTAAACTCCTAATAAAAAGGAATGTAAAGCAGGAAAATAACGGGGCAGCAGAGTATCGGGATTGATACCAGTAACCTCCCCTTTCGGTCGATGTACCTTCCGCGCCCTTATTCGGGTCAATTGTGTGGTTTGGCATCTTCATTACTCAAGACAGTACAAGAAACTACACTTTCAGAATGCAAGCGGACCTTCGAGTTGACCTCAGGCCATGACTTTGGTGAGCGATGCTCGGTACATGTGAAGGACGCTCCTTCCCGTATCCTTTTATGTCTTGTGAATTCCATGAATCATTTCAAACATACTGTGTTGCAGTACGTCGCATTTCAGCATCATGTTTTACCATGTTCAATTTCAATTACCTTTTATACACATTGTATTGCATGCGTGCTCTGCTTTACTTACATGTGTTCAATTACCTTTTTTACACATTGCATTGCATGCGTGCTCTGCTTTACTTACATGTGTTCAATTACCCCTTATACACATTGCATTGCATGCGTGCTCTGCTTTACTTACATGTGTTCAATTACCTTTTATACACATTGCATTGCATGCGTGCTCTGCTTTACTTACATGTGTTCAATTACCTTTTATACACATTGCATTGCATGCGTGCTCTGTTTTACTTACATGTGTTCAATTACCTTTCTATACACATTGCATTGCATGCGTGCCCTGTTTTACTTACATGTGTTCAATTACCTTTTTCTTACACATTGCTTGCATGCGTGCATTGCTTTACTTACATGTGTTCAATTCCTTTTTATACACATTGCATGTCACGTGCGCATTGCTTTACTGATATGTGTTCAAGTTCCTTTTTATACACATTGCGTGCACGTGTGCATTGCTTTACTTATATGTGTTCAAGTTCCTCTATATACACATTGCGTGCATGCGTGCATTACTTTACTCACATGTGTTCAAACCTACTACCTTGCTATACACATTGCGTGCATGCGTGCATTACTTTACTCACATGTGTTCAAACCTACTACCTTGCTATACACATTGCTTGCATGCGTGCATCCCTTTACTCACATGTGTTCAATCCTACCATTGCTCTATGCACAACTTGCGTTGTCACGCGCTTTCAATTGCATTGTCATGCATGTTGCTAACGATATTAGGCCTGTTAAGGTTGTTTTCTTTTCAGGCACGATATTGTATGTACGGCTCATTTGAGGCCGGTGCAACCGGACGAGCCGCACAGGTATTGTATCTCCCGAGTGAGACGTATTGAGAATTGCATAATTCTCTTACACCCTTTCTGCATTGTAGTGTAGTTTGGCATATCTAGCTTAAAACTGTTGCATGTGTGCTTCATTACAGCTTTCTTCGCATGATCATAAGTTATGCTCGGCTTCTTGCATTTGTCTTGCATTTCGCCCCTGCCTTCGGGCGCATACTTTGTTTGTCTTGCATGTTTGTCCAAGTCTTCGGCCTTGTCAAAAATGGGTCGTCTCTGGGCTTTGACATTCACTCCCGTCATTGTTATGACTTTCGAGTTCTGTCAAAGAGGGGCAACTGTAGACACCCCATTTTTGACCGTCCTCAAGACTTGGACGTCACCGTTTGAACATTCGGTGATTATCCATTATTTGTGTTCGTTTTGAGTTCCCGGAGGTCCCGGCTGCGCGTCGCGCCTCAGGACCTCTCAACCGACTTGTTCTGTGCTTGGTTTTACACCAAGACTTGTGTGTTTTTGCATTTGAGGGTAGGGAGAGGCTTGTTAGCCACCCCTGAAGCCCACCGGCTGCCTCCACACCCCACCGGCACTCTTTCTTGGCCATCGGCACTTTTTTTCTCAAACACTTTGGCCGGCCGGCACTGTATGTTGCCGACCGGCACTTTTTTGTGCCGGTGACTGTTTTGGCCGGTCGGCATGCACCCTTTGAACCCCTGGGACATGGTGCATACCAGCTGTGCCAACTGGAATGCACCATCACACTCCCCCGTGCACAGGTGTGACCATTTTGCACCCTTTGCACCCTTGAACCCCCTAAGCTTCTAGAAGCTTGACCCTTTGGCCAAAGCTTCTTGGAGAAGCTTGGCCAGCTGTCTTGGCTTCTCCAAGAAGCCAAGACCCCTTTGCACCTCTTGACTCTTTTCCTTTGCTTAGCCACTAAGCTTCTTGGCCTATATAAGCACCATTCCTCTCCCTTTGAGAGGGGTTAGCCATTTCCAACACAAAAACCAGAGCTTATATCTATACATCTCTGATATATATCTATCTATATCTATATCTTCCCTTCCCTCATCCATTGTGTGTGTTTCTTGGCCTAAATAGTGTGTTTTGCCTTACTTTTGCACCATTACACACACTATTACACCTAGCTCCGAGATTGAGGGACTTGGAGGGTTGTTTGTTGTGATTTTGGACTGATTTTGATCACTAGAGGAGGGCTGCTCCACCTGTTCTTCAAAGGATCTTCAAGGGTGAGCTTGTTACTTTAGTTTCCCCATTCTTGCAACTAGTTTCTACCCCTCTAACTTTGTGTTTTGAGCTTTGTCTATAACATAAAAAAATCTTGTTTTTACTTGCTCAAGAACATTCATTAAGGTCACTTTTTGGTTTGAGTGAAAACTCACCTTCTTAGGCCTTGTTTTGGTCCTTTTAGTGTCTTTTCTTGAAGCTTTGCTTACTTGGTTTTTTTGGTCTTCTCACCACTGAAAACCATTAGGTTTTCAGTGGTGAGAAAGGTATTTTCTAGTCATGAATAGGGGAGGGACACCCCTCTCCCCTTTGTCCCTCTTTGGTCTTTACTTTGGCTCACATGGTAGCATGCATTTTTAGTCTTATATGCCTTCATTTCAGAGCTTATTTGGGTGTTTGGGATCATATGTCATCTCTATTTTTGGTTGGTTTTGTGGTCCTTAGCATGCTTCTTATACTTGCTTTGTAATGCACTAGTTTGCCTAGAAATGAGCCATGAGTTTAGGCCATGTTTCTTGCATGTATGAGCCTCACTCCATGAAGATACTAGCATCATTTTGCCATGTCTAGGGGCTGTGAGCCACTGCTTTTGTCATCTTTGGCATGCTTGACATGTTTGTTTTGCATGATGGCTTGTTAGCCTTGAGCATATGATTCATGAACATGCATTGGTTAGGCCATTTTAGTGATTTGGAATTATCTAATATGCTATTTCAGTCCTTATGCCATGCTTATATGCCTCCATGTATCACCTCTTCCATGTCTTGGAATGTTGGTCTCTTATGCTTTAAAAAAGGTGTTGTGCATGCTTGCATGTTTAGAGCTTTTGGGATGTCATGTGTGTGAGTTTTGGGTGTATTTTTGCATGCTAAGTATCTGTTTTTGGGTGTCCAACATATGCCATGAGTGGCCATGTTAATGGTAGTAAGGAGTGCTCCCTTTGTGCCTCAACCTTAGGCCCTTTGACTTGCATGTTTGCATGAGTATTGGTCACCATTTTGGGTATGTTTTGCCACTGTTTTGGGTTGGTTTGAGGGCTGCCCCCATTGTGGTCTAGTCCACCATCACATGCTTGCCTCTTGTCTATTGCTTAATTGATTCATTAAGTGTTGTAGTACGTTGGTCTTATCGCTTGATTGGTCCCTATTTGCATGACATTCGCATCTTGTATGCTCTAGCATTTTGCATGCTTGACATGGTAGTTACATGACATTTGGTGTGCTTGCATCCTAATTCCCATGTTGCATCATTTAAGCTATGTTGCATACATTTCATGGCTTGGTTTGGGGTTGTCAAGCCAAGCATAAGGGTTGAGGGAAGTTCACACTATAAGTGGTGCAACTTGTTTCAACTCTTGGTCATCGAGGCCCTTGACCAACACATGATAAGGTCTTGGATTTCATTTGTGTGTCGCATGCATTTTGACATTGAATTGCAATCTTGGTTCTTTAGGCTATCATGCACCTAGGTGCATAATTGATGGCCCAAGAACCAAGGGTCGTGCTTCCTTGAGTCCCATACATGATAGGGAGCATTGACCATGCTTACATTTGCTCTAAAATCCATATCATGCACTGTCTGCCTGCTGTTGCTGTCAAACTGTCCTCTGCAGGAACTTTCTGCCGACCGGCATTGTGGAGTGCCGACCGGCACTGTATGGATGGCCGGTAACCCCATTGACAGCCGATGGACTTTTCCCATGGCCGGTGGACATTTCATCCAGCCGATGATGATCAGCAGCATGTAATAAAGGCATTCTGAGACTTTGGCAATTTTTGGAGAGCCAGGGCAGTAAAAATACAGAGGCAGCAGTGTTATGGTGCGGGTTTCCGGGCGAGTCGGATTCGAGCATGCATCATTCGCGCATACCGAGGCGGGGCTGCGGCCTTTTCTATGCTGCATTTAAATTATTAATTAGATTAGAATTTCTGTAATAATTAATTTATTCTGTATTTGGACTGTATTATTTTGGGACTGTATTATTCTTTCGGGTCCCTCTGTGTGAGGGCATATTTGTAATAAGTGTGGGTGAGTGTGTGTATGTCTTCCAACCCCCATTTCTTTCTTCCCTTTTATTTACCTACTTATGATGGTAGATTATGACATATTTAAAATTAGCATACCTTATGCAATGCATGCGTGCATCCATGCATTTGTTGACATACATCGGGCTCGGTACATCATACAAACTGCATTGTATTTCAATTCCAAATTGAATACGTGTTATTTGTAGCATTCCACGTGCCATGTTTAGGATAGCCGAACCTGTCTAGATTGCATCTTTGCATGTGTTGCATTAGCCACTTAACATGAACTAGGATCATACATATGATTACTAACTGATTTCTGTTTTGGCTCGGAGTACTAGGTGAGCTCTTATGCTTTAGCATATCACATGTCTGTGATTGTTGCCATGATAGCATGATTACCATGAGGCTAGCTGCTTATGTGATATAACTGCTTGAATGCCTGTGGATGGAGGTTGAATTACCTAAATTGGGACAATGCATTAAAAACTGTGAGTTTTAAAGCCCACTGGATAGTGGCAAAACTGTCTTTTCTAAAAGCCCACTTGAGGGTGGCAAAAACTACATTTTAGCCTACTTACGAGTAGCAAACCATTTTCAAAACAAACATGCAATGTTTTGTTCCAATTTAGGCGATTTGGTCTATACTTGTTTGCTGTGCGCATAACATAGTAATTCTAGGCTAATAATCGGAATAAGAACATGTAATGTTTTCAAAATCAGATATCACGGTTAGTAGAGGCCGGTCTTCGGACCGGGCGAGAGGGGGTGCTCATAGCTGACCTTCCCCGATCGTACCCAAGCTCCCGAGCCAAGATCACTTTGGTGACGTAAATTTCCCCATTTTAAAATATTTAGGTGGCGACTCTGTAATCTGGCAAAGCAGTCCATGTTTGGCACTTCTTTCAGAAATTTGTTTTCTCAAAACGATTTGCCGGATTTGGACTCTTTGGTTCAAGATTAAGAACCGTGACATTTGAGTCCTTTGAACTGTAGTGACCCAATATCGAACCAGAACGGGGGGGGGAGTCGCACCCTCCCCGGGATGCGTTCGGGGACGTCTACACCTTCACATTTTCATAAGCGAAATGTCTATCTCGCTATGGGATTTGCGTCAGCTTGGTGGACTTTCTATTATGGGTGCAATATACGATGAAGTGGTGCCAAATGCCCAAGAGTTTGCTGGAAATATGAGGGACAAGAATTTCCTCTTTCCTATCAATTACGGATATTTATTCCTTGTTTACCATCGGCTTTGTAAGGAGTCGAAGAAGAATGTGGTACGGATTACTAGCTGGATAAAATTTTGGTTTAAAGGGGAAGTCAAGTACCATAAATTAACCAAGAGTGCTTCAAGGAACAAGACTCAACGCCCGATGGATACTAGCAACCCTTCTGATATTCTTAACACAACTCGGTCTCGAACTGTGCAAGGGGACAAAGTCTTTAGTGGCTTGGGGATTGCTAGTGCGACAAAGGGTGAGACTTATCTATCAGCTTTCCTTGTCTGTTGGTTGTGCAAATTTGTTCTACCCCGTGAGGATGGCGACTTGATTAGACCTAGGTGTTTAAGGTTGCTAGTATGATGGCTCGTGGTCGTTCATTCAGCCTTGCTATTCCTGTACTTGCTAGCATCTACAAAGGGCTGAATAGAATTGCTTCTTCTTTTGATCCTGGAAAGTGTGACGTCATCTTCCCGATCCATTATGTGTATGCTTGGTTAGCAGAGTATTTCAACACAAACTTTAGTATTGAATCTGCTCTGAAAGCTCGAATGACGAGATATGCTGGTGAAAGGATGGCTAAACATTTTGAGAAGTCAGAGGCCTATGACTTATTTTGATCATGCAAAGATATGACCTTGCACCGTTTGGCGTATAGCAAGGGCAATCCCAAGGAATTGGTTAATGACGGTCATCTTTTTAACTCAGACTTGGAGTATTTCATCAGCATCTGCTCGAGCTATTTGACTTTGCGAAGTTCATCCACTATGGTCATTAAGCCATGCAGTCCTCACAGATTTAGCAGGCAATCTGATTTTATTCAAGCCATCCCTGGTAAACTTAAGGTTGATCTTCGAGATGGTAGTTTAAAAAACATTATTCAGCATTGGGATTCTTGTGTTCATGATGGCACTCATTCTGTATTAAGGTTACAAGCGCATTATGATTTTTCATTTCGTTCCACTACCAAGGCTTATTTGGAGTGGTGGTCCCAGCTTTATGTAGGTTATTTCTCTAACAAAGAAAATTCTATCCCAAGAAGCAAATGCATAGCTTCACCAAATCAAGAGATGGTTAAAGCGAAGAAAAATGCAATTGCTAGCAAAATTCTAATCCCAAGACCAACGAAATGGTTCGAGGGAGTGTTGATAGGACTCTTGGTGGAGTAGCAGACGAGGACCATAGTCATGGTGATCATAATTGGCGTCACTTAGGAAGAAAATCGGGTACTGGTACCGTTGGAAGGAACACCACTACTTTTAATGACGTGGAGTCATTTTTGATCGGCGTTCTTATCATTTCTCAACCATTGGCTACCGATGTTGTACCGTTAATGACAGAATCTATTATTTGTCATTTCAATTTTTTTTTTTTTTTTTTTTTGACTTCTCTTTAATTTGTTTTGACAGTTGCCAAATGATGACTTTGATTTGGTGTCTGGTAATGAGGATATGAGACTTCTTGATGAGTTCTCAGATAATGAAGAATCAGTTCATGGGCCATCAGCCTTTGATTTAGTGATTGGTCGTAAGAGTTATCTCTCAGTTGACCCAACTCCAATTGTCCAAACTTCTTCCTTGCCTATTGCTCCTACACTGAGTCAAGTTGCACTTTCTGTAGCTTCTACTATTGATACAAAAAGCATGATCGTTAATGCTCGCCGCTCAGCAGCTTCAATACTTGATAACCATATTAAAGGCTTATTGAGCAAAACTCCTATTCAAAAAGTTCCAGTATTGGGCCCATAGCTCCAAGAGCTTTATGATGAGCTCTCAAAGCTTCAAATAGACTATTCTCCGTTGCAAAGCTAGATTGAGAAGTACGTACAAAATACTACTACGTACATTTCTATGAAATCAACGTTTGCTCAAGAGATGACTTTAGAGGTATAGGATCAGCGTTTGGCGGATGTTAGTCAACATGTTACTCATGCTCTAACTCTTGAGAATGAAGGAATCGAATAGATTCACTCGCTGAAGTCTGATTTGGGTAGCCTT
This sequence comes from Camellia granthamiana, assembly GCA_036172215.1. Classification (NCBI taxonomy): domain Eukaryota; kingdom Viridiplantae; phylum Streptophyta; class Magnoliopsida; order Ericales; family Theaceae; genus Camellia; species Camellia granthamiana. Next base: position 138,905,813 of record CM069906.1, on the reverse strand, counting down.
GCAGCAAAGAAGGCAGAATTGGTAAAGGCGTTGGAACATTTAGATGAACAATCAAAATAACTAGAGACTATAATTAATGTTGCTGAAGCTGAAGTAGTTCAAAGGCGAGCCCTTGTTTCCACTTTAAGGGATGAACCAATAAAAGCAGCTGAGGTGATAAGACGTGATGATATCGAAGTCGCCAACAAGTTGGAGTAGCTCTTAAAGGTTAAACAAGGCGAGATCCAGAGTTTATCATGGTTGCCATGATTTATTTATTTATTATCTTTTTTTTATTTCATTTTTATTTTAATGCTTCATTATAAAAAATTGCTCTAGCAAATGCTCGAAACCAAATGCTTCATTATAAAATAATTGCTCTAGCAAACAATTTATTTATGAAATAAATATTATAGTTCGAAGCAAAATACTCTTATTGTAAAACACATTTAGTTTACTAATTTATTTAGCCGTTCACTGTTTATACTCATGTGGGCCTGGAGTAATACAATATACATATATTTTTTAACAACTTTATTTCATATTGGCCAAAAACATAATGCAGTTTATGCTCATGCGATTAGGAGCGTTACATTCTCATGGATAGTAGCGCTTTAAGAATTTGTTGTTGATTGGGCCAACTCTTTTATCTTCTTCATCAACAGTCTTGTATGCTCAATTAGTGTAGACTTCAGTCACCACGTATGGACCATCCCACTTGGACAAGAATTTGTTGCCGGTTCAGTGGGTGGTGATGATAGGTCTTCAAACAGCCAATACCAATTCTCTAACTTGAAAAGACCGGGGTCTAATCTTCTTATTGAAAGCTCTGGAGAGTCGAGCTTGGTAACACTCAAGTTTTTGTTGTGCTTCCAATCTCTTTTCATCCAATGCTTCTAATTCAGCAAGATATAATTTTGCATTCTCATCATCAGTGAGACCTTCCTATATAGTTATCCTTAATGAAGGAATCTGTTGTTCCAAAGGAAGAACCGCTTCAACACCATACACAAGGGAGTATGGGGTGGCTTGTGTTGGGGTGCAATGTGTCGTACGGTATGCCCAGAGTGCTTCTCTAATTCTTTCATGCCAATCTCGCTTTGATTTAGCAACTACCTTTTTCAATAGGTTGCCCAAAGTTTTGTTAAACGCCTCTGCCAGTCCGTTGGCAGGTACATTGTATATTAAGGAATTGTGTTGCTTAAATCCAAATCTTTCGCAAAATTTGTCCATTAGACTATTGTAGAAAGGCTTTCCGTTATCAGTGATGATGTAGCGAGGTACACCATACCGATAAATAATGTGGGATTTGATGAAGTCAACAACAACATCTTTCTTGACTTCTTTAAGTGGAACGGCTTCAGCCCAGTTGGAGAAGTAATCTCTGGCGGCCAAGATGTATAAGTGGCCTGCAGAAGACTTGGTCAATGGGATAACTACATCTAGACCCCATGCATTAAATGGCCAAGAAGCAATTGTCGGGTTTAAAGGTTCTGGTGGTTAATGGATAAAGTTTGCATGAAACTGGGAAGGTCGACAATTTCTTGAGTGGTCCAAGCAATCTTTAACCATCGTAGGCCAATAGTAACCCATCCTTTTTACTCGAAAGTGAAGTTTAGAACCAGACTAATGCGCTCCACATATCCCGGAATGGACTTCTTCCATGGCTTGTTGTGCTTCTTCATCCCCTGGGCAACGAAGAAAAATTCCTTCAGATGATCATCAAAATAAAGTTTCCTTGTAGTAGATGAATCGAGGAGCTCAACGTCTTATTTCAATTCTATGGCGAGAATCATAAAGGAGCTTCCCGTGTTCGAGGTAGTCTATAATTGGCATTCTTCAATCATCAACTTTGATGGTTAGTACTGAAATTGCGTTTGTTTCTACAAGGCGACATTCCAACAATTGTGGCAATACCCATTGTTGACATACAGGGACACTAACTTATTCACCTTCTAACAATGCCAGTGTAGTTGCTAGATTGGCAAGTGCATCAGCCATGCGATTTTCTTTCCTTGGAACATGTTCGAGTACCACCCCCTCAAATTTTTCAATGAGATGAGTTGCATACTGGAAATATGGGACTAAGTTGTCTTTCTTGACTTCATAATCCCCCCGGAGCCGATTAATTATTAACTTAGAATCCCCATAGACATCTAAGTCAACAATTTTTAGCTCTGTTGCCATTTGTAAACCAATGATCAAGGCCTGGTACTCAGCAACATTGTTTGAGCAATTTTCGCCAAGAATAAATGAGTAAGGCAAAATATGCTTCTGTGGTGAAACAAAAATGGCACTTGCTCATGCCCCTTCCTTCCTGGCAGCCCCATCAAAGAACATCATCCAAGGCTGTAAAACTTCTATGAACAATACATCTTCGTCATGGAATTCCTCAGAAATTTCCCAATCAGCAAGGATGGGATGGTCGGCCAAGATCTCTGCAAGGGCCTGCCCTTTCACCACTTTTCTTGGCATGTAAATTCATTAAAGTGGAGAGACCATCTTACTAAGCGTCCTGAGAGGATGGGCTTAGACATAACATACTTTATTGGGTCGGCTCTTGCAATAAGATGCACTGTATGGCCTTGGAAATAATGTCTCAATTTTTTAGAGGCAAAAACAAGTGCTAAACACATTTTCTCAATGAGTGAGTACTTGAGTTCATTTTCAGTTAATCTGCGACTCAAGTAATAGAGTGCTCGCTCTTTATTTTCTTTGTTATTTTGGGCCAGCATCGCTCCAAAAGACCCTTCTTGAGCCGCAATGCAAAGTATCAATGGTTTCCTCTGAATAGGAGCTCCTAATACTGGTGGATGAAGTAGGTATCTCTTAATACTGTCGAAAGCATTTTAACATGCCTGATCCCAAACAAATGGAGCCTCCTTTTTCATCAGTTGACTGAAAGGTTGACAATGGCCTGCCAAGTTTGCAATGAATCTGTGAATATATGCCAAGTGACGTTGGAGGCTTCTAAGTTCCTTCAGGTTTTTTCGTGGTGGCATCTTTTATATAGCATTGATTTTGGACTGACCAACCTCAATGCCTCTATGTCGAACAATAAAGCCGAGGAATTTTCCAGATGTGACTCCAAATGCGCATTTGAGTGGATTCATCTTCAAGTCATACTTTCTCAGCCGGTTGAAGACTGCACGAAGGTCCTTTAGGTGATTTTCCCTTTTCTTAGTTTTGACCACCAAATCATCAACATAGCACTCAACAAATTTATGGAGCATGTCATCGAAGATCTTTTGCATGGCACATTGATAGGTGGCACCAGCATTCTTGAGTCTGAAAGGCATCACTTTATAACAATAGATGTCTTTTGTGGTAGGAAATGCAGTTAACTCTTCATCCTCAGGTGCCATCCATATTTGATTGTATCCTGAACACCCATTCATGAAACACAACACCTCATGTCCGGTAGTGGCGTTTATCATTAATTCCATACTAGGAAGTGGAAAGTCATCCTTGGGACATGCTTAGTTCAAATTTTGAAAGTCGACACATATTCTAATCTGTCCATTCTTCTTGACTACAGGGACCATACTTGATATCCATGTCAGATATTTTACTTCACATATGAACCCAGCTCCGATCAACTTGTTGACTTCTTCTTCCACTTTAAGGATGCGCTCAGGTCTGATGTATCGATGAGTTTGCTTTACTAGTCGCATACCATGTTTGATCCCAAGGTGATGGACAGCAACCTTTGGACTTAAACTTGGCATCTCCTTATATGTCCATGTGAAGACATCTTTATATTCGAGGAGCAGTTCGAAAAATGTCTTTTCTTCCTCAGGCATTAAGAGTGTTCCCACAAAGATTGGTCGAGGGTCATCAAGAGTTTCCAAGTTGAGTTCTTTCAAATTGTCAACAGTTGATTGCCCCCCATCTTCAAGTTCTAGAGGAGCTTCTTGGAGATCATCATCCTCCGAATCTGAGCTAGAATCCTCTTCAACTTTTACATGGTGAGAAGCAACAAGTTCAATTTCTTCTTCTCTTTTACTTTCTACTTGAGTCTTAACTTCTCCAATTAGTATGATAGTGTGTCTTTTGACCTTAAGCAGACCTTCAACACTAGCTTCAAGTGACATCATGCGTTTTATGCAAGAAGGAATCAAACTTCGAGTCTCATCGTCCTCCTTTGTAGAATTCAGCTCAATTGTTGATGTGCTTCTCTTGTTCTTGCCTTTTCTAGGTGATGTATTCATATCACCAAGTCGAGCAAAAACGGGTTTTCATGACTAGGAAGTTTGTTTTTCATCCCCTTCCTTAGTAGTGCCTAATCTGTTAAAAACTGAAGGTTGAGAAGTTGTACCTTCATCTGTCTTATCAACAGTGCTCATTGTATTAAAAACCGAGGTTCGAGTTACAAGAGCTTCAATGCGGTCAATCACTGAGACTCGAGAAGTTGGGCTTGGACTTTTGTCTTCCTTCACTTCTTCTACAGTGATATGTTGTACATCTTCCTTCTTCCATTTTCTCTTGGCAGAGATACGAATGGGTTCAGTTGGCATGAATCTGACTTCGGTCTTTGGAGAGCTCACCCTGTACCCTTGTTGCCTTAACTTTCTCTGAGTTTCATTAAGACCATGAACTTTCTCACCTATAAGTTCAGGACTTAACTCTCCCAGTGATGACGGATCAGCAAAGTCATAACCTGACTTGGCTAGAAGCTTGTAAGCTTGTGGATCAAACCCTTCCATTAGTCTTTCAGGTAAGGAGCCGTGTTTGATAGAATTTTGCACAGGCCTAACAAATCCCTTTAGTGGAGGTTTGATTAGGCTTGACAATCCCACCTGTGGAATTGGTATTGTTGCATCTGCTCGTAGTATCTGCAGATCTTCTTTTATTGAGGGGCGAGAAAAGTCTTCTTTAACTTTTGCGGACGTTGTGACTTTTTCAAACGGCGACTGCCCTTCTTTCCGTTGAGACCTCAGCACATACCTGAAGACTTGTGTCATTGCATGGCCTTTTGAGGATGAAAGCTGTTTTTGTGGTGACGCGACCTCAGGTGCTATTTTGCAACTTGATACATCTTCCCTTGAGAAGTCCAACATAACTTGCTTTTCTTCATTCATTTTCTCTTTTCTTGCAGAAGGGGTTTCAGCTGGAATAACTTCAGGCATCCCATTGGAATCCAAATAAAATTTTGCATCAGTGAAGTGAGACTCAATTTCTATAAATGGCTTGTCATCTACTAACACCACCTTTATTCTACCTTGGTCAAATTTAAAACATTAATGGACAGTTGACGCAACTACACAATTTCCATGGACCCAAGGTCGCCCAAGCAATAAATTATAGGACGTTCTTGCATTGATGACGTGAAACAAAGTACTGGCTGTGAGTTCTCCAATTATGAGGTTCAAACGAATCATACCAATCGCGCGTTGCCCCTCTTGGTTGAAACCTTGAATAACCAGACAACTTCCAGCTAACTCATCAATTGGGATTATGAGTTTCTTCATGGTGAGCTTTGGCATGATGTTTACCGTTGAGCCTCCATCAACAAGGATGCAGTTAACTTTTTGTTCACTAATAAAGCCAGAGACAAACAATGGGCGATTGTGTGGCTTTGAACCTAGTTGAAAGTCTACATCAGTGAATGTGATTGTTGTGTAACAAGGAACAGAAGTGATGGAATTCACCTTGGGATAGTCTAGCTCATTAACAAAAAAAACCCATATTTCCTAGGATCTTCTAACACTCGAACAAGTGCAAGTTGTACAAACCGAGGGAGATAAGACGCTTCACGCAAACTGAAGCGTGGGGGTAGTTCTTTCAAGGTTGTCAGGACATCAATTTCCTCCTTATCTGGCGTTGCCTTAATGGCGTGAACTTGTTCCATATCTACTTCAATGGTTGAAACCATATAGACCGCCTCAACCAAGTCATATCCAAAATACCCAATGGGGAAGAAGTCTTATAGGATGATTAGGGCATGTGAGTTTTCATCAGGAAATTTATCTTCTTGTTGCACCTTCTTTTCATTCTTCCTTTTGTCCATCATCTCCTTCTTGGAATGTCGATAAGAGTTCTTCTTTTCTTTTACTTTCTTGAGTGGAAAATGTTAAGTCTTGAACTTGCTTCTTCGTCCCTTCTTTCGTGTCACGAGAGTCCAACTTTCATCTTCTCCAATAGTTAAGACTTCTTCAAAGCCATCATGGATGTGCATGTCTTGATTTGGAACTTGAATAACGATAGGTTCAAGTGAACCAAACTGGATGACTTTGGGAATTGCTTTCACTGATGGGATTGCAGATTATGACACTTCTGTCTTGGATTTTGAGGATGGAGAATTTGGAGGTCCTACAATAACCGTTGCATGGTTGGATTTTGCCGATTCGTCAAGGTCCAAGAGGATTTTGTTCTTCCTAGCCAAGTCCACGAGCAATTCCTTTAACACGAAGCATTTTTCAGTAAGATAACTAGCTATCAAATGATAATGGCAGTACTTCGGATCCTTCACATGACCTATTTCTTCAGGATGTTTGCACTCAAGGAGTTGAATGACTTTCTTTTCAAGTAAATCTTCCAACATCCCTGGTACGTCAGAGCCAGGAAAATGATACTTCTTTTCTTGTAGTTCCTTCAGAGATGGGCGTGTTTCCTTCCTTTCTTCTTTCTTCTTGTCTTTCGTTAAAATCTTGATTGGAGCTGTGGTTACCGCCATTACTTTTTTGGTGGTACCTTTAAAAGGCTTGTCTCCTTTTTTCACTTCTTCGTTATCTTTCCTTTGTTCAAGAATGGGAAGGTCTTTCCCGCCATGGTTGGCTATGCTAATTTCCATGTCATGTGAATGTGTAGCTAACTCTTCAAATGTTCGTGGTTTTATCCCTTGAAGGATGTAAAGGAGTCCCCAATGCATGCCTTGCATGCACATCTCCACAGCTGAGATCTCAGAGAATCGATTCTAGACTTAGAGCACGCCAATGGTTGATGTAGTCTACCACGGGCTTATCCTTCCATTGCTTGGTACTGGTTAATTCCATCATGTTTACCATACGACAAGTGCTATAGAACGATTAAGGAATTCACGTTCTATTTGCTCCCAATTGTCGATTGGTTTAGCCTCCAAATTAGTATACCAATCAAAGGCATTTCCTTCGAGTGACCGTACAAATTGTTTGACAAGTAGATCTCCATCTATCCCGGCATTGCTATAATTTTCAACAAAGTGAGCGACATGTTGTTTAGGATTACCTTTTTCTATCGAACTGCTGGAACTTGGTAGGTTGGTATCTACTAGGCATTCTGAGAATGTCTATCATCTTTGTGTAAGTCTTGGAGTACATGAAAGCGCTTTGCGAGGGCCCACCATATTGTGCTCGGATGGTATTTGCTATCATGTCTTGGAGTTGTTGAACAGACAAAGAAACAATGGATACTGGTTGACTACTTGTGTCAATCACTTGCCTTGCAACAGATGTATAACAAGTTTCCTCACCAACAACTTTCTTGGACTTATATGCAGGGTTCACCTTCTCAACAAACGTGCCTTGTGGTGTAAAGCCAGGTTAATGAGAATTGTCTTGACTTGCTAATCAAGGTGGCAATCTAAAGATCTTTGGTGTAAAGCCTTATGGTGTAAAGCCTCGTCATCATTTCGTGCTTCTAACTTGTTGATCAAGGTGGCAATCTGAAGATCTTTCTCTTCCACAGTTTTGGTGAGCTTGTCAATGGCACAAGCCATGGTCGCCAATTGTTCTTCCACTGAAGTGGTGCCAGTGGTCATGACTTGCATAGCCACCGAGCAAGACAAATCTGAGTGATTCGATGAAATTGAACGTTGAGGACTACTAGGAGATGATCCTGAGTGTGAGCCTGTGCTTGAGTTTACATCAGAAGCTACGAGTGTTGGGTGTGGAGAGAAACCTTCTGGTAGAGAATCCTTTGAGATAGAAGTGGACTTCTTCTATTCCCTCACTTCCTTTTTCTTAGCCCCAGACATGGATACCATGATAGATTTGTGAAACTTGCCTTGCGCTTGCTTTGTTGCATTGGCGATCGGCATGACCCTATGAGTGGCGAGAGCAATGGTTGCCTTGGTCTTGCTATGGGTGATCGGACCCGTAGAAGTGCTGATGTTGCTGGTCGTGACAGCGGCATTCTTGCTGGTGTTCTTATTGATCGGAGCAATTTGAACTTTCTTTGAAGCCATTATGCTTGATCAAACAAGACTCCGGGAAGATGCTTTAGGAGAAAGAGATGAGAGGCAGAAAGGTCCCATTGGGCGTGCAAAAATTTGTAAACACAAATTTCGTATCCTGCAATTAAGACGCGAAATAAATGCACAAATAATTAATTTTATTTGATTATAACAAATGGGTACAATCCTCTGTGTTACAAAAGAACAAATCCTCTGATTCGATCTCCGAAATGGGCGTAATTCAACGGCTATAAAAGTTGGTTGTTGAACTAGACAAGTTGATGAATTTCTTCAAGTCTTCGAATAGAAAAACTTGGAGAAGAAAGGTTTGATCGAGGGCTTGAACGGCTTGATCTCGAATGAGTCTTGAAATGATCTCTTTGAAAAGAAAGACCAAATTTGTATTTGTAACTTGAAAGGATTGGCACAAGTTTGGAATGCTTGATATCCTTTCTTTTGAGTTTGAGGAATTTTAGAGAGAATTTTAAGAAGAGAATTTGGCAGTCTCAAGATTGCTTAGGACCTTGCAAGACTATTAGCCAAAAAATGTGTCCCTTTCCCTCTAATGAGAGCCTCTATTTATAGGTTTAGGCGGGGAGGATTAATTTTGGAAACTCCAAAATTGACTCCAATTTCCAAGAAACAAGCAATTTACTTCTTGATTTATGGACATGATTTGCATTCAAATTTAAATTTATTCTACTAAATTTTGATAAAAACATCTTCATGGGCCCCACACTTTTGGGTTGACCCAATTGTCAAAATAATTTCTTTTGGTGTGACCCATAATTTAAAATGGGTTAAAATCCATAATTTTAGTAAGACTTATAACTAGGGCTGCAAATGAACCGAGCTATTCATGAACAAGCTCGGCTCGGCTCGACTCGTTTAGTAAACAAGCCGACCTCGAGCTCGCATCAGCTCGGCTCGTTTGTCTTTATTTAAATTATATAATAAATATATTATTTATATATTAAAAATATATATATATATAAATAATAATATAAATAATATTTTTTATTTAAATATTTATATTTAAATAAAATAAATAATATTAAAAAAAAATTATCGAGCCGAGCCGAGCCGAGCTCAAGCTTCATTAAAATTAACGAGCCGAGCCGAGCTGAGCTCGAGCTCGATAAACAAGCTCGATAAGTAAATAAGTCGAGCTCGAGCTCAGTAAAGCTCGGCTCGGCTCGGTTCGTTTGCAGTCCTACTTATAACCATTTGAAAATTTTGATCATCTTAATTTTGACCAATCAAAGAAATTTATTTTCCTTGATTAATCAAACGGTGATAAAGACACGTGAAAACTTAAGTGTCTACAGCCGTAAATAGCGAAGTTGAATCCATCTTGCAAAATCACACATGGAAATTAGTGGATTTGCCACAAGGTTGTAAACCTTTTGGATACAAGTGGATTTTATAAAGGAAAATGAAAGCAAATTGATCAATTGACAAATACAAGGCAAGACTTGTGGTCATAGGATATAGACAGAAAGAAGGTCATGATTACTTTGACACATATTCACTAGTTACAAGAATAACATCCATTAGAATGTTAATTGCCATTACATTGTTTTATAATCTAGAAATACATCAAATGGATGTAAAAATAGCTTTATTAAATGCTGAGTTAAATGAAAAAATTTACATGGAACAACTAGAAAGATTTTCTATTCCTGGGAAAGAAAAGAAAATGCGTAAATTGGTTAAATCATTATATAGTTTAAAACAAGTGCCAAAGTAATGGTATGAGAAATTCGACAAGGCAATGATGTCAAATGGATTTAAGATTAATGAATGTGACAAATGTGTTTATATTAATGACACAAACAAAGCTTATGTTATATATAGTATGTCTTTAGGTGAATGATCTGCTTATCATAGGTAGTAATAATGACATGATTAAAACTACCAAGAAAATGTTAAATAAACATTTTGACATGAAGGACATGGGGATTGATAATGTAATTCTTGGTATGAAAATTACCAAAACATTAGAAGGATATGTTTTGTCACGGTCACATTACATTGAGAAAATACTTGACAAATTTAGCAAAGATGATAATCATCTTTCTAGAACACCCGTGGATGTTAATTTGTTTCTTTTTAAGAATGTACGGGAAAGTATTGCTCAATTAGAGTATGCCCAAATTATTGGAAGCTTAATGTACTTGATGAATTGCACTCGGTCAAATATAGCTTATGCAAGAAGTAAATTAAGTAGATATACAAGTAATCCAGGAGTAGAACACTGGAAAGCTATTATAAGGGTTCTAAGATATCTCCAATTTACTCATAACATTAGGTTATACTATACTAGATATCCTGCGGTACTTGAAGGATATTGTGGTACAAATTGGATATCGGATACTAGAGACTCAAAATCTACCAGTGGGTATGTCTTCACTCTTGGTGGTGCGGCTGTATATTGGAAATCTTCCAAACAAACTGGCATTGCTAAGTCTACTATGGAATCAGAGTTTATAACCAGAATGGCTTTGTCACTTCTTTGAAAATATTTCAATATGGTCGAAACCTATGCCTGCTATATGCATACATTGTGATAGTCAATCTGCAATAGGTAGAGCACAAATTCATATGTATAACGGTAAGTCACTAATGGTAAGTCACAACATATTCGTCGTCAACATAACACCGTGAGACAACTACTCTCTAATGGAATTATATGTGAAGTTTAAAGACAACATGGCGGATCCACTAACTAAAGGGTCAACAAGAGAGTTAGTTGAGAACTCATCGAAGGGAATAGGATTTAAGCCTATTAAATAAGAGTTACCACAACGGTAACCCAACCTAGTTGACTGGAGATCCCAAGATCTAGGTTCAAAGGGACAATCGAGTTGTGTACGACTCATAAGGATCATTGTGGGGTCAAACTCTTACCCATTTCTATGATGAAATAAGTGATGTCTGCAGCATGTTAGGATAAGTAATACTTTTAATGATTCTTATATCTAGGAATACCTAGTAGAGTATGGCAAGCTACTCTTCATAAGAATCACCTATATAAGTGTGAACTGAACCGGTTCTATGAGATTTCTGAGGGCTACAAATCTCTAGAGCACTCATGAAATAATAGGTTGTTCAATGCCAAAATTAACACAATAGTGAGAACCAAACTATGTTTGAAAATATACTGTGTGAGTTCTATTGTCTTAGTTTACATAAATGGCTGAACAGTTCAAGACATCATATTCACTGATTACCTAGTAAATCCAACAATATCTCACAAGGGAAGGTTTAAAGTCAAAAGCTACCTATCTTTTGCAGAATACCTTTGATTTTTGTACTCTCCGTAAAGCATCATATTGTTGCATTTCTTTTTGTCAATTCCGTTCATGTGAGGGATTGTTGGAAAATTGGTTTTAAAGGCTTATTTTAGGCCAACTTTGTCACGACCCAACCCCAAGGCTTAGGATTGGAATCGCAACTTACTAACTTATTCTGTTCGTAGCAAATTAAACTGTACAAATGGAAATAAAAATAATTAAACAGGAAATTACTCCATTTTACTATTTTAATAAGAGAAAATACATCTATAGGGCTTTTATTATTTTATTATTCAGTAACCGACTCCGAGGAGAACAAAAGGGAGCAAAAATATATTTAAAAAAAAGAAAAGAAAAGAAAGACAAAATAGTGATTCAACATTAATCCTCGTACGGGTTCCATTACGTGAGGTTATGGGTTTTCCCTACATCTCATCACCTGAAAGGGTAACAGCTATAAGCACACAGTCGAGTGAGAAATATTATGCCAAGAGTATAGGGAACACAAAATAACCATGGATAGTTAGTTAGGCCAAAACATTTACATGACTCAATTTGGTAAATAAATCATTTAAGTGGCAGAACTAAAATACATAAATTATGTAAATAAATAACTATAACCACGGTACAAAACAGAACAGAACAAAGGCCACAGAGTAACAATCAGAACAGAGGTCAATGGATCCATCACAAACAAAGAACCACAGAGTGGTCGAACAAAGGCCAATGGTTATTTAAGTCCCCCAAGGCGTGGGACTCCCGTTCTGGTACTTACAAAACATATTTGTTTATAAGGTCATAGTCAAATATTCTTTAAAATTTAAACAAGCATATCCATGGGTTTTATTTTAAACAAGTCGAGTTCAAAAAATAACCCACATAATTGAAATGTTAATGTAATTTATAAAACATAACTTGTATAAAATAAATTATAGTAAATCAAAACATACGTAGAATATATTATAGTAACTCAAGGTATAATAGAACTCACTTTAATATTGGGTCTTACTAACTCCTTCCTATTTCTATTGGTTTTCAGCCCCTCCCTTCTCCACTGATCTCCTTTCTCTTTTTCTTTTTCTTTTTTTTTCTTTTCTTTTCTTTTTTTTTTTTTTTTCACGCTGGCCAGCTTCACCACTTTCCTCTTATTTATATGCACATGTTGGGTGATGACTCACCCTTTATTAATAACCTTAATGATGACTCACCTCTCCCCCCTACATCTACACATACAAATGGCCCTTCCTCATCTTCTAACCATATTTGCAAATCCTCCTAATTAAAACAAATCTCCGTAAATCCTACTAACAAATCTTCCTAATTTATTACTTGATTTATTTAACTAAATCTATGCATTCCAATCTTTTCACACTAATTAGTGATTAATTTAGCCCTCAAATAAATCTCCTCATCATATTTTTGATAACCACAATGACAAATTAATTTACATATAGCTTCCATTATTATTATTACTATTGTCTATTATTATTCTTTATTCTATACATTTATTTTATTTTTATTGTTATTAGTATTCATTTATTGTTTTAATAATATTTATCACATACAACCACAATTATGTATATAACTATAAATATTTATGTGGTATTTAATTAAACTTTCAGGGTGTCACAAACTTTGAGCTCAAATTTGAGTAGGGTCCACACATCTTTTGGGGTCGGTCCAAGAGGTGATGTGTTCCTTGCCACATGGCAAGTCACACGGTGAAGACGGTTCATCAAAATCATTTATGGGTGAATAGAAAGTTGACATCATTTTTGGATTCGTGAAACAAGAAGTTGAAGAGTCAAATATGGGTTTCCTTAAATTGGTTGTCCTACATTAAAACTTTAAGAGAGCTTGTGTGAGTATATAAACTCACACAAGCTCTAGGTGAACATATGAACAAAGTGGACTTTGGCCCAAGCCATCACACACGCACGCCGCCGCCGCCGCCGCCGCCGCCACCGTCCAATTGGCCGGCCAAGCTAGGCCGGGCCAGGCACGAGTATGGGTTGTGAGTTGGGTCGAGTCCTAACTTTAATTTTTTTGACAAAATTCATTTGAATTTTTTCAAATTCTTGCGAGAAAAATTGAAATTCTAACGGAATGAATTCAAATTTTTGCTCCAAATTTGAAATTCAAATTCTTGTCTGAACTAGTGCCTCTTCGATTACCTCCGTTCATCTTTCCGATGGTTTCAAATTCACACCTGTTCGGAGGGTTTTTCTACCCTTCCGAACAAGTACCACAATGCCTATAAATACAGACTCTTTTCCAGCAGTTTCATAATCCAATTAATTTGCTTTCGTTTTTCTTCTCTCCTGTATATATATTCTTCATATTAGTTTATGTAACTTTCAAAGAGTTACAAAACACAAGTATGGTTAGCAAGACAGATTGTTTGTAATGCTACTACAATATGTGAAAGTGATAATTGTATCCTAGGAGATAGAAGCAGATAAATCGTGAGCACTTGTGCAGCGGCGAATCTATCTTAAGGACAGAGTGTCACACACTCGACTTGATCAAAAATTTATGTTCTAATTTTCCGGTACAAGAATATTACTGTAAGTATTTTACTTTTGTTATTTCAGTTACTTTTCTGTACACAGAAGATTGTTCCAACAGATGATTCCTGTGCTTGGTCAGCACATCCCTCTGGGTTCTTTACGGTGGCATCAATGTGGAAATAGGTGGAGTCACTAAAAGTGCATGATATTATAATTACAAAGAGCATTTGGAGTAATATTACCCCTTCTAAAGTACAATTTCTGAGTTGGCTAGCTTGGAGAAGGAGGATTAAATCTTCAGAGTTCTTGTAAAGGATTGGAGTGTTAAATCCTAATGCCACCACAGTGTGTGTTCTGTAAAACTGAAGTGGAGTCCATGAATCATGTTTTACTACACTGTCATAAGATTTGGAGAGTTTGGTCTGATATTACGAATTGGTGGAATTTGAATTGGGTCATTCCAGGTTCAGTGGAGGCACTTTTGCATTGATGGTCAGGTATAAAATTTTTTATTTAAAAAAAAATTAAATAAAAAATAAAATAAAAGGAAATTTAGAAGGTAGTCACATTAGCACTAATGCGGTCAGTGTGGAAACTAAGGAATGAATGTTTGTTCAAAGAGGCACAGTCAGATTTTGCAGAATTGGAAGATTTGGTAAAGGTCAAAGTGGCTTGGTGGGCAAAATCAAATTTGAAGGATTTCAAGTACTCAGTTCATGATATATACCCTGTTTGGTAGAGCTGTGGGAAAGTGCTTATAGCTTATGCCTAAACAGCTTATAGCTTATAACTATGACCATAAGCTGATTTCCAACTTATAGCTTATAACTATGACCATAAGTGCTAGCATATGATTGAGCTAGCTCTTCGGTACCAACCTAGTTGAGATTGTTAAGTTTAGCTATGATGCTCGGTGCACTTCCCTGCTTTATTGATATAAGTTTTCACGTGTATTTGTTTTCTTCCTCAATAAAGTTTTCTCTTTGCTGATAATATATATATATATATATAACTATAGGCAATTAATTTTGAATTTTAATAGTGTGTTGCAGCCTTATATATTAAAATGAAGATGTTCATTCATACATGTGATGGATGTGAACCAAATCCCGCTCTCCCATGAACACACATACAAATAATTACGAATGCATTTTATTGAGGATGATGAAGGAAAGAAGAAAAAAAAAGTTGGAAATGTGCACTCTTGTACCATCTATTTGGAAGAAAATATACACCAACATAAATTTTACATGCATGAGATTCATTCAGAATAATATGACAAAAGCAATTTTTGTGACGCATTGTAAATTGTAGATGCCCCTTGTAATTGAAGATAATTTTTTACCAAACCCAAGTTATTTTAGATCAAAATTCCCAAAGCAAAGGTTTTTTCTATTTTTTTTTTTTCCAAAACCCCAGTTATTTTTTAAAACCACATTATGAAAACAAAACTTTGAATTTGAAATCATGTTTCTAATACAAATATTAAAAAAATAAAAATAAAAACCTAAATGACTTTAGTGGAAGAAAATATACACCAACATAAATTTTACATGCATGAGATTCATTTAGAATAATATGACAAAAGCAATCTTTGTGACGCGTTGTAAATAGTAGATGTCCCTTGTAATTGAGGCCCCTTTTGGGAAGTGGGTTATAATCTACTTTTTATATTATAATCCACTTCCTCTCTCACCAAAAAAACTGCTTATAAGCAGCTTTTAACCAAAAAGCTAATTATAACTATCTTTCCAAAATAGACCTGAAGATAATTTTTTACCAAACCCAAGTTATTTTAGATCAAAATTCCCAAACCAAAGTTTTTTTTCCATTTTTTCTTTTTTTTTTTTCCAAATTCCAAGTTATTTTTAAAGTCACATTATAAAAACAAGACTTTGAATTTGAAATCATGTTTCTGATACAAATATTAAAAAAATAAAAATAAAAACCTAAACGACTTTAGCCAACCTTTTGTCTTTAAAGGTCCTGTGATGATTCCATAACTTTGTGTTTTTTTATTTATTTATTTTTTAAGTCATATATTTAACACACTAATTTAATTTAAATTTATGAATTAAAAACATGACATGAAAACAACTTTCTTTATTTTTATTTTTTGATTGGAACTTGAAAACAACTGAATAATTAAATCTGAGAAATAAATTGAAAACAGCTTCAGATTTGGAAATTTTATCTGAACTGACCTGCGTTTGATTAATAATAATAATAAATAAATAAATAAATAAAAAGCTCTAATTCAAGCTATTGTAATTTGTAACATAATGGTAACAGGTGTCTTGACAAGCACAAAAGAAGGTCAAGTAAATGGTCTCACACGAAAGAAGGTCAAGTACATGGTCAACCATGTTAAGTTTGGTTATTAAAAGTTTGTTTTCAGAAATATTTTTAAAAAATTTAAAAATTAATTTGGTGACAAAAATTTAAAAAATATATATATTAAAAAAAATGCTTATCATTTTATATAATTTTATCTTTTAAGATGTCAGAAATAATTTTAAAAAAATTTAAATTATATTTTTTATATTTATTCTATCAAACTATAATTTCTATTCTTTTAAAAGAAAAATTAAATTTTTTTTTCTAAAACACAAACCAAACTTGGCTTTCTAAAATTATTTCTATCACTAATATCTAGATTAAACATTTATAGCATGATTTTGTATGTGTAAAAGCTCTTATCAACAATAGATGGTAAATTCCACTTTGCCCATGTATGTTTTGTTGTTTTTTTTACTTTGATCCTTAATTTTTTTTTTGGGTAAATTACACTGACATTCCTTTAGATTTAGTCCAATTGCATCCCACCCTTGACGTTCTAGAAATTAAATTTATACCCCTATGGTTAATAATTTCATTTCACAAACCCCCTACTTATATAAAAGGTAATAACTCCTAATAGAAAAACATAAAAAATTACATTGAAAAAAAAAAAGAAAAAAACAGAGGAAGTAAAGCAAAGCAAGAAAAGAGAGAGTGCATGAGTTCAATGTCTTCATTCCACCTAAATAATTACAATGACAGGGGGATTACATAATTTTTTAAACGTTAGGGGTGATATGTATTAAACCCAAACCTCGGCAGGTGTAAGTGTAATTTACCTCATTTTTTTTCACTTTGACCCTTCATACTTTAAGTTTTTCAATTTACTCTAAAAGCTAATTTATGTCTAAAATTAGACAAAAAAATAATACATTGACAATTATGTGACATAAAAAATATTTTATCATATATAACTTACACATCTTACACAAATTCAAATCCTAATCTAATAAATTATTTTTAATCATGTGGCAACTAAGGTGATTTTTTTTTTGTCTAATTTTCAACAAAAGATAACTGTAAAAGTAAATTGAATAAAATTAAAACATAAGAGGATTAAGTGAAAAAAAAGAAAAAAAAAAAAAAAAAAAAAAAAAAAGACCTTTAAAAGACCAATATGAAAAAATGACCAAATATAAAAATGTCAAAGTATAATTTATCCCAACAAGTGATGTTACAATGGCAATGGGTAATGCTATGGTGTACACCCTCAAAAAAGCATGTATTGTAGGCAAATTGTAACATTTATGGGCTTGGTTACTACATATGTTATAACTGAATTCTTTTACCGTCATAATTGAAAGGGAGATTTATGCCGAACAATGGGCCGAGCTAAATCAACACAAAATATGGTGTTGGGCCAATCTGCACAAATAGTGAACATGGTGTTGGGCTAACCTTCTTTGGGCATCACGGTTGTCAGGACCGTGTCAGGGTCGCAAGATTGACTGGACTAAACTCGGCATAGGTCAGGCATGAAAGATGAGCGATACGTGTTGGGACCATGGCGTGAGTTGAGGTGACGATCGACGAGCCCATCAACGACCAGCCTGAGAGAATACTGGTGGGACGTCGGTCGAACGCGATATCGACTTGGGAACCGGCATGGTTCAGCTCGGCAAAAGGATGTTCTAAGCTAGCATTTTGGTGCCACAAAGTGGTTGCTCGGTACAAGTACTCCACGTGAACCAATGGTGAAATAAAAGGAATCCATTCTTAGCCTGTGTCAATACTGTTTGGCGGTTTAACCAATTCTATTTGGCAGTATTGGCATATACACGTGTAAAGAATGAAGAGGGTAGTACAGCTATGTGTCCAGCAAATGACAATAAAGGTAGTGCGCACACAATCTAGGGCTGCATGGCCAACCTAGATAAGGAGGCGCGAGCAGACTCTGAGTGGTAAGCAATCTTTAATAATTCTCTCTCTACAATGCTTTGCATTATCTCTTCTTCTCTAAGAAAGCTAACTTGGTCGTCAGAGGGGTTTTCCGACAAACAACCCCGTCGGGTAACCCACATTTGTTTTGTTCTCAATTAATCGGAGTCCTTTCGAAGGTGAAACGAGCTTGGGAGCATGGCATACGAAAGACGACGAATATTTCTCCCCCGTACAATAACTAAAAAAAATATATGAGCCATGACCAAACACATAACTAAAGACCTTTTATATCATAATTAAAATAATGTCATAATCATATCATAACTAATAGCATAATGTGTATAATATAATCAAATCATAATTAATACCATAATAGATTATAACTAGGGTAAATTACAAATACACCTCCTGAGATTTTCTTAAAATGTAAATTGGCCCCTATAATTTGGAAAATTACGAATACCCCCTTGTCATAATTTTTTATTTAACAAAATTAACTGAAAAAATAAAATTCATAATTGCTCTTCTATACAATAATAAAATTACCTAAATTATTAATTGAAACATATTTCTAGTATCATTAAAAACTGTTAATTGATTTGATAATTTATTAATAAATTTATTAATAAAATGAACGATTTGTTATGAAATTAGAAATCTCAGAGGGTGGAATGTAATTTTCAGAACTACAAGAAACGATTCGTATTTTAATCAAACGTCAAAGAATGTATTTATAATTTACCCTTATAACTGGCACTACAATAAATCAAAAGTTATACATATAATAAACCCTCTAAAATGGAGCCATGTATCATAGAATTTTCCCATTACAATAGATAACAAAAAGAACAATTTTGCTAATATTATGATTTTTTTTTTAAAAATTTTTGGGGCTAAACAAAATGATAACAAGAGTAGTCCAAAATAGATCTTTAAATTTTAGGATTAATTCTCTAAACCCCACCATTGCATAAGACGATCTGTACGTTGTGAGAGAGAGAACACTGACAACGGAAACTTTTAAAACCTCCATGTGGAGACCATGTGAGGGATTTATTAATTAATTAATTTAGTTTTTATTTTATTTTATCTTCCCAAAAAGCCAAAAACTATGCCCTAAATTTTTTCTTCTGGATGGACCCACCTACCCTCTCAGCATCAGCATGTTTTCCGGATCCGGCCAATTCCCCCTTTTTATTTATTTATTTATTTATTATAAATGAAAATCGTCCACCATTCTCGATTAGCATGACAATCTCAAAAACCCTAAAATCACTCACTTTCAACTTTTCAATACTATTCTTTTATGTTTTGCCTGAGCTGACTCGGATCTCATGCATTTGAGTCTACAATGTTGACTCAGGATTGTTTTGAAAATTGTGAAAAAATTAACATAAAAATAGAAAGAATATTTTTTATAGTAATTTTTTAAATTTTTTGATTAAAATAATAGGTTCCTAAAATAGGCTAGTAGATGTTTGGAGTTCGTTTTTCTGGAGGCTTATTTTTGTTTTTATTGATTTTTTAAAATTATTTAAAAAAAAATTATTAGGTTTTTAGGTTTTACTGGACGAAACAAATGGAAAAATTAAAAATATTTGAAAATTTTCAAAAAAAGGTTTTTGACAAAATAAAAATAAGTTAAAAATAGTTGATTTTTTTTTTTTTTTGACTATTGTCATTTTTTTATTTGGTTTTGTTTTTTAAATTTACTTTTAGATTCGTCTACACAATTCAAATCTAACAAATAAAAAGCTGGCATAATTTATTTATTTATTTTAAAGTCGTCAAAAACAAAAACTCGAAAAAAAATGTGTTTTATTTGGAAGTTCCCCATATAGCCTTGGTATCTAACCTTGGAACAAATACTGAGGTCCTGTTTAAGAACCTGAAAGTTTTAGTGGCTTTTTTAACTTTTTTATCAAGTGAAAAAGGATACTAATATGTTTGGGAATTATTATTTTGTAAATTTAATTTACAAATTAATGTGATGTTTGAATTGTTCCACCCATTTAATTTCAATAGATAATTGTAAATCTCAATGCTTCGTTATTGCATGTCTAATCAAATATTTAAATAACAAAAGTGATTGGTAGCTCGAATTTGAGCCCCCGAATCCCTCCCAAATTCAAAAACGACGTCGTTTTCGTCGTTTTTTTTTATTTTTATTTTTTTTTCAGAAGAAGAAAATCATAAGAAGAGAAGGAAGAAAAAGGAAGAAGAAGAAGAAGAAGGATTGGACTGGAGGGGCCAACAAAATCGGGCTGGAAGCGGAGGCGGAGGCAGAGGCAGAGGCAAAGGCAGGGGGCAGAGGTAGAGATAGAGGCGGAGGCGACGGCGGGGCAACGATCGGGCAGAGGCGACGGCGGGCGGAGGGGCTGCCATCTCTTCCCCTCTCTTTCTCCTCTTCCCCTCTCTTCTCTTTCTCTCTTCTCTTCTATCTGATTCGGGGGATTCAAGGGGGCTCAAATTCGGGGAAAAAAAACGTTTTCCTTTAAATAAATAAAAACACTATTGCTCCGTTTGTTTCCACGTTTACCTAATTTACTGTGTTTGCTTGAACAAAATTTATGCAAAATAACGTAAAATGACTTTAGTTTTTGAAATCTGTAAGTCAATTGTGGGTCACTCAGTTTGGAAAGTTTAAGAGTAGATTGGCCCAAGATATTGAGATTTGATTTGAAATTATTATTTTGAATACTAACCAAACATCCAAAAATAAAATTGATAACTTTTTTTATCATAAAATCTTTTTACATAAAAAATAATTTGTGTTGTAAAATATTCTACGTCGAAACAAATAGAACATATATGTATAATGTGAGTATTGATTTCTGATCACACAACCAAATATGGAACTTAGCTGAAGCGTACGTGACAGAATAGATTAAGTCAACCACCTGCCAACAAGAAGATGAGAATACTGCGGTGGTTCGTCCACTTAGGGGCACTCCGACGATCAAGTCAGTCACCTTATCTCTCAAAGATATCAAATAAGTACAAAACTCCCACAAAAAAATGTACCTTAGACCCACGAAGGTACCTTACTTTTAGAGCCAGCAATGCCCTAATCCCCTAGAAGTCTTACTTCATAGGACTCAAACACAATATTTATCTCAGACTCTCAGCTAGATAGGGATAAACTCCTCAAGAGTCTTATCCTTATCCAGACTAAGAGCCTCCTCTTATCTAGGACCCATGTTCTCTATCTAAATATCTCAGATTCCAACATTACGGCTCCGGACCTCAGCAACACTGCAATCATCTCATCAAACATGACTTGCCCATGTGGCACCTGGGCCGACATCTCGAAGGCACCTTGGCCACGTGGCGTCATTCTCAAAATACTTCCTCACAATTGCCTCCTAGGTTCTATTACCTCTGCAACCTGTGGTGATGGAACCTATATCGTCTGATTTCTAACCACGTCGGCCAGATAAATGTACCTTTCTGACCGAGATCAAGGCTCATCGGCGCCAAGAAATAAGGACTCAAGTGTCCATGCATCAAGAATCAATAACCAAGAGTCAAGCTCTTTTAACATCTCAACCGAGATTTCTTCTCTAGCCGAGGTCATTACCCGTCTAGTTCAAGAATTTCAAGAGCCCTCTCTGCGAATGAGCTGTTACGCTCCATTACCCCAACCATTTCTCTCACATGTCACCACCTTACTGGTCCGTACCTATCATGCGTCATCAAGTCACATCGATTCTGCTACACCGCATACCAGACACGTCGCCCAAGGCAGTTGCATCATGTTTTGCCGCCTTTTCATTTTTGACAAAAACTTTCTTTCTCTCTCTCCATCTCTTCACTTTTGCAAACACAATATCTTTTTCTTCTCAAACTTTCTCTCTCTAAGATTTCTCTCTCAAACTACCATTGAAGCCTTCTACAATTGCCTTGTTCTTCACTTCCAGTGACTGTTCGACTATTTCATTCCCTCCAAGAGCATCGTCTAACTCCGGCGAACTTAGTTCTGGCAGCTATTTCTTTGGCTCCATTATGTAAGTTCTCTCTTTCATCTCTATTTTGCTTCAGTTTTCTTATTGGTCTTTGAATATGTATATCATTGTTTGTGCATCGTCCATTGCATCTGTACTTGAGTCACTTATTTAAACTTATATCCATTGTTCTACACATTCTTGCCCCAATCATGTTCTTCATGTTCTTGACTTCGTGCTCTGTTCTTGTTCAAAAAAAAATTTGCCCGATCTGTTCATACTTTGACACTTTTGCACACTAGCTCACTCTCTTTACCTGCATTTTGAATCTAATCCATGCGCTGAGTTTGTCCCTATTTCCTCTTCGTTCTTGAATTACTTGTTCATACCTCGAGTATGTTCTTGGATGCACTGCACTGTACCTACCATATCTATGTTCTTCTTTGCTTTGAATTAGTTTTTGAATCTTGTTTTTCTTGCTTATTTCCATATTCTTGCCTCTGAGTCTTGTTCATTCCAGTAATTCTTGCATAGAATTAGGATTTGGGACTTGCTAGAAATCATACTTAAGAAAAATTGAAACAAAATCTCCCTTAGATCTTCAGAATCCTTTCCCTAGTGTTCACTAGGGTTTCGTCAAGGTCTTTTAACCCATATAGTCCACTGTACGAGCACGAAATAATCTTCTCGTATAATCCTGTTGATCAAGTTTGCACTCCTCCAAACGTCGTCGCTTTGTTACCTGAAAACACAAACGTGAGCTAGCCGGCGGGTGTGTGCCGGAAACCCCTCCGATGCCTAAGTCAGCAACTAGACAATAGACAATAAGCTCTGTGTATTCTAGAATCAAAAGTTATGGTACCTCTCCATAGGTTCTGTTATGAGCTTTTATAGATTCCGTGTAGCACAATCCTAGTAGGACTTTTACTCCTCAATGTAGAGTCCTCATAGGAATCACATCTCTAAAAAATAATGCTTATCCCTTAACACCCTTCCCACTACCTTAGCCAAGTGAAATGGTTTTACCTCGGTTGTATGACAAAAGGTCCGAGCTAACATCGCCATGCTTATGCTGTAGATTCAACCGAACTGTACCTAGCTCGGTTCCTACCCTCAGCTCCTGTACCTCGGTTCGGCATACTTCAACTGTGCTATCTAAGTTATTTTATAGCCGAGCTAACTAGGCCCAACGGCGAAGCCCATTCCAGCTTGCCCACAGCTCGGCTCGCCTTTACCTGGTCCTAGCTCGATCCAGATTTTTGCTTTTTACCCTCTCAATTGCCCCTTAATGCCATCTGCAACGCATGATTGGGATTACCTTTTCTCTTCATCGAGCTAAAAATACTCTAGCCAACCGAGCTCACCTTCCAGCGAGCTACCGATGAGTCCGGTCTATAAATGCCTTTTCAATTACTCTGCACGTTTGAATCGTTTTCTATTCTCTTGGGCACGTGGCAAGCTCTCATTGGCCAAGTATAGCTGTCACAGCCGTCTTCGTACTTCGCAAATTTTGAACAGTTCCGCCCTTTCTATGCTTTATACGAAAACCCCATTTTTTTGAACAAAACACACCATTATTCATCTTCTCTCTTGCCCCCTGAGCCTTCATTTTTCCCAAGCATAGCACCTGCAAAGGTCGCGTTCTTACTGCCATCCTTGCGATTTTGATCTACGTCCTTCTATCTTAAAACTGTAAGTGCCTCAATCCTTCACCTTTTTTGCTTATTTCGTGAACATGTATAACATAGTCATGTATATACACATCTATTTTCCAAAACATGCTCCCGCAGTTTCGCACAGATGGGTAGGGACCATGAAAACTCCCGCAGTTTCATTAGGGTTTCGTCGAGGTCTTTTAACCTATATAGTCCACCTTTTCAACAGTAAACCTTACCAAATTCCACCTAGCTGAGGTCATGAGTATGTTTAAATGGAGGGTAAACTCGCCTAGTAAACGAGAGTATTTTCGCCAGGAGTTAAACATTCCAACCAACGTCTATCTTGGGTTAGCTAGGAATGGGGACTCCATAATACCCGGGAAAACCTGTATGTCCTTCCCTGTAGTATCCATCATTGAAGGTGGGATCAGATTCCCCCTTGACATTCTTTTCCGAGAAGTTTTACACTTCTACAAACTTAACCCCATGCAGTTAGCCATCAATACATTTAGGATTATCAACGGCATAACCAAGTTGTCTCGCCGAGAAAATGCTAGGATCACCCTCGCCAACATCCAATTTTGTTACACAATGTGTAGCCTCAAGTCCACCAGTGGCTACACCTATTACCTTAAACCCAAATCCACAGCATTCAAACTGATAGCCGACCTCCCAGACTCTAACAAAGGTGCTAAAGATAACTACATGATTGTCTCAGGCAATTAGGAGTCCGTGCCAAACGATGATCTTCATCTCTACCCTTTATGCTGAGGAGTCTTTAGGGAAGACGAGTGTAAGAACTTGGTCATTCAAAGTCCCATATTCTTAACATTCATGCATATATGTCTTTCTGGTTCTAATGTCTTCTTCGATTTTTGTAGCTCTTCCTCAGCCAAGCAAATATTTTCGGCAGTCCTACATCCCGAGCTGAGATCTCAAACGACTCCTGGACTTGGCCATCAAAAAATGCAAGGCCCCTATTTTCCTGAACTATGTGCCGATGTATCACTCTCTACTTTCCGACGTCCCTAGAAGGAGCAGGACACCACCATCAGCCTCAACCCAACAAGTCACCTCTTCACCTCGTCCAAATCAAGCTTCAACGTCTGATCCTATCAACGAGCCATCTACATCGGATCCAACCCAACACCTTCCACCATCTCAACATCAACGCCGCCACCGACCTCCAAACGCTCCCGCCGGCAGAATTTGAAACTGAAAGCATCGAGGTTCAGACACGTCTAGCTATGATCTAGCGAATCCTCTAACAACTCTTCCGACATTTAAACTCAGCACTGGAGTAACCGTCGCCACCACCGCCGAAGAGATTGGTCGCAAATTGGCAATCGTCGAAGACTTATTGGCTGGTCTACTCAATGTCGTGTCCTTGCAGTCCACGCCCTCCTCCCAGCCCAAGCCAAAGCCAAAGCCAAAGCCAAAGTGGGTAAAAAAGGTTAAGGCCAAGGCCACAATTACTGAGATTCCCTTTGATTCTGAAAAGAATCCAAAGGATTCTCTCCCCATATCAAAACTAGTTGACGCTCAAAAGAGGCCGGCCAAGGCTGAATCATCTAATGCGTCCCCAGCAAAGAAGCCGAGATTTGAAGACCAAGAGGGTAAGAGTGGTTTTCACCCTAAGGAAACCTAGGACCCCGAGGTCCTGGTTGGTAACCGACCCCTCAGAGCCGGCGATAGTGCCATAGAAAGCCTCAAAGTCGGCGTTGCACTATCCATATTCGTTCTTCTTCCGGCTGGCATGAATCAGCTCACCGACTTCAACCAATATGAAAATTTTTCCATATGATGTGGCACTCCGTATTGATAAATTTATAACCTTCTATCTTTCCATTCGACTTCCATTCGTACTTAGCCAAAATTTTCTAACTTGCTTTCTCTTGCTGGCTATCCAGCATGCTCACTCCCATGCGGTCATGGCCGAGTCAGTGAAAAAAGACCTCACAAAGAAAACACAAGAAGCTGCATGTCTCCTTACTTCACTCAACAAAACCGAAACCCGAGTTCGGAGCTTGATGGACAAAGTCAAGGATGCCCAAAATGCTCAAAGCCAGGCCGAGGTTAGAGCCGAAGCCATTGAGGCTATTACCGAGGTTGACAAGGCCAAGGCCAATGCTGCCGAGATTAAAGTGGCAAAAGCCAAGGCAAAGCTCAAAAATGTGCTAGATACGAAAAAGGCTAAGCTTAAAGAAGCCAATGAGAAGGCCTATGTGGAGAGACAAGCCAATGTTCAAGACCAGTACAAACAACAAGTCAATTTGGCCTGCAACAAAAGCTATTATCTTTGCTGGATGGCGGCACTAAAGAAGTTGTCCATCCCCGAGGACTCGCCTCTCCTTGATATCAGCCGACTCAACGTACCTTTTCCCCTATCAGCTAACCGATCTGACGATAGAGCCGAAGAAGAAGAGGACAACGTTGATAAGGAAGCTGAAGGCAACATCGCTGCTGGGGCCAAGTCCCCAACTCTTAATGATCAAGTCCTAGACTTGACTGAAAAGGACAAGGACGAGGTGTCCAAAAGCACCTCACCTAAAAAGGCTGACACTTCTAAAGCCGAGTTGTTACTGCAGAGAAGAGTTTGGACCAAACTTTATTGGAAATTGATGTCGAGATAACGGTTGAGAAGAACACACTGGTCACCGAGGCCGACTCAACGCCAACTACTAAGGTGGACCTGCCAGAGAGCCATTCTGACAGTTAGAATTTTTGCTTTTCTTTTTTATCTATTTGAACAATTGTAATCCTTTGTTTTGAACAACTTCTGTTTTTGTCGAGCCGAAGTGCCTTGTTATGTGACCGAACAAGTTTTTTGTTTAATACATGTCTTTCTTCCTCTTCTTCTAAGTGTTGTTTATTTGTTTCTTCATGTATGTTCATTGTCTTTATCTCTTGTATGTTTTCATACTTAGAATTTTTCTTATCTTTCCAAGTCTGACAACTTGGTTCCTTACCTCGAATCACAATACCTTGGATAAATTATCTCGAATTAGAACTGATCAATCATCTCGGATAGTGTCTCTGACATTTATCTCGGATAACTTCACCCTGTAAAATTTTCATAAGTGCTACACTCACTCATGTTTCCTGCATCATCTCAAATAGTATCTCTAACATTTATCTTGAATAACTTTAACTTGTAAACATTTTCTAAAGATTTTCACATGTGTTATATTCAGTCATGCTTCTTGCCCCCTAATGTGAACCTAAGTATTACTTATATTCACATTAAGGATGCATCGCCTGGTTCTTGCCTAAGTCGAATTTAGACATGCATGACTGAGGTCATCATGCTTGGCTCACCCAAACTAAACACTTAAGGCTTGACATTAGTGTACCGAGAGTACTAGCTACCTCGGCTTTTCACACAAACCAACCAAAACATGGCTAGTTTTGTCTTGTTTCCATTTGGATCATTGCCTTATACTTAGTTCAACTCTACCAATATGGCAAGTCTAAGTTAATCGCCATGTTTCGCTTTGTACTTAGTTCAACTCCACCATACTGGCAAGCCTAAGCTAATCGCCTTGTTCACCATAGGAACATCGCCTTGCTTCACATTGAAACATCGATGTATACTTAGTTCAACTCTACCATCATGGTAAGCCTAAGATAACCGCTTTGTTCACTATAGGAACATCGCCTTAAGATTTTCTCAATCGTATCTCGTAATCATAAATTTCAACAACATTTTGTAAAACCAAAATTGATACTAGTATTTTATTAATACTTTGGCTAAAAATCAATTCAAATTACATAGGGCAAGAAAAACTAAAAAATTAGTGATAGAAAAATTTTAGATTACTGGTATTCCAAGGTCTTGGCAATTCCTTACCATTAGTGTCTTCAAGCCGACATGTATCATTACCGGCGACCGAGATGATGCGATATGGTCCATCCAGTTTAGGCCAAGCTTGCCCTCTCTGGGATCCTTCTTGTTGCCGACAACCTTCTTGAGGACGAGGTCTTCAATCTGAAACTCCCTAAGATTGACCTTCTTGTTGTATGCCCTAGCAAGTTATTGCCGGTATGCCCCTAGCCAAATCGCTGCTATTTCTCTTCTCTCTTCAATTAGGTCTAGATCCCGGGCAAGGAATGCTTCATTTGTCCCGTTATCGACTCCCTGGGTTCTAATCCCAGGGATGTCAATCTTAAGTGGAATGACTGCTTCAGTGCCATAAGCTATGGCAAAATGAGATTCTCTAGTAGATCTTTTTGGCGTCGTGCGACATGCCCATAAAACATTGGGCAGTTCCTCCACTCACTTGTCCTTGGCAGCTTTCAACTTTTTCTTGATTCCATCCAAGATGGTTTTGTTCGACGCCTCGACTTGACCATTGCTATGGGAAAAGCTAGGAGTTTAATAATAGTTCTTGATCTTGTACTTCGCACAAAAGTTTTTGGTCAGCTTGCTATCAAACTAGGTACCATTGTTTGCCATAATGGCTCTCAGGATCCCAAATATTGTGATGATATTTTTCCAGATAAAGTTCTTTACATCTACATCTCAGATTTTGGCAAGGGGTTCAGCCTCTACCCACTTTGTGAAGTAATCAGTTGCTGCGAGCAAGAACTTGCTTTGTCCAGTTGCCTAGGGCAGTTGAGCAACAAGATCCATGGCATTAGGCAAATGGCTAAGGACTGGATACTGGGTTCAAATCTCCAGCTGGCTAGTGTATCAAAGGTGCAAACCTTTGACACTTCTCGTACTTCTTTACATAGGCTTCGATATCTTTTTGCATATAGGGCCACTAGTATCCCTGTGATATAGCTCTGTGAGTAAATGATCTGCCCCCTGTATGGCTCCCATATACTCCCTCATACTCCCACATGGATCTCGTACAAAAAGTCCTCTACTTGGGATTGGTGTACACATCGCAGTATAGGTCCGGTAAAATATCTCATGTACAGATGTCCTTCTGCTGGCAGGCAGAACCTGCCCGACTTCAGTATAATCTTGTGAGCTTCCCTTCTATCTTTTGGCAGCTTGTCATCTCTAAGGAACATGACTATGGCATCCATCCAACTTGGACCCAACTCCACGCATATCGCTTCATACTTTGTTATCAGAGGTTCAATACTTGGGCCTGACAGGTACTCCACCATAATTACTCTTAGCTTGTCTAACTTTGTAGCACTAGCTAGGTTGGCTAGGGTGTCAACATGACTATTGTCATCTCGGCTGACCTACTATAGCCGGCAGCTTTGGAATTGTGCAAGTAGCTTGATGACCTCCTTCACGTAGGCCACTATTCTTTCATCTCGAGCTATGTATTTGTCCATCACTTAATTTACAATAAGCTAGGAGTTGCAAAAGACTGCCACATCCTCAGCTTTTACTGTTGCTACAAGTTTCAAGCTAGCAATTAGTTCTTCATACTCTGCCTCGTTATTTGAGGCCTTGAACCCCAAATAGATGGATTGTTCTATCATCTGTCCATCTAGCAAAACTAGAACCACTCCTACCCCTGCTCCTTGTCAGTTTGAACTACTGTCGACAAAGAGATGGAAGGAATCGCCAATGTAAATGTCACAGGGCTTTAACTTCTCTTCGCCCTTCTTTTCTCTGGTCAGCGTGGGATTCCATGCTCCCAATTGATTTTCTTCAGGCTATCCTGGGCACCCTAGGTTGAGGTTCACTAGTGTCAGTTTTAGGCAAGCGCTTGGTGTGAATTCTGCAATGACGTCAGCCAACACCTGACCCTTTATTGTTGTCCTTGGCTTGAATTCTAAGTCATACTGACCTAGAAGTACAGCCCACCGTGGTAATCTACCTATACAGTCCTCATGCTGCAGTAGAGATTTTACCGGATGCTCTGTTAATACCACCATCCTGTGGGCTTGAAAATAATTGTTCAATCTATTTGAAGCCATTACTAGAGCAAGTGTCAATTTTTCCAAGGGCAGGTACCTGGTTTCTGCACTAGCCATAGTCTTGCTGACATAGTACACTACCTTCTGCTCTCCCTCTTTCTCTCAAATTACTACGGCACTAACAGCGTGGTCTGAAACTGCTAAGTATAAGAACAATTCTTCTCTTGGTACCAAGTTCGACAATACTGGTGCTGTTGTCAAGTACCTTTTCAAGTCGGCCAGGGCGACTTCACATTCTTCTGTCCACAGAAAGTCTGTGGCCTTCTTTACAAACTGAAAGAATGGCTTACATTTATCTGAACTTCGGTTGATGAATCTGTTCAAGGATGCTACCTTGCTGGTCAAAATTTGCACTTCCTTCATTGTTGTTGGGCTCTTTAGATCAAGGATGGCCTTGATCTGATCTAGGCTTACTTCAATTCGTCTCCTAGTTACCAAGTACCGCAGGAATTTACCAGATCCTACCCTAAATTTACACTTTTAGGCATTCAGCCGAAGTCGGTATCCCTTCAATATGTCAAAAACTTCCTTTAGGTCTGTCAAATGATCACTTGGTTCCTTACTCTTGATAACCATGTCTTCAATGTAGACTTCCACAGTCCTCCCAATTAAGTGCATGAACATCTTGGTAACCAACCTCCAATATGTCGCTCCTGCATTTTTCAACCCAAAGGCATTACCCTATAACATTAAAGCCCTTTGGAGGTGATTCATCTAGGGCATACGTTATTGTCCCATGTATGCATCTAGAAAAATCATTTTTCAATGCCTTGATGTGGCATCAACAAGCTGATCAATCTTGGGCAGGGAAAAGCAGTCCTTCAAGTATTTTTTGTTC
Source organism: Camellia granthamiana (assembly GCA_036172215.1). Lineage (NCBI taxonomy): Eukaryota > Viridiplantae > Streptophyta > Magnoliopsida > Ericales > Theaceae > Camellia > Camellia granthamiana. The sequence continues at coordinate 138,875,326 of CM069906.1, read as the reverse complement.
AGACTAGTGATGTAACGCCCCGACCCTTTACATGTCATCGATATTGTCGGCTTTGAGCCACGCCCGCACGGGTTTGTTCTTCCTAATGGGTCACCCATCCTAGAACTACTCCAGCCTAAGCACGCTTAACTGGGGAGTTCTAATAGGGATTTCACCACTTGGGAAAAGGCCTCGATGCTATATAAGGGTCCAGGTTTTTACTTTTTATAGCCCAGGAACTCCCCCTCCATTCCCGATGTGGGACACCAGGGCCTTACAATCGACCCCCATAAGGCTGCACGTCCCCATGCAGGAGCCTGCCAGCTCGCAAGCCCGCCCATATGCACCGAGAGACGCCAGGGGCCCACACTCGGTACTCCGAAGAGTCGGCTCTGATACCAAATTGAAAAGCCCAACTCACACTTCTCCTTAAAACCTTTCCAGAGTACCGAGTGTGGGCCCCTAGCGTCTCTCAGTGCATGTGGGCGGGCTTGTGAGCTAGCAAGCTACTGCACGAGGACATGCAGCCTTAAGGGGGGTAGATTATAAGGCCCCGGTGTCCCACATCGGGAATGGAGGGGAAGTTCTTGGGCTATAAAAGTAAAAACCTAGACCTTTGTATAGCATCGAGGCCTTTTCCCAGGTGGTGAAATCCCTATTAGAACTCCCCAGTTAAGCATGCTTAGGCTGGAGTAGTTCTAGGATGGGTGACCCACTGGGAAGAACAAATCCGTGCGGGCGTGGCCCAAAGCGGACAATATCCATGATATGTGAAGGGTTGGGGTGTACCCAAGTTTGTGGCAGGGTGAGGTTATGGGTAAAATGAGTTAAACCCATTAGACCCAAAACAAAAACCACATGTGCGCCGCCGTCGTCGTCCGGTCGGGTTGGGCTTGGACACGTGGTGTGAGGTTGGATTGGACTTGTCCGGCCTAATACTTATATTTTTGTTGTGAAGCCCCTAAAAATGTTTTCTCTTAAAAAAAAAATGTTTAAATTATTTGCTTAAAGCCCTCAGTTACTAGACTTATTTCGAACTAGTGTATATAATGTTTAAATTATTGTCCAACTAGTGTTCATTTAATCCAACTAGTGTCCATTTAATGCCAACTAGTGTCTTTTCATAATCCAACTAGTGTTTATTAGTGGGCTTTAATGAACCAATAAATCCTAACTTGCCTTTTCAATTCCTTGTTACACCAAGTTGCCTATAAATATCACCAAGCAACACTCTCACACACCCACATTCGACTGAAGGAGAGGAAGGAGAACAAGAGAGAAATTTTGAGAGGAAGAGGAAGGGAGAAGAGAGCCATCTTGTTCAAAGCTTAGCAAGTAAGCCACAACACAACCTTCTCTTCATTTTCCTTTTCAATACATGTTCTTCAGGGTTCTAAATAATGTTTTTCAGATCTGTTATTTATGAGTGACTTTTGTTAAAAATGCTAAGAGTTGAGTATTGATTCTATCTCTTTTGTATTTTCCCCATTTTAATACAAAACCATTTTTTTTCCCCATATCAATCTCTTAACTTTCCAAGGGCACACCTTCAAGCAAACTTCCTGAGTTAGATATATGTTGGTTAGCATGTTTTCTTCACAAAAGAAACGAAAACTTTCCCTTGGTGGAACCCTTTTCTCATAAATCTTCATGTTTTGGACATTCTACCTTAGAATCTGTTTATATAGGCCACTTTCAAAATTCTAGAAAAATGTATAAAATTATTCTGGACCTCTATTTAAGGTCAAAATCTTCCTTAAGGAGTTATCTTTTAACTAAAATTAGTTTCATCGAAAAACGTTTAGTGGTTTGCAAGAAAATCAAATTTTTGTAACGATCGACGGGTCTGGACAGAATCTTTCAGCGCTGGAATGTTTTCTAAATAACTTAAAATCTGGAAAAGCAAACCCATTTCCGAAAAATGTTCTAGGAACTAGATCAAATTCTCTACGAACCATAGGAAGACCGAGTTCGGTGAAGGATCTAAAATAGTCCTTTCATTTTAATCTTTAGGTGATGTTAAATCTGGAAATTTTGTTATGTATGGATGTTTTATGCCATTGTATTCATGGAAATGTTTAATAGCTTATGATCATATCTTGGCATGATATTGTATGTGTTATGTTATGTTATTTATCTTTCTCATCTTAAGGATGCGTGTTTATGTGGTTATTATTATCTTGTAAGTTGGACTAACCTTGATTAAAACATTTAACTCAACGGGAAACCTAATTGGGAGGGTATTGGGTTTCGAGCACTTGAGTAACGAAAAGATGAGAATTTGTGATATATGGTGTGTTGGGATGCGTTCCCTATTCGGAAGTTAAAGTCTTGCGCAAGTGGTTTTCAGAACCCTTGAATAGAGCGGTTGTATTCGGACCCTAGGTGGTTTGGTGTGAGGAGGGTTTTGGGCAAGGCCCTATTTCACCGTCTCTTTTGAGGCCCTGCGGTTGGCGCTACGTGGTATATAACCGATGGTAGGCATCCGAGGTTAGTTCTACAACAAAGCAGCAAAAGAGGGGGCATACCGAATAAACCGAATCCGATTCTTGTGGTTGGGGGGACGAAATCTCTTTGGGAGATTTCTAGTTTACTAACATTTAACTTGTAACCATTTATTTATTCATTCGTGTATCATGCTTTACTACTTGATGTTATAATTGTGATTGTGTATTGGACTCAGAAAAAAGGTATGGGATGTGTGTGTGTTTACTGGGCATTCAAAGCTCACGGCGTGTTATGCCAGGTGATGAAAAGGAACATATAGCTGGAGACGACGAGCCTGAAACCTTCGAAGACCTTTGGCTATCTTAGAAATGTTAAAAAGTTCAAAGTTCTCTTTTAATATTTTTGTAAGACTCGTACAAAGATTTAAATTTCCTTTTTGGGATGTAATGTAATGGAACAAGCTTTTGCAATTAAGGTTAATTGTGGTTGTTATGTATTTATATTCATTATAATCAGAGGTATACACCTTATCGATGCTTATGAGACCTTGTTAGAATCTGTCAAAATGGACCATAGGACTCAGCAGTGACTCTCCCTTGCCTACAACCAATAGTGTAGAAACGAGGCCTTTTCCCGGGTGATGAGATCCCTATTAGAACTCCCCAGTTAAGCGTGCTTAGGCTGGAGTAGTTCTGGGATGGGTGACCCACTGGGAAGAACAAATCCGTGCGGGTATGGCCCAAAGCGGACAATATCGATGATATATGAAGGGTTGGGGCGTTACAAGTGAAGTCTACACATATGCTCCACTGGCCATTCTTCTTCTTTACCACTACCGTATTGGACAACCAGGTGGGGTAGTTCACCTCTCGAATGGCCTGTGCTTCCAATAGCTTTTCCACTTCTTCTTCTACTTCTTGTACATGGACCAAAGTTGGTCTTCTTGCTCTCTGAATCATAGGCTTGGCCGACCTATCCACGTTATGTCGGTGGTAGGTGACCTCGGGACTGATTCCCGACATCTCATAGGGTATCCAAGCGAACACCTCTATGTTTTCTCTCAAAAAAATCTCCAATTTTCTTTCTTCTTCCTCGGTTAAGCCAGAGTTGAGAAGGAAGAATCACTCATCATCGCCTTCCCGTACAAGAAACTTTTTCAAGGGTTCTTTACTCTTATCAGCAGGTTTTTTGCCGACATTATCCAAGACCTCCTGGTCTTCAATTTTAATCTATGTTGTCTCTGCTTCCCTCACATTGCAGGTGTACTTCATTGCTGTCACAGAGCAATTTTTTGCTTATACTTGGTCTCTCCTTACTTCTTCAATCCCTTGCTCACTTGGGATTCACAATAATTGGTGCAACGTTGAGGGAACAAGCCTCATTACGTGCAGCCAAAGTCTTCCCATAATGATATTGTATGGGGAGGGGGTATCTATTACAGTAAAATATGTAGTTACCTTCTTGGTCCCTGCCTGTACCTCCAAACTCGTGGTCCCTAGCGGCTATGACGGCGTACCGTTAAATCATTCCGTAGAGCTATCGAATTGCTCTAGATCATCCTTGTGGAGGCTGAGCTCCTTGTAACATCTGACGTACATGATCTCACAAGAGCTACCTTGATCAATTAGGATGCGCCTCACTTAGCAATCTCTGACTTTCAACGTCACCACTAGAGCATTATTATGTAGATGTTGTACCATATCTAGGTCCTCTTTAGTGAAAAATATCATCGGCCCCTGATATCCATCTATCCTAGGCTTTTTCTACTATATTTGGCAAACGTGCTGCAGATGCCTTACTCTCTAAATCTCTTCCCGAACTTCATTCTCGTTTACCTTCAAGTGAATCACGTTGATTACCCGTGGTCCCTTTGCCTGCAGTGGTGGTGGTGGCGTGGTGCTGCCGGTGTCTGGGCCAACTTCGCCTACTCCTCTCTTGTTTTTGTTTCGTCAATTAGGTCTCTCAGGTGTCCCTGTCTAACTAAATCTTCCAGGTGCGACTTCAGAGTTTGGCATCCCTAGGTCATGTGTCTGTTTTCCTCATGGTAGGCACAGTGCTTCTCAAGGCTCCTGTCCATGTATTCTCCCGGGACTTTCTATGGTGCCTTGTAGTATGGCTAATTCCTGATTCTCTCCAAGATTTTATAGATAGGGATATTGAAAATTGTATTCATTGCCTGTATGGATATCAATCCTAACTCCGGCCTGTCAATACCGTTATTTCCTCGGCCTCGTCTCGACAAACCGTTTCTTTTCTTTTACTTCGTTGTACTCATTTTTTTGCTTTCTTATTTTCTTTTGCCCTGACATATTTTTCAATTCGCGCCATTAATTCCTCTATATTCTCCAGGAGTGTCTTCGCAAGCGACTGCTAAAGTGAACAATCATCATCTAAGCAGTTCTTAAAGGATACCACTCCAAGTTTCTTGTTACAAGCCAAAATCCGATTGTAAACCACATAGTACGTCTTGGCGTAGGTCCTAAGACCTTCTCCATCACTGATCTTTAAAGCCAATAGGGAGTCTACCCTTAGTGGTTACAATTTGTTCATAACAAACCTAGCCACAAGCATCTCGGTCAGGCCTTCCCAACTCTTCACACATCACTTTGGGAGTTTGTGGAACCAATCTGATGTAATTTCCTCGAATAACGACAAGAACACTTTATATAATAACTATTCGTTTCCACTCCACAAAGCCATTGAATTTATGTTCAAACCAACGTGAAAATTTGTATCAGACTTACCGTCATCAATCTGAAACCTTGGCATGTTAAATCTTTTTGATGCTTCGAATGCATCCAACTCCATTGAGAACGATGTCTTTGGCTAGATGTTGGATGTGATCTTGACATTATGCCTCTTCCTTTAGAGGTAATCTCTCAGGTCCTCCTTCGTCCGTCTGGGAGCTCGGCTTTCAGTTGACTTCAACCTTTTTGGCACGCTGCTTCCAATGTTAAGATGCGTTCTCTTGGACTTCTCCACATCCACTGCATCATCAAAACAAAGGCCTTGCCCTTGGATCTGCCAAGCTCCCCTAACATAGGTGCCCTTAGTCCGTGGTGTTCTCTGTGACTCTCCTCGTACAGACTTTTTCCTCCCGACATCTCGTGATTGCCGATGTGAATTTCTTTATCCCTTAGCGTGTTATGGGACAATAGGCACCGTCTTCTGTCCTTCCTTCTAGACACCTACCTTGGCTATTGGTACCGGTGTGTCTTGTAAGGAAAACGCTAGTCGAATTATGTTGTTCTACCTCATGAAGTTGACTACTGTCTACAAGTTTGTCAACTTGTTCGCCATATCCTTTAGTTCCCCATCCCTTTTTAAGCATCTATCTTTCCATACCTGGAGATCACTTTCGTGGTAGGACTCATCTCGACTACCCTTCTTGTTCCCGCATCGGCCCCAAGCGAAATTGTTTGCCTCGGGGTCGACCTCCTGTATTTCTTCGTTGTTGTTCCCTCCTTCAGTATTAGGACCTATGTGTTCCTCCTCCTCACTGTAAATGTTGTCCCTGATCCTCACTTCTTGTCCGTTGTTGGTCATCTATCCTTACTAAGTTTCCACAGACGGCGCCAAATTATGGGTGTTGATTTCTGACTACACAACCAAATAGGGAACTTAGCTAGAGAACACGCAGCAGAATAGATTAAGCCAATCACTTGCCAATAAGAATACAAGAATACCGCAGTGGTTCGTCCATCCGGTGACACTTCGATAATCAAGTCAGTCAACTTATCTCTCAAAGATATCAAACAAATACTCCCAAAATAAAGCGTACTTTGGACTCACGAGGGTGTCTTACTTTTATAGCCAGCAATGCCCTAGTCCCCTAGAAGTCTTACTTCATAGGACTCAAGCACAATGCTTATTTCAGACTCTCAATTAGATAGGGATAAACTCCCCAAGAGCTTTGTCCTTATCCAGACTATGAGCCTCCTCTTATCTAGGAATCCTGTCTTCTATCCAAATATCTCGAATTCCGGCATTATAGCACCAGACCTTGGCAACACCACAATCACCTCAGCAAACATAACCTGCCGACGTGACACCTCGGCCGACATCTCGAAGGCACCTTGGCCACGTGACGTCATTCTCAAAAATACTTCCTCACACATAACATTTTCCTTGAATATAACAATGTACATTCACTTCAACAAAACTCACTTTTAATAACATGAAATGCACATTGTAGATACGATTAGACGACACATAATGTAGATAATTAAAAAACATAAATATAATTATATATATATATCTTTTGTTTCTGGCTATCTCAACTATATAATCTGACTATTCGCATTTGAAATTTGTCATTAATCAATAATTATCATAATATCTAATATTCATTCTGAAAATTTGACTATTGTATCATACATAGGGCTGCAAACAAATCGAATTGTTCACGAACTGGCTCGGAGCCGAGTTCGAGCTCGAATATTAGGCTTGTTTAGTAAACAAATCGAGCTCAAACTCAAATAAACTCGGCTCATTTATTTTTATTTAAATTATATAATAAATATATTATTTCTATATTTAAATAATATATAAATATATAAATAATATTATTTAAATATCTTTATTTAAATAATATAAAAATTATCGAGCCAAGTCAAGTCAAGGTCAAATTTCATTAATATCAACGAGTTAAGTCGAGCCAAGCTTATCAACCCAAATTCAAGTTCAATAAACAAATGAGTCAAGTTTGAGCTCTATAAACAAACTTGATAAGTAAACGAGCCAAGTTTGAACTCAATAAATGAACTCGATAAGCAAACAAACCAAGTTTGAACTTAGTAAAATTCGGGTTGTTCGCAGCCCTAATGATACATAGGCATGTGTCAATGTAGTTGTGCATTAAAATGTCATCTATCCATTAAAAAAAATTAAAAATATATATATTACAAATTAAAAAATATTTAGAATTTGACTTTATGCTGTACTTTAAATTTGATATCAACCAAAAGAAAAGTTAAACCACATATTTCAAATTTGAAGTAATTTTTTGTTTTTGTTTTTAATATGCAACAAGTGGTGCTTCTAGGATTTTTGTTCAATGGATCAATAAATTTACAAAAAATGCTATAAATTATTTTTTGACTTATCAATAACTATTTCTAATAATTTAACAAAAATAATTTAAAATTCTTAAATATCAATTAAACAAAGTATTTAGTATATTCATGCTAATATGTTTTCAAAAAGGAAACCAAAAAAAAAAAAAAAAAATCACATTGCAGTCAATGAGTTTTTAAATTTTGAAATCATTGCATAAATCTCACATTATCAATATTATCAAATATCTCATTTTGAATATATGTCATTAAACATTATTCGTTCACTGGTCTCCAATTCAATTATATAATCAATTTTAAGAATTAAGATTAAAATTGATAAAAGTAAAAACTTAAAGTTTAATTTATTACAAAGGTCAAATCCTAAGGGTTCTTTTTTTATAAATAATTTTCTCATCAATTTTTTGATGAAGTTTTTTTGCTACAAAGATTGCTTCCACTATTGTGGCCCCTACTAATACTTTCTTATTAGGAACTTAGGTGTGGGTCTAATAGGTGAATTTATTGTCTAATAAATCTTATGATAATTAATGACATTTTTCATCAAATACTATTAAAAAAATATAATTAATTGTTAATTTTTAGCGACAGTTTAAAAATTGTCATAAAAATGTTACTTATTCTAAGTTTTAGCGACAATTTAAAAAAATTGTCACAAAAAAATGTTACTAATTTTCAACTTTTAACGATAGTTTAAAAAATTCATCATAGAAAAATATCACTAATTGTAACTTTTTGCAACAATTTATAAAAATCGTGACAAAAAAAGTTACTAATTATCAATTTTTAGTGACATATGAAAAAAATAGTCTTAAAAAATTATTTTTAATAACAATTTTATTAGGACTTAATTTCAATAGGACTTAATAGGAATTAAATCCAATTATTATGAACTATTGGTAGTTTAGCCCTCTCTCTTTATTACATGATCAACCTTTCTAATACTGTAGTTCAAAAAAAAAAAAAGAGTTATACTAGGGACTCCAAATAATCTGAAAATTTGGTAGATTATTTGGGGTCCATAGCATTTTAAAAAAAAAAAACACTCACTAGTTGTCACACCCCAAACCCGCCCCTAAAAGTTTGGGCATGACTTACATAGACACGGATGCATAACCTGATATACATATCATATGGGGCCTGAACGGAAGCACTTAATTCCATATAATAACGTAAACTAATATCCATTGAGCTACCACTACCATGCCAGGATCACAAACATAACATAATGCAGATAAATAGACAGTGTTATGCCTCTGAAGATAGCTAAGTGCATATATATATACAGACTCAGCCCTCAAGGTCGGGCATACAACGAAAACATGGGAAGGTAAACGAATTACATACACTTCAATCTTAACAAACTCCATAACTTGAACGTCAACATCTAAGAGCTTAGATACTCAGGGATTGACAACTGAGTGACGAAAGTCACAGGTTAAGGTTGACCTCCAGGTTGAGTGCCTACAGAAATAAACACAAATTAAAGTGAGTCAAACTCAGTGAATAGTAATACTTAAATAAAACAATGCTTAACTTGAAACATATAACATATCAATGCTTATATAAATAGAGAGAGCATTTAATTCAATTCTGTCTTAAGTTCAGTTACTAAGTCATAGATTGGCTCTCGGCCTAGAGAGTTCACACATTCACATATTGGCCCCCGGCCTAACAGATCCATAACTTCATAGCTTCACAAATTGGCCCTCGGCCTCTTAGATTCACAAGTTCACAAATTGGCCCTCGGCCTCATCGATTCACATTTCACATGGTTCACAAGTTGGCCCTCGGCCTCATAGGTTCACATTTCCCATAGTTCACAAGTTGGCCCTCGGCCTCATAGGTTCACATTTCACATAGTTCACAAGTTGGCCCTCGGCCTCATAGGTTCACATTTCACATAACATCCATAACCTCATATACTCTTTGGATGTTTCCATAAGTTCATAAATTCACAAGGTGGCACTTAGCCTCATAAGTTCACAAATTCACAAGGTTATGCCTTTCATATCTTCACAAATTATATCTTTCACAATTTGACATATTGTATCTTTCACATAACGGCCATAGGCCTCATAACTTTCATATCGGCTTTCAGCCTAGTTCACATATGTATGGACTCAAGAGGTGGCTCGTACGGATTCTAGAGGTGACTCGCATTGCAGCACTTAGTTCCGTACAGCACTTTGCTCCATACCGATAAATCATAGGTTTTACAGACCAAACCACACATATCATGTCATATATAACCGGAAACAAAGTCATACATAGTCATTAAGCTTGAATCATAAACACAATCAGAATTCATACTTAATTCTACATGGTACACCAATAAGGAGTATTTCTTGTCATATCTTGTTATTATCGTTCACTTAACAAAGGGAGAATAATTCTCATTCTCATGTGGATCACATAATGATGTCAAATCTTTGCGTTGGTGTCGTAGGTTCTGAATATCAGTTCATATGTAACACAACAAAATAACTTCAAGTTCATATACAGAATACCAATGGTAATCATTAGCTATACGTATAACGTATCTCACAAATTGTACATGTGCCATCACAACGCTATTTGTAGAGACAAAATAATTACCTCATAACAGCCTTAAACTATCCTTGATAAAACTGAATAGTTCGGGATACATGAGCATCATTGTTCCATTTGTTCACCATAAATCATTAAGGTTAATCTACGGATAACAGAATGTTAATAATGTCTTGTAACAGTAATTAAAACACACTACTATATAGAATATAGTACATTACCGATAACCATTAATCGCAGGCGGAATACAGAATAGTTTCAGAGTCATATCAATGGATGCCAAATCCTTTCATGTTCACACCGATTCTCAAATACAAACATGTTAACATAATTACTGTGGAAAAACAGAATGTTAATAATAATACCAATTATTAACGATACATTTATAGTACTACTACTCACAGAGTTACAATGGAGCGCTTGTCCCTCCCGGAGTGCGTTCTGCACACAATCATAACTTACAAATTAACTCCCTTTCCCTCGTAAACCAATCATAACTTACAAATTAACTCCCTTTCCCTCGTAAACCAGTAAGAAATTCTTTCCTGAGCCATTACATTCGTATGAATTTATAATCATCTTAAAGTCATCAGAAAATTATTCTAAACATACCAGAGGGCTGAGCATTCAAAACTGAACAAACAATAATTTTGCCTGAAAATGGGTTCCCCGCTCGAGCGCCACTTTGGCCGCTCGAGCGGACTGCACAAAATACAAAACTGCTGGGGGGTCGTTTTTCCCGCTCGAGCGGGACTTCCGCCGCTCGAGCGTACCAGGCAAATTTCTGAAAAATCTGGATTTCCAATTTAAGTTCTAACTGTACATTCAACCTTCAATCTTACTTTTGCAAAACAACTTAATTCAAACCAAATCTACATGCAATATACATTCCTTCAACATTCTATCATCAATTTCATACTTAAAACAACCATAACCTTCCAAAATCCCCATTGTTCAAACCCGAAATCCCCAAAATCTCATAATTTCTTCTATATACTTCAAATATATAAAATTTGCACAATTAAACAATGGAAATAACTCAAATCTGACTATGGATGTAAATATTGAGGAGTATTAAAACCCTTACCTCAATAATCAAGCAAAGGGGGTGAGCTTGAGAAGGAGCCTTCACAAATCCAAGTTCTAATCGGGTGAAAACATTGATCCTCCCTTACTCTCCCTCCTTCATGCCAAAAACCATGGTGGGTCATGATCAAAGTGAAGGAATTCAAGGATTTGGGGCTAGGGTTTCGGACTAGGAAGAAGAGGAAAGAAGAGGGGAAAAGAAAATATCAAGAAATGATCTAAAATCACGATTTTAAAGCTGCTGTCCCGAAATCCCCGCTCGAGCGGACCTATTCCCGCTCGAGCGGACCTACTCACAGCACAGATTCCAAAACTTCAACCAAGTGTAACTCTCCCATCCGGACTCCGTTTTAGGTCATTCTTGTGTCCAAATTGAAGCCCCGGAAATAAGCTTTCCAATGGTTTTAACCTCATATCCAAATTCAAAGTGTGGACAAAGAAAAGGGCAAAAGAGCGGCAGCTGTTCGTAAAATAACTATCCAAATTAAATTCTTTGGTTCAATCTTACTTTACCATCATTTTACCACCTCAATCAAAATCCCCCAGTCCAAAAATAAAACATGAGATCCTCCACAAACATTCACCAAACCTTTAACAACTTTCCATTACACCTAGCTTCAATTCCAATAGATATAGTTGAATCTACGCATTTTGGGGTCATTACACTAGTACTGCTCATGTGGTTGGGAAAGAGTTTTGAGACAAGGGCAAAAGAAAGATAGATGATGTAGATTGAAAATAAATCAAAATTTAGTATTTAAATTGATAAAATTTAAATTTTAAGATTTATTTTGTTATAAGGGTCAACCCCTAAGAGTTTTTTTTTTTAAATAATTTTTCAATCAATTTTTTTATGAAGTGTTTTTCTAAAAAGATTTCATTGTTGTGATCCTCACTAATAATTTCATATTCGAAATACTTTCTTTATTACATGATCAACCTCTCTGGTGTGAGAAAGGGTTTTAAGACAAAAGCAATCTCTCTAGTATTGATCATGTGATGAGAAAGGGTTTCGAAACAAGGACAAAAGGCAGATTGGGACAGTAAAAAGATTTTTTAATTAAAAAACTAATTTCATAAATAAATAGATTGAAACTTTTAAAAATCTTTTTTTACATCTTTGCAGTGGCTTTAGGTTTTGTAAATCATCTGTGTCAATTTTACTCTTTTATTTATTTATTTATTTATTTATATTTTTTTGATCCACCAAGAAGGAACTTTATTGATGAATAAATGAACAACTATGTTGGCACCACAATAGAGGAAATGCAAACAACACAACCAAGAAAACAATAGAAGAAATGCAAAGAGCATCACAACAGACCTATACCATCCCAACTATGTTGGCACCGCGAGGCCTATCCGATCATATGCTAGCACAGCCCCAAAGTTGGTGAGAGACCAACAACACAACCAAGAGAACGAAAACGGAAGCAAAACAGAGCTATAAAAAACAAACAGCCAACTGTGGACTCGACTTTCTTCGCGCGTCCCCCCTTCGGAGAAGGCGCGAATAGGTCTTACTACAGTTCGACTCCTGTCACGGTTCTGAATCTAATCTCACAAGGTGCAATGTGAGACTGATAAACACCAAAGAGTCCAAATCTAGCAATTGGTTTTGAAAAATCGATTTTGAATCAAAAGTGTCAAACATGGACTGCTTTGCCAGATTACAGAGTCGCCACCTAACTATTTTATTTTTGGGAAATTTAGGAAACTCTGACTCGTGCCAAAGGCCACGTGTCTGTCATCACCAAAGTTGCCTCGGCTCAGGAACTTGGGTACGAGAGGGGAAGGTCATAACATGAGCACCCCCACTCGCCCGATCAAAGGATCGGCCTCTACTAACATGATATGTTGTTTTATAGACACATGTGTTCTTATTCCGGTTATTAGCTAACTTTACTATGTGATGCGCACAACTTACAAGTATAGACTAAATCGCAAGAATTGGAACAAAACAACTCATGTTTGTTTTCAAAAATGGTTTGAAAATGCCACTCTCAAGTGAGCTTAAAACATGATTTGCCACTTCGCAAAGTGGGCTTAAAACTCACATTTGTTGAATTGTCCCAATTCAAGTAATAAAGCCTTCATCCACAGGCATTCATGCAGTTAATCATTTAAGCAAATAGCCTCATGGCAAGCATGCTATCATGGCAACACTTACGCTCATGCAAGGATGCTAAAGCGTAAAACTTACAGTGTACTCCAAGACAAAACAGAAGCTAGTTAGAAATATACATGATCCTAACTATGCTAAATGCCTAATGCAAAACATGCAAAGAATGTAACTAAACAAGCTCGGCTATCTAAGATGGCATATGAATGCAACAATTGATAACATGCTTTAGAACACGTATTCAAATAAGTGTATTGAAATACAATGCAGTTTGAATGATGTGCCGAGCCCGGTGCATGCAAAACAAATGAATGATGCACGCATGTAAAGCATAAGGTATGCTAATCGAAACGTGCCCTAATCTAACCACTGAAAGCGGATAAATAAAAGGGAGAAAGAAGTGGGGTTAGAAGACATACACACACACGCACACTTATTACAACATTGTGCCCTCTCGAAGGAGGGTCTGAATAAACAAGTTAAGCTAATCTAAGCTAAGCTAATTATTACAATGCGAACTAATTAACTATTTTAGCTAATTAATTATTACAAACCGAATTAAACTAATTAATTACAACACATGTAATAATTAGCTACAACTAGCTATTAAAGCAATGAAAATTGCCTCGCGGGCGAGGGAGACATGCATGCTCAGTTGGCGTCATCCTGGAAATCCATCGCCTTGCCGTCGATTGTCTCTGTTTACACTCGCCTCTGTTTTCTGAACAATGTGCCAACTACAGACTGCCTTTGCCTCAAAACAGGAACATTTCTACACAACATTGGACTGGTGGCCAGTCGGCCACAAAAAGTGGCTGCCGGCCACCTTAACTAGCCGGCCAGCTAGTAAAAGTGGCCGGTCGGCTACCTCAAGTGGCCGGTCGGCCACCTGTTTTTCCAAGCTTCTTGTTTTGCTACAATAGAGAACAACAGAGGCACAGCAATGTATTTGCAAGGAAATGTGTGTACTGCCACACTCCTCATCATTTCTCAAGCTCAAAGAAGTGTGGCGCTCGGCTTTCAAGCCACCAACCAAGCATCTCAATGCATGATGGCCCAAAACCAAGCTTGTACAAGCTTAGTGAATGCGTACATAAGACTCAAAGTGCCCCCACCCTATTATCCATGATCAAGGGTGATGACGACCGGGAAATGTGGCACGTTTCATCACTTTGAGTATGAAACGTCCATCATTCCTCGTGTTTGGATTAATGTCCGATCCAAACACATGCAATGCAAACAACATGCTTATCTTAGTCATGTTTTACTTAGCTCATTTTTGTTTACACATTTTAGCTTACCAATTAATCCCTTAATTGGTAAAGTCCAATGTGAAAATCCTCTAATGGGAGGGGTCAACCAAAAGGGTGGTTTAGGACATGAGAGAGATTATGCCTTTAACTAGGAGGAACCCTCAAAAGAGGGTTAAAGCCATTTGAGCACAAACCCTACCTCATGCTTAAACACAAACTTAAGGCCAAACAACCCTCAAAACAAATTGAAAAATGAAGAAATGGGGAGGTTACAGATGTTTCAGTGCTGAAATGGCATGACAAGTAATGCTACAACATGAAAACAACACATGCACAACATGTTAGGGGCCAATGCATTGAAACTAGTGAATGACACAACACTAGAGGCATGCAATACAAAGCTCAAAAGGGACCAACAGTACAAAACAGTCCTAAAACACCCTAAATAGAGTTCTAAAATATGCTTCAAATAAGCTAAGAATAGCTATATTAAGAGGCCAAAACAATAGCACATGCTAGGCAATTTAGCACAATTGTACTACAAGCATACAAAGCAAAGCTCATGTGATCAAACCAGCTCAAAACAGAGCTTAATCATGCCAAATCAGTAGCTAAAACATGCTAGAATTGAAGCCCAAGTGGCAAGAAAAACATGCTCGCATATTGGCTCGCAAGCAAGGCATAAAGCACAACTCTCAAAAGTAATGAAAGAGTGAAATATGTGAGAGTGTGACAGGGGTATATGCTCTGAAATCAAATGTAAAATGATGCTATATCATGCAAATAACTCAAGCAAAGCATGCTAGGGGCCTTAAAGCACAAAGCTAGTAAAGGCTATTTACACCATAGCTATACAAAGCAAAGCACATATATCTAAGACCACTCAAAACAGAGCTTAAACAAGTCAAAAAAGTCACAAAACACATGCTGAGATCAAGTCACAAAATGGTAGAAAAACATGCTCACATGTTAGGCTATCTCCTCATGCAAACAAGACACAAGGAGGGGAGGCCAACCCCTCCTATTTTGGACCTCAAAACATGGTTTCTGTAACTAAAAATCCTCTGAGTTTCAGTGGTAAAAAGGCCCAGAAAGTTTGATTTGAAGGTGGTGAGAAATGGTGCAAAAAACTATACAAGCTAAGGAACAAAAGGGAGAGACAACCCTCTAACACAAAATAGGCTCAAACCACCATTTTTAAGACTGAAAAACAGATGTTTTTGTAGTTGAAAACCAGCTCAATAACAGTTTGCAAAGGTGGCAAAACAAGTGTGCAAAATAAGCTTAAAGAAGGTAAATGTTATACCTTTGAAGCAAAGCACTTAAACAGCCACGATTTGAGCCAAAACCAACCTTTAGCAACCCAAAATAGGTTCCAAGGAACCTCAGCCCAAAGATATGCAACTTTGATAAAGGATGTCTAGGCAAACTAGAAGTGTTTTTCTACTTCTATGCACAAAAGGGCAAGAGAGAGAGAACTCTAGAGAGAGAGGTAGAGATTTTGCTCTAAAAATTTTGTAGAGAGAGAGAGGGATTTTAGTGAGAGAGGCTCCCAAACTTGCTAACCTCCCAAAATGAGAGATATGGCCTCCATATATAGCAAAAATGCAAGCCTTAGTCGAAATATCTGAATTGGGACAGCTGGAGGTTGTGTAGAACAACTAGAGGGAAAAGATCTGCAAAATATCTGACTTTTGGACATAAGTGGCCGGTCGGCTACCTTTCCTAGTCAGTCAGCAGCAAAAATTTGCTCTGCAAGTCAAACTTCAAATGGGCATATCTCCTTCATATGGGCTTCTTTTCAGGTCATTCTTGTGTCCAAATTGAAGCCCCAGAAGTAAGCTTTCCAATGGTGGTAGCCTCACATCAAAATTACAATTGTGTTGAGAGATATCTCTCTTTTAGTGAAGACTGCTTAGTTTCAGTCCTAACCGGATTGATGCCCAACTTCAACCAACCATATCTCCTTCATCCGGACTCGGCTTTAAGAGATTCTTGAGTGCAAAATGAAGCCCCGAAAGTCCACTTTCCAACGATGGTGGCCTCATAGCTGAAATCCAAGTGTACAAATGGATAGGCCCGATTTAGCGAGGGCTACTCGACTCTCTCTTAACAATTCATGCCCAACTTCTTCCCCAACTAGGTTTCTTCCCTCTCTGTCAATTTTCTTCAACCCCAAACCTCTAACCAAGAAGTTTTGAAAGATTTTTCAAAGAGTTCACCTCTCTTTCATGCATTTCTACTTTGTCCTTGCTCAGTTTACCAAAAAGCGCAACATTTAACGAAATGTGAGCCTCAGAACATCGTAGGAACTTTGTTTCAAAAATATTTTGAAAGAGAGGGTTTTAAGGTCTAAAATCTTTAGTCAGAATAGTTTTAGTCCAAAAATGGGGTGTGAGGTTTGGATTTGACGCTCTCCTTGCCAAAGAAATCAAACCTCTGCACTGCACAACTTTCATCACCAAGTGAGCAATTAGTAGCGCCCAAGTCTTAAGGGCGGTCAAAAATAGGGTGTCTACAATGACTCCCTGGGCCAGTTCCATTAGCATAACACCCCCACTCAATACATCACAGCTCCACCCAAACACATCCTAATCTGCCTCACTTTTAGGATGAAAACATTGTAAAATGAAAATCCTTCAAGAGTGGTTTCAACTACAAAGCTATTCTAGTCTTAATCAACTCACACAGCTCAGTCAGGCTTGGATTAGATGCTTTGAAAATGCACGGATTTCTATGCTTCCAAACTAACTACAACACAGCCATTAGGATAACACTCTTTCCTCTCCATCTTCTTCTTCTTCCCTCCAGCCCATATTAACAGCATATGATCCACAGAGCCTGGTAATGCACATTGAGCCTCTCATCATTTCAGCATTTCAGCCTAGATATTCCAGATAAAAGGACAGCAAATTAAAACATGGTTCACAGATTCAATGTCACTCTTGCGAAACACACATAAACTAGTCACATTCTCATTAAGAACTCAGTTGTCTTGATTCTCTATTTCCAAGCTAACCACCCAAATAACTACACCTTAGGAGAGATGAAGGTAGTGTTTGGTAGAGTTTTCTAAATATGATTTGAGAATAGGAGTTGTATTTTGAATTTGTGAGTTTTAAAATTATGATTTGAGTGTAGAAATTTTGTTTGGTGAATGAGTTTTAAAAAGAGTTTTGAATTGAATGGGGGATTTTTGATGTGACATATGATATTTGATATAAAAACTTACAATTCATAACCAAACACAACTCAAAATTCTATTCAAAACTCATAAAAAATTTAAAAAATAATAGGTGGTAATTAAAAATTAAAATTTAAAAAAAAAATGCACTGCTCCAATCAACCGGCCGGATGTCCAGGAGGATGACTGGCCAGACGTCCGGGAGGACAACCGGTTAGCCCAAACTTTCCCGCATTTGACAGAGTTTTCAAAAGTGTGTGGAATTAACTTTTGAAAACTATAAACAAACATCACATGCAAACCAAAGGGTGGAACTAAAGTTCCAAAACCCTTCCAAACATAGCCAAAATTTATCCAAACCAACTTGCTAATTCTGCGAGTTGGGCCAAGATTATCCACAACAAACTTATACATTGCTGCTATAGTGAACTCATTTGAAATAGATACTGCCCAAACAGGCCTATCCACATACTCTAGTCTCATTACAGGTCCTAGTGCTAGCTGACTGAAGAGATTCTGAAGCTCCAAATCCTCCCACACATACAATTCTCTTTTACATGATATATTCCATTCACCTGATACATTTTTCTTATCATAGATTGCTCTCAAGGAATCACTTTTCTCTAAAGACAACCTATAGAGGCCTGGAAACTCATCCTTCAAGCATAGTGCCTGACACCATCTATCAGTCCAGAAGATAGTCCTTCTTCCATCCCCAACCTTCAAGTGAAAATTATTCAAATAGAACTCTTGTAAGTTGTTTCTCTGCTCAGCAATAGCTATGATTCCTTTCCATATAGCTGAGTGGTTGCTGCTAGGATTAAAAGATGGCATCCAGCTTCCTATATCCCATTTGTATCTGCTACGTATAACCCTCTTCCATAGAACTTTATTTTCACAACCAAACCTCCATCACCATTTTACTAATAAGTAGTTGTTAACCCTTCTCACCTTTCTAATACCTAACCCTCCTTTCTCCATAATTTTACACAATTCCTCTCATTTAACCATATGAATCTTTCTCTTTAATTCTAAACCACCCCACAAAAATGTAGCTTGAAACCTCTCAAATTCTTTAGCTACCCCTTCAGGCATCCTGAACAAAGACAACTAATACACTGGTAATGAAGATGTTACAGTTTTGACTAGTGTTAACCTCCCTGCAAAGGATAGTAACTTTCTTTTCCAACCAGTTAGCCTGCTTCTAACTTTATCCAAAACAGGTTTCCATGTGGCTTTCTTCCTTGGGTTATCCCCTAGAAACAGCCCAAGATAACTAAGTGGCAAGGACTTCATCTTGTAATTAAAGACTGAAGCAAAATTAGCCATAACTTCTTCTGAGACAGCCACCCCACACACAACACTTTTATGATAATTTATTTTCAGGCCATACATGATTTCAAAGAATCTTAGCACCCTTTTCAAATTCCTCACCTCCTCCATATCTGCTTCACGGAATAGTAATGAATCATCTACAAACTAAAGATGGGAGAGCACAACACCATTTGAACCAACCTTCACTCCTTTAATCAAACCTAAATCATGACCTCTGTATAATAAAATATGTAGGACTTCAGCAGCTATATTAAACAGGAAGGGGGACAAAGGGTCCCCTTGCCTTAAGCCCCTTTGTGGATTGAATTCTTCAGTTGCTAATCCATTAACAAGTACTAATACCCTAGCAGAAGTTACACATTTCTTGATCCAGCTAGACCATTTAGCCTCAGAGCTTGACTTAGATATCATAGAGAATAGGAAACCCCAGTCAATGGAATCATATGCCTTTTCAAAATCTAACATTATAATCAGTTCTTCTTCTTTGATTTCTTCCATTCATCTACCACTTCATTAGCAATTAGTACCCCATCTAAAATATTCCTTCCACTTAAGAATGCTGACTGTGTTTCAATGATGATATGAGACATCACTGCTTTCAGTCTATGTGACAATACTTTTGCTATGATCTTGTAGAAGCTATTGGTCCCCTTTACCAGCCTTCCATTCTTATGGAATTCATTCACAAAATTTATCACTTCACCCTTCATCACTTTCCAGAACTTCTGAAAACACACCAGGCTAAAACCATTTGGCCCTGGTGCTTTATTCACATCACATTCCATCACTATAACTTTGATTTCTGCTTCTGTAAACTCTGCTTCCAGCATATCAAAACCAAAGCTTCCTTCTACTGATTAAAGGTCCCCCCTAATTTAGGTCTTACTGACCAGTGTTTAGAAAACTGGTCTTTGAAATGCTCAAGACCTTTCTCTTCACTTGAATAGGCTCCACATACACCACATCTCCCTCTGTAATGTAGTTAATTTCATTCCTTGCTTGTTTACATTTTGTCATAACATGAAAGAATCTTGTATTTTTATCTCCCTTCATTGCCCAATTAAGTCTTGACTTTTGTAGCCACATTCTTTCCACCATCTTACTTAATCTCCACACCTCTTTTCTAACTTCTCTCCTTCTTGTTTTTTTCTGAATCATCAAGATCCCTATCCTTAGCAACAAGATCAATATTGTGCCAATCACTCTTCACCACTTTCAGTTTATTGATTACATTGCCAAACACCTCCACATTCCATTTCTTAAGGCCTAGCTTCAAGGTCTTCAACTTTTTTAGTATAATATACCCAACCCAACCCATTACATTAGCCTCTTTCCAGCTAATCTCCTAGAATCATTTTGTATCCTAAAGGGTCTAGGACCCAGTTTCTTTCATCCTCCATCAATAAGAGAGGCTATGGTCAAATATCATCCTAGGGAGTCCCTACAACTTCAAATTGAGTACCTCAAGCCACTTTGGGTCTACTAGTACTCTGTCTATTTTACTTCACTTTTCACCATTTCTTGATTTACACAAGCTAAACTTTCTACCTAGCAGTGGCAAGTTAGACACTTCACACCTATCAATAAACTCATTCAGTTCCCTCATTCCCCTATCTCTTCTTGAGCACCCTTTTTCTTTCACTAATGTTTCTTATCTTGTTAAAATCCTCACCCAGATACCAAGGCTTAAGGAAATCCTCCTTTAATTTTATTAAGCTATCCCATAACTTCCCTTGTTAGGTCCCTTGTTCTTGTCAATCCCGCGAACCACTTTGTTAATCGAGTTGTAAAATTTCCTTACTGTTTTGTCTTCCTCGTTCAAGCGAAGGAGTCCTCGCTCGAGTGAAGGACTGCGTCTGGCTTAAAACCTGAAAGAGATTAATGTGCACTCAAGCGAAGACTTTGTGGCTCGAGCGAAGACTGCGTCTGCATCAAAACCTGAAAGAAGTGATTACTCGCTCGGGCGAAGGTTTCGTGGCTCAAGCGAAGGCACTTATGGAAATCACGTGAGATAAGCTTCTCGCTCGAGCGAAAGAAGCTTCGCTCGAGCGAGCTTCAAAATCCAGATTTCTATAAGTAGTTGGTTTTCTCCAAAAACTAGGATTACTTCTTCAGATCTACTTTGAGGTTTTCTAAGGTTTTCTTCTGGAGAATTTTTGTGAGTTTTCCTTGATAAAATTGAATGAGCATTCAACTCATGAATTGAGAAGCGCATATCAAGGAGATTGATCGAATACATACAAGAGTGTTACTCTTCGGTGGATTCTGAAGATTCAAACGTAAAGTTTCAAAGGAGTTTGATTCTGTACGTAGTCGTTGATTCGACAAATGGAGTTGTGGATTCATCTTCAGGTTGATCAGTTCCGAGACGAAGGCTTGGTGAAAGAATTACAGAAGGTGTGAAGACAAATTGACTGAGTTGGGTAATTTGTGTGGGTAATTTGTGTATTATCTTTGTAATCTTTCTTTCTTCAGTAGTAGATTGATTAGTGGTGTTTCGCCCGTGGTTTTTGATTACAATTGAAGGTTCTTCAATTGTGGTTTTTTCATGTAAAAATCATTTGTGTAGATTTATTGTTTATTCAGAAAAACAACAATCTAAATCACTTTCGTAAGTGCTTGATGATTTAGATTGCGTGTTTTGAATAATTGGGATTTAGAATATTTTAATCTTGATCTAATCACGAATCACTTAGGATTTTCAATTGGTATCAGAGCAGGTCACTCTTTGTTTTTATCAAAACTATAGGAGTGTGATTTTGTGTGATTGGTGATATGGATTCTATTCGTAAAGGTAACTCGACCCATAGACCTGATTTACTCGATGGTACAAACTATTCTTATTGGAAAGCTCGTATGAGAGCGTTTTTAAAATCCATCGATGAGAAAGTTTGGCACTGCGTGATCTATGGGTGGAGTGAACCTACTGCCACCATTGATGGTGCTGATATTCCTAAACCCCTTGATAAATGGGACATAACTGATTACCAAAACTCGAGTTGGAATAGTAAGGCTCTCAATTCCCTGTTTTGCTCTGTCACACCTGAATAGTTTCGTCGTATCTGCACGTGTGAGGTAGCAAAAGAGGCTTGGGACATTCTTGAAACGATTCACGAAGGTACTACTTCTGTCAAAAGGTCAAAACTTCAACGTCTCACATCCGCTTTTGAAACCCTTTTTATGCGCGATGATGAGACGTTTGATGATTTTTATGCAAAACTAAGTGATATCGTGAATTCCTGTTTCACACTCGGTGAAAAAATCCCTGAAGGTAAAGTTGTTGGAAAAATCTTGAGGTCTTTACCTGAGAGGTACCAATCAAAGGTGACAGCCATTGAGGAGGCTCAGAATGTTGATACCCTCAAGCTTGATCAGTTGGTTGGAAATTTGCAGACTTATGAAGCCCACCAGATTTCAAAGAAAAAACAAAAAGATAGTGTGGCTTTCACTAGTGCTCATGGGACTGCAAAAACTCCGGAGACTGAATTTGTTTTAGAGTTTGAGATGATGGCTATGTTTACTAAACAGTTTAAAAAAAATTTGAAGAAAAAGAAGCCTAATTTCAGAGACCCTATTTCAAAAGACAAGAATAATGAAAAACCCAAAACTTTTCCACCAAAACTTGCTTAAAAAATTGAAAAGAAGATTGTAAAGGGGCAAGGGGTCAAGTGCTATGAATGTCAAGGGTTTGGCCATATTGCCCTTGAATGTCCGTCGAAAAAGAATCGAAAGCAAGTCTACACTATGACTTGGGATGATGAAAGCGGGTCGGAGCAAGAACCCGAAGAACCTGAATCCAGCGAAGACGGGGATAGTGCTTTCATGGCATTTTGGTCCACTTTTACTCAACCTCTTCCAAAGCCAGCAGAATTGGCTCATGGTCAGAACCTGCATCATCCTCCCACCTTTGACGGGAGTAACTACCTATATTGGAAGATCAGAATGAGGGCATTTCTGAGAGCTTCTGACCCAGAAGGCTGGCAAGCCATTGAAGAAGATACAGAAAGTGCTGACAATCCGAGCAATTAGAGAGCCCTGATTTCTATTCGTGGTGCAATTTCTAATGAAGAACAGCAACGGGTTGCTCACTGCACAAAGGCTAAAGATACATGGGAGATTCTGAGCCAATTCCATGAAAGAGGAGATTCACCTTCACCATCATCCAGCAACTTTTCTGCCTTAGTTGCCCGACTGGATGAGGTCAAGAAAAATGAGGAGCAAAAAGATGATGATGAAACATCTACATCTGAAGACAATGATGAGATTACCGGTGATGATCTACAACAAGCTTACGAAAAGCCTTATGATGAATCTCTGAATCTGTCTAAAATCAATGACAAACTCACTCTCAAACTCAAAGCATGTGAAAGTGAGAATGTCAAGCTGAAAGGAGAACTTGTAGCAGCAAAGCAGAATATCATCAAGATCTCAAGAGATAGGCAAGACTTATATGGAAAACTTTTATCCTGTGAAACTAAAAGAAATGAACTTTTAAAGGTGTATTCCACATATGAAGAGAAGCTTGAAAGTCTTGAGATGTCACAAGCTACATTGGAAGAGATAGTCTGTCAGAAAGATAAAGAACTCTGTATTGCTAGAGCCACTATTGCCATGTGGAACAAAGGTTCCAAATCTTTAGAAGACATCCTCAGGTCTCAACAAATGGGTTGTGACAAAAGTGGGCTAGGCTATGGTGCGACAGCTCACAAGGGACAGGCCTCTACTTCACATGACCTAAAGACTCAAGCAAAGGGAAAGTTGAAGGTAGACCAGGGTGATCCCTCTCTTCATCTACCTAAAGGGGGTAAGATCAACAAAAGGGAGGTAAAACCTGTTTTTATTTATCATCACTATGGTAGGTATGGCCACATTCGTCCTTATTGCTATGAATTGTTTGGTAAGGTGTCTCAAAAGGGTAGAAATTCAAATACTTTTTGGGTTAGGAGACAACCTTACATGTCTAGGTGGAATACCAAGATTCATGAGGGTGTTCACAACGCCAAGATATTTACCAAGACCAAAAAGATTTGGGTAAGAAAAGATGATTTGACTTGTTTAGTTGTTCACACTGCCCTCAAAGCACGTGACTCACACATGTGGTATCTTGATAGTGGGTGCTCTCGTCACATGTCCGGTAACAAATCCTACTTCACCTCCCTTGAAAAATATGAAGGAGGACTTGTTACCTTTGGAGATGGCGGCACTTCTAGAGTCATTGGTAAGGGCTCTATAAGTATTGCTGGTCTTCCCAAGCTCAAAAATGCTCTTCTTGTTGATGGCCTTAAAGCAAATCTTTTGAGCATTAGTCAAATGTGTGATTCCCACCATGAAGTATTGTTTTCAAAAAAATAAATGTGAAATTTTGGATAAAAAGGGAAATACTGTCTTGCATGGGGTTCGCACATCTGATAACTGCTATGGGATTGTTACTACTAATGATCTCACTTGTCACTCTGCCATCATAAGCAACATTGATTTGTGGCATCAAAGATTAGGTCATATGAATTTCAAAGACCTAACTAAGATAGCCAACAAAGAGCTTGTGAGAGGAGTACCTAAACTGGGTAAAAATCTGAACCATGTGCGTGGACCATGTCAACTTGGAAAGCAGACTCGTCCCCCTCATAAAAAGGTGAACAACTTTACAACCAAACATCCTCTTGAATTGGTTCACATGGATTTAATGGGTCCTACTCGCACTGAAAGCATTGGAGGTAAAAGATATATTTTTTTAACTGTTGATGATTTTACTCGATTTTCATGGGTACATTTTTTAAGGGAAAAATCTGATACGTTTGATGCTTTCCAGGCCTTAGTCCTTAAAATTCAAAATGAACAGGGTGTGTCCATTGGGCGTATCGTAAGAATCCAAACTGATCATGGTCGTGAATTTGAAAACAGTTTGTTTTCGGATTTTTGTGATATGCATGGAATTAAGCATGAATTTTCTGCACCTATTACTCCACAACAAAATGGAGTGGTTGAGAGGAAGAACAGAGTTGTTCAAGAAATGGCTAGGGTCATGCTCCTTAGCAAGAAACTTCTTCCAAAGCTTTGGGCTGAAGCCCTAAATACTGCTGTTTATGTCATAAATCGCGTGTATTTAAGGCCCGGCACTTTACAAACTCCATATGAATTATGGAAGGGATTGAAACCTAATGTAAAATACTTCAAAACTTTTGGGAGTAAGTGTTACATTTTCAAAGATAGAGAGCCTTGGGGAAAATTTGACTCCCAAAGTGATGAAGATATTTTTCTAGGGTATTCAACCACAAGTAGGGCTTTTCGAGTCTATAACCTGCGAACTTCTTCTTTAATGGAATCTATCAATGTTGTTATAGATGACACAGGTTCACCTACTCAAGCAACAAATGAGGATGACAATGGTGAGTCTCCAATCTTGGATACTGAACCACAAAGTCAAAGAGAAGCTGAAGTCCAAGCACAAGAAGTTAAGACGGCACCATCCTCACAGGTAAGTCAAAGTCCAAAGAGTGCACAAAGAAACATCACTCCTGATGCTTCTGTCACCGCAAGTCCTGAGTTCAAACCATCAGCAAGGGTGAAACTGAATCATCTAGCTCAACAGGTGATTGAAAGTGTATCGGATCGAATGAAAACCCAAAGACAAATTCGGGATGAGGTATCACATATGTGTTATATTTCTTTAATTGAACCTAAGAATTGTAAAGAGGCCTTGCTAGATGATAGTTGGGCCAATGCTATGCATGAAGAATTAGGTCAATTTGAACATAACAATGTTTGGACTCTAGTTCCCAGACCTAGAGACATGAATGTGATAGGTACCAAGTGGATCTTTAAAAATAAATCTGATGAGAATGGTACTATGGTTCGGAATAAAGCCAGGTTGGTTGCTCAAGGCTACACACAAATAGAGGGTGTTGACTATGATGAGACGTTTGCCCTAGTTGCACGTCTCGAATCTATTCGTATTTCACTTGGTGTTGCTTGTTATCTTGGTTTCAAATTGTTTCAAATGGATGTGAAAAGTGCCTTTCTGAATGGGTACTTGAAAAAAGAGCCATATGTTGAGCAACCAAAAGGGTTTGAGGACCCTGGATGTCCAAATCATGTCCACAAGTTAGACAAGGCCTTGTATGGATTGAAACAAGCTCCTCGAGCTTGGTATGATAGACTTACTACATTTCTTCTTGATAATGATTTTCAAAAGGGTAGTGTGGATAAGACCTTATTTGTGAAACATACTAAGTCTCATATTCTTGTTGCTCAGATTTATGTTGATGATATTGTGTTTGGATCCACTGCTGATCATCTTCTGAAATATTTTTCGGATTGCATGACACATGAGTTTGAGATAAGCATGATGGGAGAGTTGTCTTATTTTTTGGGTCTTCAAATTAAACAGTCTCCTTCAGGTATGTTTGTTTCTCAATTTAAGTATGCCAAAAATCTTGTGTCAAAGTTTGGTCTTGAGTCTGCCAAACATGCACGCACTCCCATGAGCACCGGTCTTCACCTCTCCAAAGACTCCTCTAGTATTGATGTAGATCCTACCCTTTATAGGAGTATGATAGGGAGTCTTCTGTATCTCACGGCCATTCGTCCTAATATTTCCTTCAGTATTGGTGTTTGTGCCCGTTACCAAGCCAGTCCTAAAGAGTCTCACCTTCTTGCGGTCCAACGCATCATCAAATATGTTAATGGGACATTGGGGTATGGGGTTTGGTTTTCTACTAATACTACAGCTAAAATTACTGGTTTTTCTGATGCCGACTGGGCAGGGTGTGCTGATGATAGGAAAAGTACATCCGGGGGGTGTTTTTACCTTGGGAATAATCTCGTTTCCTGGCATAGTAAAAAGCAAAATGCTATCTCTCTTTTGACTGTTGAGGCTGAGTACATAGCTGCAGGGAGTTGTTGTGCACAAATGCTATGGATGAAGTAAATGCTTCATGATTATGGGATAGAATAGAACACTCTCACACTTTTTTGTGATAACACAAGTGCCATAAACATTTCAAAAAATCATGTCCAACACTCTCGCACCAAACACATTGACATTCATCATCATTTTATTCGAGAGTTAGTAGAAGAGGGCCTTGTTGTTCTTGAGCATATTTCCACTGAGCATCAAAAAGCTGATATCTTTACAAAACCCCTTGATCTTCTTCGGTTTGAGTTCCTTAGAAAGACCTTGGGTGTCATGCTCGATCACTAGAGTGTTACTTGTTCCTTGAGTAGGTGTGAGTGTTTGGCAGTATATGTGCTTGGATGTTATAATCTAATTGTCATTGATTCCTGTTTTACTTGCATACATCTTTATATGCACACTACTCATGATGCTCATAAGATCACATTGTTCTCTGTTCATAGCTCATTTTGAATGCCCATGCTCATTAACCTCATGATCTCATTCTGTACACATCCTTGAGGTAAATTGTTGCAGGGGTTTCCGCAAAAGTGATCAAAGTTCTCTATGGACCACTAACAGTGTTTCTTGTACTTTTTCAGTGGAATTGACCGATACTAGTATATCATGGGTGATGTTGAGTCTCTTAACCATCTACCATCATTTTTTCACTTCCACAGTTTCTCCTTCAGTTCCTTGAAGTCTGGGCATTAGGAAAAGGCTACCTCAGAGGCACCAACTAGGCCATCCTTTTTTATTTCATTCTTCTCTGGTTTGGTTTCCATACTCTTGAGCGTGAATGCCACCAATGAGTGCCCACAAGAAAGAAAAGAAAGAAAAAAAAATGGACTCATTGATTGAGGGGGGAGCCTCTGCATTTACTCAACAAATACCCCGTGATTCCTAGTGGTTTGACTTTTCTCTGTGATGTTCAGTCACTCTTGCCGGAGGTCCAGCCATCCGATCACTACGAGGATTAACTCTAGCTCAGTGGACTCTCATGGATTGCACACACACACTTTATTTTGTGAGATCTCATGTTGGATTTTGAGTTGTACATTCTCATGCAGCTTATAATCACTGATAATATTTTATCTGCTTTGATCATGATTTCCAGTGTCATTGTTTTTCAAAATTACAAGTTTACAGGTTTCATGATGTTCGGATTATTTCATTTTAGTCTTAATTTTGCCTAAATGTGATCATCTTCTTGTGTTCCAGGTCTCACTTCATGATATTGAGTATCTTGTGTTTTGCTTTTAAAAAAAAAAAAATTGGTTTTGTTTTTTTTCTTCTTCGCTCGAGCGAAGGAGTACTCACTCGAGCGTACTTCTACTACTGCATTAGACCTAAGAGCATGTGTTTTTGGCTTGAGCGAACCCTTGCGCATTATTGTCCTAGCTCGAGCGAGAAAGTCTTCGCTTGAGCGACCTGTCGAGGTTCAAATTTTGAATCTATGTCTATTCAGTTCATTTTTTCCCACCTCTTCGATTTTCCCTTTCTCTCTCCCCTAGGGTTTTCGTGGTCATCTTTGCTGCAACCTTCAGTTGGTTCTCTCTTGGAATTTGGGCATTTTTCATTTCCTTCATTCGCATTCTTCGCAGTGGGTAAGTTTTTTTCTTTTCTCTTTTTTTTTTTTTTTTTTTTTTTTTTTTTTTTTGTTATGTGAATGTGAAGATGCTCTGTTCTCATCTAGGGTTCATTCTTGTTGTTTTTGGTTACTTCCTACTGATTTTGTGTTTCTCTTTTACCTCTAGGGTTTGTATTTTGGAGCATTGTACTTTGTTC